>CM077159.1:42633691-43113691 GCA_039583875.1 Platanthera guangdongensis | reverse complement strand
ACGGGCGTGTCGAAGGTCGTGTTCGGCCCAGGTTTTACTTTTTAGCTACGAATCGTAGCCATTCGTTTCCTTATTTTGGGATCCAACGGTTGGAGGTTGTTCCTACTAGTATATACCCGAGATTGGGCCTTTGAAACCCTCATTTCACATGAATGGTTCTCTTTCTAAGTCTAGAGATAGGGGAGAGCAAAGGAGGAAGAAGAATCCTAGATCCGGTCACCGGCAGAGCTTCGGAGCTCCAAATCGTGAACCGACCTCAGATCTACGGAGGCAAGGAGAGTGCGGTGCTTATCATCCTCTTATATTTCCATGGCGCCAAGAAAGAATGCTAGGGTAACGATTCTCTACTTGAGCATGTGAAGCTCTACTTCTTTTGCATCGGGAAGCCCGCTCTCGCGAGTTTGCGGTGAGTTTGAGACGTTCCTTGGGGTAGACATGAATAGTCCCCGTTGTGTACATGTAGAGTCCGTAATCGAGAACGGATATAGGCATGATGTGTGAAGCCTACCCGGACAAGTTGGTCTGGATAGGTGATGTTGCATTGCATAAATGGCTGGAGAAGACTCCGTGCGAATGTTTGTTTTTCGGGTTTTCTACGAGGTAGATTGCAACAGGGGGCCTTGGGGATTAACTCCAAGGTGCACCCGGAAAACTGGGCGGACGCGTGGTTCTGCCATCATGGTGGCCTGGGAGCTAACCTGAACATAAATGGGTTATGTGATTTGTATGGGAGATACAGGACTCGGGGAAGCTTGACCCGCGCAGATGACTTAAGTTGACATTGTGGTGTGAGCAACGGGTCAGGTGGAACCGTACCCGATCTATGTCGTTCGGTTAAAGAGACCTAAAGTGACTTGACACTTACCGTTGGCATAGATGGAAGGTCTTAGGCAGTGGCTAGAAAGACCAGATTGCTCACGAGATATTGCCGTCCTGGGGGCGGTGGTGAGTCGGCGGACTTTGACCGTGATCACCGAGAATGTGCCCGGAGAGCACGGGGCGGGTGGCCGTGCGTGCCAACGCCTGTGATGCAATGTATTTATATACTGCTTGGTTATGCTAATAAAGTGCATGGAAGGAGCATCGCCTCCCCGAATTGGGGGCGGGATCGTTATAATTTGGTCAGCATGGCTGACCGTTGCTTTGGTTTGTCACCGTTGCGGTGGATTGTGCTTGCAGGTGCTGCGGAGCCAAGCTGTAAATAGTGGGTTAAAGCCCAAGTTGCTGAGCCGGCCCTCGAAGGCCTATTTTTTGAGTGTTTTCTTTTATTCATGTATGGCCGGCCTGCGTGCCGAGGTCTGAAGACATGTAATTTGAGAAAAACAATTGTAAGGCCATAAGGTCAGTACTAGTGTATTTGTACTTCATTCCTTTTGGCGTATTAGTGGACATTCATGCTAGTGTTGGGTTCTTTGTTATTGCAACTAATATTAATTGCTTCCGCTAGAATGCTCTGTGTAGGACGTTGTTATTGGTTGGATGGTTTCCATTGAGTAACCACCCGGTCTGTCTATGGTATATGGCGTCGGGCCCCGGCCGAACCTACTGCTATATGTTATGCGACGGATATGGGGTGTTACAATTTGGTATCAAACTACTCGTTTCGGTCAAGCTTAAAATGAATTCGTGGGTGAATTCTTTGAAGGGGTGGTGAGCACATGTGTGTGCGTCATCGTTATAACGGCAAAAGAACCCATGAATGTCCACTTAGGAATGAAAAATACACGTGTTTGAGGAACCCGTGTGTTCCTATAATTGCGTTTTGCAATTTTGTTTGGTCGCTTAACGGTGTTTTGTACCACTATAGGTGACCAGAAGCAGTGATGGGTCGTCAGAACGTCGAGTTTCTGAGGCTAGTAGTGCACCAAATGATGCTCCTTCAACATCTCCATCGGCTGAGACCATACGATTGGTGGTCGAAGCAGTGTTTGTCATGATTAATGCGCAGCCTGTAAGGCAAATGCAGCAGCCCGCTCCTGCGATGGAGTAGGTACCTCTTCCAGAGGTTGAGCCGAGACGAGTGGAGCAGGTAGTAGTGGAGTCGTTGGTGCCAAGGAGGGCAACCGAGAGACAGCTCAAACATGTCATGGGCTTTAATCCTCCGGTATTCTCGGGGTTAGGAACCCCATCTCAAGCTGAAGACTGGCTCTCCCGTGTGAAGATAGTCTTGACAGCGACGGAGACGGAGGAGTGGTAGATGACCACTATAGCTACGTTCATGTTGGATGGAGACGCTAGGTTTTGGTGGGAGGGTTTGGATCTGCATCTATTGAGAGGTAGGAAACTTACAAATATCTCGATGGAGGAGTTCTCGAGACTATTCTTGGCTAGGTACCTCCCTTCGACTCAGAGGATAGCTTTGGAGAATTAATTCCAGAGGTTGGTACAAGGAGAGAGTAGCGTGGATGAGTATCTCCACGAGTTTACTAGGTTGGGTCGGTATACTAGCTCTACCATCGTGGATGAGAAGCGTAAGACCAACCGTTTTTACGAAGGTCTAAGAGATGACTTGAGGCTACTACTCTTGGGGCCGATGACGCAGGGTTTCTTGACCTTGGTCAACACGACCCGGTCCTTGGAGAAGGACATGAAGAATGTTCAAGCGAAGAAGAGCTTGGGTGATAAGAGGACTGAGTTCAAGGTGTAGGCTAACTCAAAGTTTGGGCACCGTAAGTTCTTTAAGAAGGCTAGGACTTTGGGTCCAGCTCCTTCTTCCGGTGCTTCTGGGACGACTACGGGTCGGACCCCGGGTGCATGTTTTACTTGTGGGAAGACGGGGCACTTTGCCCGTGATTGTTGGAGCGGGCGTCCCAAGTCCGATTAGAAGCCGAGAGCAACTTATGAAGAGAAGGGCAAGGCGGTGGAGTCAACCGCATCCCATTATGCTCCGGCTCAACCAAGGGTTTATAATCTTGGCCAACAGGAGGCCATCAAACAAGCGGATGTGGTGACAAGTACGGTTTAATTTGTAACAAGTGAAATTTCTTTAAATACTTGTTATGCGTATGTTACCTTACCACTGCTTGTTTAGGATTTGTTTTGATTTGCTAGTTTCTTGCGATAGCACTCTTTGATACGGGAGCTTCACACTCCTTCTTGTCCGAAGAACTCATATCGCGCATCGGAGTACCTTCTTCGATGGCGAAGGACAAGTTGGATGTTTTGTTACCGAATGGGTGTTCGATGCGCGCGGATAAAATCTACGGTGTTAAGATTCGCATTGGGAATCAAGAGTTCGATCTGCAAACATCGTTAATACCGTTGGTGGAGTTCGACGTTATATTTGGCATGGACTGGCTCTCGGAGCAGCAAGCCTATATTGATTGCAGTCACAAGGAAGTCAAGTTGGAGCAAGTCGTGAGACGACTTTTACGGGCTTGAAAGCGTCGAGCAAGACGTTGATGTTTGCTCTTCAGGTGGTGAAGGCGGTTCGTGCTGGTGCAGAGCTGTTCTTTACACTAGTGGAGGTTGCAAAGCCAAAGCCTACGTCGGATAGTATTTCAGTGGTAGCTGAGTACCCTGATGTGTTCCCCGCAGATCTTTCGGGAGCCCCGCCTCAACGAGAGATAGATTTCGCGATTGAGCTAGTGCTAGGTGCGAAGCCTGTGTCACGATCTCCGTATCGGCTAACGCCTAAGGAAATGACGGAGCTGAAAGTGCAACTTCAAGAGTTGTTGGAGCAAGGGTTTGTGCGTCCAAGTTCGTCGCCTTGGAGCGCACCGGTACTCTTTGTAAATAAGAAGGACGGGAGCTTGAGACTTTGTATTGATTATCGGGAGTTAAACAAGCTAACGGAAAAGAACAAGTACCCAATCTCAAGGATCGATGATCTTTTTGATAAGTTGGTCGGGTCGACGGTGTACTCTAAGTTGGATCTCAAGTCTGGTTACTATTAACTGAGGATAAGGGAGACTGATATCCCTAAGACAGTGTTCAGTACAAGATACGGGCATTGCGAGTTTACGGTCATGACATTTGGGCTGACGAATGCGCCGTCAGTGTTCATGGATTTGATGAACAGGACCTTCAGAGAGTACTTGGATCATTTTGTGATTGTCTTCATCGATGATATTTTGGTTTACTCGCAGAGTGAGGAAGATCACTTCAGGCATCTTCATTTGGTTTTGGAGACGCTAAGGAGGAATCAATTGTACGCCAAGTTCTCGAAGTGCGAGTTTTGGTTGTCCTCAGTGGCGTTCCTCGATCATATAGTGAGTGGGGAAGGTATTGCAGTGGATCCGGCAAAGATTGTTGCGATACTTGAGTGGCCTGAGCTTTCTATGGTAGCGGAAGTCCGGAGCTTTCTGGGGCTTGCCGGCTATTATAGGCGCTTCGTAGAGAACTTCTCGCGGATAGCGTTACCTCTCACTACTTTGACGAGGAAGGAGCAGAAGTTTGTTTGGACGTCGGAGTGCGCGCGAGCTTTCGAGGAGTTGAAATGTCGGTTGACCACGACGCCTGTGTTGAGTTCGCCGAGTGGGACCAAAGGTTATGAGATTTATAGCGATGCTTCGGGCAGTAGTTTGGGTTATTGAAGCGTTATAACATATGGCTCGAGACAGCTGAAGATGCACGAGAGGAACTATCTGGTCCATGACTTGGAGTTAGCGGCCGAGACATTATTTGTCTTGAAGCTGTGGAGACATTATTTGTGCGGTGTGAAGATTGATATCTACACCGATCACAAGAGCCTGAAGTATTTGATTGATCAGAAAGATATGAACATGCGGCAGCGTAGATGGATGGAGTTCCTGGGGGACTATACATTCAAGATCCACTACGTGCCTGGTAAAGGCAATGCGGTTGCGGATGCGTTGAGTCGTCGGGCCCCAGCTCAAGCCAATTGGCTGTCGGTCCATGACGAGCGGTTGGTTCGGTAGTTAGAGTCGTTGGAGATCTTTTGCGTTGATAAGCAATCAAGTGCTAAAGCAGTATTGAATTGGACTGAAGTCCAATATGACCTGGCTGATCGGATTCGGCAGGCGTTGGATATGGATGTCTACATGAAGCAACTCATGATAGAGGCTCTGGATGGGTCAAATTCCCAATTCGTTGTGGAGGACGGATTACTTTGGAAAGACGGTCGTCTGTGCGTCCCGAGCGTGGACAATTTGCGAGTGGAATTTTTGTACGAGGCGCATCATACCAAGTACTTGATTCACCCGGGGAGCACGAAGATGTACCGCGATGTTAAGAAAATGTTCTGGTGGCCAGGACTGAAAAAGGATGTGGCGCTCTACGTGGCGAAGTGTCAATCTTGCGCCTTGGTAAAGGCGGAATTCCAAAAGCCGGGAGGATTCTTGAAATCCTTGTATATTCCAGAGTGGAAGTTCAACGACATTACTATGGACTTTGTGCACGGGTTGCCAAGGTCGCAAAAGGGGAACGACGCCATTTGGGTGGTTGTAGATCGTCTAACGAAGGTGTCGCATTTCATTCCGCATAGGAAGGATGATCCGATTGAGAAATTGGAAAATCTATATGTGGATAATATTGTACGACTTCATGGTATGCCCCGCAGCATCGTGAGTGACCGAGATGGGCGGTTCACGTCCAATGATTGGAGGCTGGTGCAACAGATGTTGGGAACAAAGCTGAGTTTTAGCACAGCCTTTCATCCGCAAACAGATGGGCAGACCGAGAGGGTCAATAGGACAATGGAAGACATGCTTCGCATGTGTGTCCTGGACTTTGGAAAGCAATGGGAAGATCACCTATACTTGGTGGAATTCACTTACAACAATAGCTACCAAGCGAGCATTCAAATGGCGCCCTTCGAGGCCCTTTATGGTAGAAAATATCGCACGTCGTTGTCCTGGTTGGAAACGGGTGAATCAAAGTTGTATAAGCAGCTAGAGGTGGAGGATGCTACTTCTTTGGTGAGAACCATTCGGGAGAGGTTGCTAATCGCTCAGGACCGCCAGGCTAAGTACTATAGTGCCAAGCATAGGAACGTGGAGTTCGCTGTTGGAGATTGGGTGTACTTGAAGATCAAGCCGTTCAAAGGTGTCTCGCGGGTGCGGCGCTTGAAAAAGCTATGCCCGAGGTACCTTGGACCGTTTGAGGTTCTGGAGCAGATTGGTGAAGCAGCGTACCAGTTGAAGCTGTCTGTGGAGCTTAGTGGTCTACATGATGTATTTCATATATCGGTGCTACGGAAGGCGGTGCAAGAGCCTACGCAAGTGATCGCGGTCAATCAAGTGCCGGTTGATAGTGGGTTGACGATGAAGGTCAAGCCCGTACGTGTTGAGGACTCTAAAGTCAAGCGGCTACGCAATAAAGAGATCAGGATGGTCAAGGTCTGTTGGGACAATTGCGGTCGGGAGGAGCTCTCTTAGGAGCGAGAGTAGACTATGCTTGAGGAGTACCCGGAGTTGTTTCACTTAGGTACCATTTAAGTTTTATGTTTCTTTCCTTCATGTAATTTCGAGGACAAAATTCTTTTAAGAGGGGGAGAGTTGTAACACCCCGAAACTCAAACGAGCGACGGGAGGCGTTTTGGGCCAAATCTGGAATTTGGCAGGGGGCACACGTCCTGGGACACGGGCGTGTCCCAGGGCGTGTCAGGCTCGAGTCGACGATTTGGTCGTGAGGTCGACGATTTTTTGGTGTCGACGATCATGAGAAGCGAACACGGCCTGAGACACGGGCGTGTCTCAGGGCGTGTCGAGCTCGTCTCGACGATCTGCCAGGGAAGTCGACGATTTTCGCTCGATGTTGTGTCGAGACACTGAACACGGCCTAGGACACGGGCGTGTCCAAGGCTATGTCGGGTGGTCGACGAACTGCGCTCGACGAAGTGTCGAGACAGTGAACACGGCCTGGAGCCCAGGCGTGTTCGGGTTTGACACGGGCGTGTCAAATAAGACACTGGCGTGTCCAAGACCCGTGTGAGTCTCGGGTTGTTTTCGGGGCTGTGTCGATGGGGGCACACGACCAACCACACGGCCATGTCAGTTTGAATACGGGCATGTCAGGTTAAGCACAGGCGTGTCTGGACCCGTGTAATTTTCATAACGCGTTGATTTTTACGGTGAATGAGGGACACGGCCCTGGACACTAGCGTGTCGCAGGCCGTGTTCGGCCCAGGTTTTACTTTTCAGCTACGAATCGTAGCCATTCGTTTTCTTATTTTGGGATCCTACGGTTGGAGGTTGTTCCTACTAGGATATACCTGGAATTGGGCATTTGAAACCCTCATTTCACTTGAGTGGTTCTCTTTCTAAGTCTAGAGAGAGGGGAGAGCAAAGGAGGAAGAAGAAGCCTAGATCTGGTCACCGGCGGAGCTTCGGAGCTTCAAATCGCGAACCGACTTCGGATCTACGGAGGCAAGGAGAGTGCGGTGCTTGTCATCGTCTTACATTTTCAGGGTTCCAAGGTCGAACGCTAGGGTAACGATTCTCTACTTGAGCATATGAAGCTCTACTTCTTTTATATAGGGAAGCCCGCTCTCGCGAGTTTGCGGTGAGTTTGAGGCGTTCCTTCGGGTAGACATGAAAAATCCCCGTTGTGTACATGTAGAGTCCGTAATCGAGAACAGATATATGCATGATGTGTGAAGCCTACCCAGACAAGTTGGTCTGGATCGGTGATGTTGCATTGCATAAATGACCGAAGAAGACTCCGTTCGAATGTTTGTTTTTCGGGTTTTCTACAAGGTAGATTGCAATAGGGAGCCTTGGGGATTAACTCCAAGGTGCACCCGGAAAACTGGGAGGACACGTGGTTCTGCCATCATGGTGGCCTGGGAGCCAACCTGAACAAAACTGGGTTATGTGATTTGTATGGGAGATACGGGACTCGGGGAAGCTTGACCCGCGCAGACGACTTAAGTTGACGTTGCGGTGTGAGCAACGGGTCAGGTGGAACCGTACCCGATCTATGTCATTCAGTTAAAGAGACCTAAAGTGACTTGGCACTTACCGTTGGCATAGATGGAGGGTCTTAGGCAGTGGCTAGAAAGACCAGATTGCTCACGAGATATTGCCGTCCTGGGGGCGGTGGTGAGTCGGTTGACTTTGACTGTGATCACCGAGAATATGCCCTAAGAGCACAGGGCGGGTGGCCGTGCGTGCCAACACCTGTGATGCAGTGTATTTATATACTGCTTGGTTATGCTAATAAAGTGCAGGGAAGGAGCATCTCCGCCCCGAATTGGGGGCGGGATCGTTATAATTTGGTCAGCATGGCTGACCGTTGCTTTGGTTTGCCACCATTGCGGTGTATTGTGCTTGCAGGTGCTGCGGAGCCAAGCAGTAAATAGCGCGCTAAAGCACAAGTTGCTGAGCCGGCCCTCGAAGGCCTAATTTTTGAGTATATTCTTTAATTCATGTATGGCCGGCCTGCGTGCCGATGTCTGAAGATATGTAATTTGAGAAAAACAATTGTAAGGTCATATGGCCAGTACTGGTGTATTTGTACTTCATCCCTTTTGGAGTATTAGTGGACATTCATTCTAGTGTTGGGTTCTTTCTTATTGCAACTAATATTAATTGCTTCCGCTAGAATGCTCTGTGTAGGACGTTGTTATTGGTTGAATGGTTTCCATTGAGTAACCACCTGGTCTATCTGTGGTATATGGCGTCGGGCCCCGGCCGGACCTATTGCTATATGTTATGCAATGGATATGGGGTGTTACACAGATCATGTTTAGTGTCGTGCCCTGGACACGGGCGTGTCGCAGGCCGTGTTCGGCCCAGGTTTTTCTTTTCAGCTACGAATCGTAGCCATTCGTTTCCTTATTTTGGGATCCGATGGTTGGAGGTTGTTCCTACTGGGATATACCCGAGATTGGGCCTTTGAAACCCTCATTTCACTTGATTGGTTCTCTTTCTAAGTTTAGAGAGAGGGGAGAGCAAAGGAGGAAGAAGAAGCCTAGATCTGGTCACCGGCGGATCTTCGGAGCTCCAAATCGCGAACCGACTTCGGATCTACGGAGGCAAGGAGAGTGCGGTGTTTGTCATCTGCTTACATTTCCATGGCACCAAGGAAGAACGCTAGGGTAACGATTCTCTACTTAAGCATGTGAAGCTCTACCTCTTTTGCATAGGGAAGCCCGCTCTCGCGAGTTTGCGGTGAGTTTGAGGCGTTCCTTCGGGTAGACATGAATAGTCCCCGTTGTGTACATGTAGAGTCCATAATCGAGAACGGATATAGGCATGATGTGTGAAGCCTACCTGGACAAGTTGGTCTAGATCGGTGATGTTGCATTGCATAAATGGCCGGAGAAGACTCCGTGCGAATGTTTGTTTTCGGGTTTTCTACGAGGTAGATTGCAACAGGGAGCCTTGGGGATTAACTCCAAGGTGCACCCGGAAAACTGGGTGGACGCGTGGTTCTGCCATCATGGTGGCTTGAGAGCCAACTTGAACATAACTGGGTTATGTGATTTGTATGGGAGATACGGGACTCGGGGAAGCTTGACCCGCGCAGACGACTTAAGTTGACGTTGCGGTGTGAGCAACGGGTCAGGTGGAACCGTACCCGATCTATGTTGTTCGGTTAAAGAGACCTAATGTGACTTGGCACTTATCGTTGGCATAGATGGAGGGTCTTAGGCAGTGGCTAGAAAGACCAGATTGCTCAAGAGATATTGTCGTCCTGGGGGCGGTCGTGAGTCGGCGGACTTTGACCGTGATCACCGAGAATGTGCCCTGAGAGCACGGGGCGGGTGGTCGTGCGTGCCAACGCCTGTGATGCAATGTATTTATATACTTCTTGGTCATGCTAATAAAGTGCAGGGAAGGAGCATCGCCGCCCCGAATTGGCGGCAGGATCGTTATAATTTGGTCAACATGGATAACCGTTGCTTTGGTTTCCCACCGTTGTAGTGGATTGTGCTTGCAGGTGTTGCGAAGTCAAGCGGTAAATAGCGGGCTAAAGCCCAAGTTGCTGAGGCGGCCCTCGAAGTCCTAATGTTTGAGTGTTTTTTTTATTCATGTATGGTCGGTCTGCGTGCCGAGGTCTGAAGAAATGTAATTTGAGAAAAACAATTGTAAGGCCATAAGGCCAGTACTGGTGATTTGTACTTCATTCCTTTTGGAGTATTAGTGGACATTCATGCTAGTGTTGGGTTCTTTCTTATTGCAACTAATATTAATTGCTTTCGCTAGAATGCTCTGTGTAAGACGTTGTTATTGGTTGGATGGTTTCCATTGAGTAACCACCCGGTCTGTCTGTGGTATATGGCGTCGGGCCCTGGCTGGACGTACTACTATATGCTATGCGACGGATATGGGGTGTTACACAGATCATGTCTAGTGTCGTGCCCTGGACACGGGCGTGTCGCAGTCCGTGTTCGGCCCAGGTTTTACTTTTCAGCTACGAATCGTAGCCATTCGTTTCCTTATTTTGGGATCCGACGGTTGGAGGTTGTTCCTACTGGGATATACCCGGGATTGGGCCTTTGAAACCCTCATTTCAATTGAGTGGTTCTCTTTCTAAGTCTAGAGAGAGGGGAGAGCAAAGGAGGAAGAAGAAGCCTAGATCCGGTCACCGGCGGAGCTTCGGAGCTCCAAATCGCGAACCGACTTCGGATCTACGGAGGTAAGGAGAGTGTGCTGCTTGTCATCCGCTTACATTTCCATGGCACCAAGGAAGAACGCTAGGGTAACGATTCTCTACTTGAGCATGTGAAGATCTACTTTTTTTGCATAGGGAAGCCCGCTCTCGCGAGTTTGCGGTGAGTTTGAGGCGTTCCTTCGGGTAGACATGAATAGTCCCCGTTGTGTACATGTAGAGTCCGTAATCGAGAACAGATATAGGCATGATGTGTGAAGCCTACCCGGACAAGTTGGTCTGGATCGGTGATGTTGCATTGCATAAATGGCCGGAGAAGACTCCGTGCGAATGTTTGTTTTTCGGGTTTTCTACGAGATAGATTGCAACAGGGAGCCTTGGGGATTAACTCCAAGGTGCACCCGGAAAACTGGGCGGACGCGTGGTTTTGTCATCATGGTGTCCTGGGAGCCAACCTGAATATAACTGGGTTATGTGATTTGTATGGGAGATACGAGACTCGGGGAAGCTTGACCCGCGCAGACGACTTAAGTTGACGTTGTGGTGTGAGCAACGGGTCAGGTGGAACAGTACCCGATCTATGTCGTTCTGTTAAAGAGACCTAATGTGACTTGGCACTTACCGTTGGCATAGATGGAGGGTCTTAGGCAGTGGCTAGAAAGACCAGATTGCTCACGAGATATTGTCGTCCTGGGGGCGATCGTGAGTCGGCGGACTTTGACCGTGATCACCGGGAATGTGCCCTGAGAGCACGGGGCGGGTGGCCGTGCGTGCCAACGCCTGTGATGCAATGTATTTATATACTGCTTGGTTATGCTAATAAAGTGCAGGGAAGGAGCATCGCCGCCCCGAATTGGGGGCGGGATCGTTATAATTTGGTCAACATGGCTGACCGTTGCTTTGGTTTGCCACTGTTGCAGTGGATTGTGCTTGCAGGTGTTGCGGAGCCAAGCGGTAAATAGCGGGCTAAAGCCCAAGTTGCTGAGCCGGCCCTCGAAGGCCTAATTTTTGAGTGTTTTTTTTATTCATATATGACCGGCCTGCGTGCCGAGGTCTGAATACATGTAATTTGAGAAAAACAATTGTAAGGCCATAAGACCAGTACTGGTGTATTTGTACTTCATTCCTTTTGGCGTATTAGTGGACATTCATGCTAGTGTTGGGTTCTTTCTTATTGCAACTAATATTAATTGCTTTCGTTATAATGATCTGTGTAGGACGTTGTTATTGGTTGGATGGTTTCCATTGAGTAACCACCCGGTCTGTCTGTGGTATATGGCGTCGGGCCCCGGCCGGACGTACTACTATATGTTATGCGACTGATAGGGGGTGTTACACAGATCATGTCTAGTTTCGTGCCCTTGGGAATGCTCGTCTTGACTATTCACCATAACACTAAGGTTTTTCATCACATACGCTGAGAGTTAATATATTGTTGTGATAAATATATAAAAGCCTAATTGTTTGTGAATGGTTGATTTTAAGGAAAAAAATCAGATGAGATAAATCTCAAGGCCTAATTGTTTGTGAATGATTGATTATAAGGAAGGAATCAGATGAGATAAATCTCATGGCCATGAAGAATGTTGTTCAAGGTGGCTTGCCACCCGTTGATGTTGAACCCTTAAGTGCTTGGGAGCATGGAAATGTGAAAGGGTGTAAGTGCGTGAGTATTTTACCGCGCTTGATTGGTAATGATGAAAAGAGACTCGGTTGGAGCCCTTGGATGGTTGATGGCAAGACCATGTGAATTGGAATCTAGTGTGAGTTGACACACAATGTCATAATCCTAGGTTAAGGATAGTGTGACAGGTCTACGGGCTCGCCAGTCGTCACACCGACGAGAGTTAAGAGATAGAATTTGAATGGTTGGGCTTGGTCCTCGGTTCTCATTCCCGAGAGATTTATCTACAGGCTCGGCAGTCGTCACACCGACGGGAGTTGAGATATAGATTTTGAACAGTTGGGCTTGTTACTCGGTTCTCATTCCCAAGAGTCCTTCTGTTCCACACGGTAGACCAGTTTGGGCTGTGTTCTTGGTGCACATCTACCCAAGACCCCTCTGTGCCTTAGTACACATTGAGCTCCGCAGTTATGTTCTTAGCGTTGAGACATACGAAGGCCTAGGCCAGGTAGTGTGGAGACCAGCGTTCGTCGAGTGGAGTTCAGAGAAATTCTGGACTTGAAATGTTGAATTAGTGTCCATAGATCGTCGACCTGAGTCCCAAGTTCGTCGAGCTCAGCTCAGAGAATTGTCTCTGAGATCGTCGAGCTGAGCACGACTTTCGTCGACCTGAGTTTGACGAACGTCAAACTCATTTGCTGAGTCTTCGATATTTCTCTAAGTCTTGAGTCTTTATGCAGTCTGTTGATGGCTGGTACATGTAGTGTTGACTCTAAGCACTTGACCTATACTCTAAGACATAACCATGACCCTGGCTATATATGTTGGGTCAGATGATCGTAACTTAGTGAACCTAGCCCAAATCAAACTAGGGATCCAACAAGTCCGTTCATCCCGAGCCCACGGCTTCGCCACCAAGGCAACAGCCGGACTCAGCGGACACGCTGATCTAGTCCGCACATACTGCGGACAGCTCTAGTCTGCATATCCCTGCAGACAACACCAGTTCGCATACCCTGAGTCCATTGTCTTGTAATCAAGACACCCACCGGACTCAGCGGACACTGCTCCAATCTGCTTACACAGCAGACACCTCCAGTCCGAATCTTCCACAGACTGCTCCAGTCCGCATATCCCGCAGTCTGCTGCAGTTCGCATATCTCAAGTCCACAGCCACGCCAACAAGGCAGCTCTCGGACTCAGCGGACTCCAGCTTCAGTCCGCACACAGTTGCGGACACAATCTCCAGTCCGCTTCTCCCAAACTCGCAACCAAGGCACACACCACTTCTGTCGAGCTTGGCGGACTGAGAAGCAATCCGCGCTCCACTGCGCGATCTCCCCGGACTGAGCCAAGCATGGACATGGTTCAAAACCAACCAAGTCCACACCACTGGCCACAAGGGACAGTCCGCACTTACTGGCGGACGCTGGATCCAGTCATCCAAACCCGACGGCATCCAGCACCTGTCCGCACTAACTGGCGATCTCCGCGGCTTGCACTTGCCGCTTCACCAGAGCAAGACCAAGGCTTCTGCCAAGCTCCAGTTCTTTAGTCCGCTTCTTGCCGAACTCCGCGGATAGAGTTTCTATCCGCCCGGTTACTTCCTGGGATCCAACTGGCTGCTGAGCACAAGCAGACATGACTAACCGCCACTGCTTTCCGCGTAGTCCGCTCGAACAGACCGCCCAGGCCGCTACAGAGCAAACCGTCTGCAACATCCCTGCCGACCTAGTTGTCCGGCAACCCTGTCCGCGTAGTCCGCGCAGTCCGCGTGGATAGGTACAAGTGCTCCATTCACCCACTTTCACTTCACAAATTTCAACGCTTTCCCACTACATTTTTATTCTTGTTTCTCAGTTGTTGTCTTGTGTGTAGCGACAACATGGGTCCAGCATTGGCATGACGCTCTCTCCCAGTGGCCCACGATCGATCCATTTATTGCGTGTTGATGTCGTTTTGCTCTTCTTTGGGGCTTCCACCGGGGTGGTGAATGCCCTTCGAAATTCGCTTATGCAGTATTGTAGCTGGGCGGGCCAATAAATCAACGTCTCTTAATACATGGTGGCTTTAAGCAAGACGACACTCAATTGCAATGCTAACCAGTTCACCCGGCGGTAGAGATTTGCTCGTGTAAAAAAAATGCAATATCTGGGGGTCAAGATGGCTATGCGCAAGTTGCGGGCATCCAGCTTCTTGGACTTTCTCCTGTAAGTTAATTATCAACTCTGTAATTTGGGGAATCACCATCGGTCCATCGCGGGTTGTGCTACTCTTATATCATTGTTATTGCTTCATTGGACTATGCACGCATTGATCCACTCAGATGTTCCATTTTGTGTTGTTCGGGCTTTGGAGACATAGACCTGGTTTTTCCTATGGCTAAAGGACGCTGCTCACCTAGGTCTCCATTAAGTTGAATGGACAATTGTCTGCTCTCCTACCGGTTGTGGTGGGCTTGGATTTCATGCTTCAGCCCTTTGGCAAGGTCCGCTGCGGGCGCGTTTGGCTTGGGATTTAATTCAGCTGGGTGATTCTTTATTCCAGTAGGTTTTCAATAGCCGGTACCCCAATCGTGTCTAACATGGGCTTCCCAAGTGGGCAGACGCTTCTGTGCTACGTCTCCTGAATCATGGTGCAGAGGCGCTGCAGCCGCTTGTTTGCTGGTGCATTGCTAATGGGGATCCGGGCTGACCCTGTGTTTGACACCTCGATATTGGAGCTCGCGCTATCCAGATGTTCGGCCTTTGTCAATTGCGAGTTGCTTGATTCGCTGTCCCTCTTTGCTCTCCTGGATCAGTCTGGTATATGGGTCCGCCCCATCTTGGAGCAACACTTCGGCCCAGCGTTGGCGGACCTGATTCTCTGCATCCCTGTCGACCGGACTGTGGACCATGATACGCGAATACACCTGAATTGACCGCCCGGTTTAGTGGATGAACCATTACTGGTTTGGCGAATGATGCGCAGTTCACTGGGCAATCGTATGACTTCATGTGACTTGTCAGCTGCGGCTTCATCCCCGTGAAAGCTTTTTGGTAGAGGGTTGCAATCGTATCCCAACCCTGGTTTGGTTGGCTAGGCGGGGGCATAGCCATGATCTATCCTGCCCGTGGGGATGCTCAGAGGAGGAATCTCGTAATCATTTGTTGGGTGGATGTGCTAATCTTCAGGCTGTCCGGGGGATCTTCTCCGTTGGGGGCTTCGGCTTCCTAATGTTACTTCCTGGGACGATATCCTACCACTCTTCTCGTCGCCGAGGCTCACTCTTCAGACCACATTAAGGCACTCTGTTATGCTATTTATCAATGTTGGCATGCTTGCAATGCCAAAATACCCCGCCAGGAACATGCCTCCACCTTGGTAATTGCTGCGAATGTGTTAACCTCAATGTCTCACGGGATGGACTCGCCTACGCAGGGGAACTGAGGAACTATCCAGCCCGTGTGGCCAGGGGTGAGCAAAAAGACCGGGCCCGAAAAGCCCGCCTGGGCCCGGCCTGAAAAAAGTCTGGTTAGGCCTGGGCCCGGGCAGGACTGGTCCAGGCCCAGGCCGGTCCTGAGGGGCCTAACAAGACCTTGAAATATACAATTTGCCTAGCCCGGTGCCCGGCCCGGGCTAGGCCCAGTCTTGGCCCGGGCCCAGGCCTTGCCTGGGCTTGCTCCCAGGCCTTGCCTGGGCTTGAACAAAGCGAGCTGTGTGCCTGTGTCGACACAGCGAGCTGTGTGCCTGTGTCGACACAGCGAGCTGTGTCCCGCTGACACAGCGAGCGGTGTCGACACAGCGGTGTCGACACCGCTCGCTATGTCGACACCGCTCGCTGTGTCGACACAGCTCGCAACGCCTCTTTAGTCTTCATAGAGACGTTGGCAACGTCTCTATGAAGAAACGTTGCCAGCTACGTCTCTTCATAGAGACGTTACAAGCTTGAGCTGGCAAATGACACATTGCCATTTGACAGCTCAATGGTAATATGACATTTATTTTAATTTTTTTAAAAAAATTATAATTTAATAAATTATTATATTATTTTTTAGAAGTTATAAATAGAAGAGTAGAGAGAGTTTGCAATCTTGCATTGTATAAAACTCACATCATTTCTTGATCGAACTCCAACTCATTGTAATTCTCTACTTCGCACGTTTTGATCAATGATGTATTCATCTGGTGTCGTTCCTGAGATTGTCGAGCACAAGCATAGTGCACCAATCTGAGAGCATTTTGACAAAGTTAAAATCAACAATGAATTCAAAGCAAAATGTCAGCATTGTTCGAAGTTGTTGACGGCGGCCTGAAACTCCACACTCGTGCGACACATCAAATCATGTGTTGCAAAGCAAGCTCCGGAATCCAGTCAAGCACAGCTATCAGCGGCCGGACAAGTTTGGAATTATGATCAAATGCGGCAAAGAGAAGTGCAAATGGAGAACATCATCTGGCGTGGATTGTCGTTTAATCATTACGACAACGACCTTGAGACCGCTTTTGTTCATCGAGCTCTCCAACCGAAATATCACCAGCTAAGTAGAACTACAATAAGACGTGACGCGTATAAAGCTTATATTAAAGTGAAAAAAACATTGATTAAATATTTTGACAATTTAGATAGTAGAATTAGTTTAACTTGTGATGTTTGAAGTATCGGTATACAATTAGGACATTCTTATATTTGCATTACAAGTCATTGGATAGATCCTACTTCATGTGAGCTATCCAAGCGCATCATTTACTTTAATAGTTTTGAAGTTTCACATACCGGAACAGCAATTTATCAAGTAATTATGGATTGTATACGCGATTTTAAAATAAAAGACAAAATTATTAGTATTTCTTTTGATAACGCTAGTAATAATACCGCAGCTATTGATAATTTAAAAATAGATTTAAAACCTATGTTAAATGAAGTATTTTTTCATACTCGTTGTGTTTGTCATGTTTTAAATTTAATTGTGCAAGATAGTTTAAAATTAATGGAACCATATATTATTAAAATTAGAAGTATGTTAATCTTTATACTATAAGGAAAGAGCTAAGTACCCTATGGTGTAACATTTTATTCCAGTTATACCCTCATAAAATCGGTGTTTGTGAATTAAATTGGGGGTATTTAGGTCATTCGTCCAAATTACCGCTTAAGATACACTGTTCATCCGCGAATAAATCCCGATACCCGGCCTTTCGTTGCTTCTTCTGCGCAGGTAGGGCAGCCCGGTTCCGGTCACTATTCTCCCCTCCCAATCCAAGCCGCAGGAAGCGACGATGGCAGAAGTTCCTACGACCTCGACGCCTCTACCGCCATGACCGCTAATTCGAAGGTTCGGAGTTCCCGCACGCCTCGACTTCGACCACGACCCACTCCTGCGCGTCGCAAGCCCGTCGCAAGCAAGTCGCGATTTCCTCCACGCAATTTTTTCCCGGCTGCACCTCAGCAGCTCCTCCATCGCTTCCAAAGCTTCTCGCGCTGCAACCATTCCAATCTCCGGCCAGCAAAACACTGTTCATCCGCGAATAAATCCCGATACCCGGCCTTTCGTTGCTTCTTCTGTGCAGGTAGGGCAGCCCGGTTCCCGCACGCCTCGACTTCGACCACGACCCACTCCTGCTACATCCCGTCGATGGTGTCTTTTCTCTGCTCGCAAGCAACCACAGGTAACACTTCCCCCCTTCTTCTTTCTCCTATTTCTTCCTGCAGATGCAGAACTTGAAGTTTCAAGCAGTCCTCTGTCACCCATTGTCTTTCTTAATCTGAAGAAATCAAAAGGATCCCAAGAGGAGGATCTGCAAGTTTATGATAAGATTGTCAGCAGGGTGAGTACAGAATATCTCTTTGGTCTCATTTGGTCTATAAATATTAGAAAATATTTATGAGGAACAATGAATTCAATTCATTTCAGCATTTTGTTGGATATAGGGTCTATTTTTTGGCATGGCAATTCATTTCATTTCGTCTTTGTTTGGCATCGTCATTTCGTCGTTGGATATAGGGTCTATTTTTGGGGTTGGCATCTGCGATTTTAGACAACAAAGGTAATTGCTACGAGCGTGTATTTGACATAACAAAGAGCATTCCTTAGGTAAGGGCGAGCGTTCACAAATGTCGGTTCGTAACCATCATATATTCACAACCGCCATATATAAAAGCTATTTTATTTTCTGGTAACTAATCCAGGCTGCGTGTATTTCCTTCTGAACGAAATTCTCTAAGTTCCTATACCAAATTCTCTATTATTTTGTGGTTTGGGTCTCACAGATCGTTGGGCATAGAAGAGGTACATATATTTGACAAGAATTATTTCAGCCTCTTCATAAATTTCATAGATCGTTGGGCTCTGTTTATCTTTGATTAATCAACAGTTCACAACATTACTTTTTTTTTGAGTTTTCCTTCGTAAATTTCTAATGAAGGTTAATCTAAGAATTGATAGAAAAAAAGCACAATATTTGACGAAATTGTAATGAAGATTAGTCTAAGAAATTGTAATGAAGGTTAGCCAAACAATTTAATCTATTTATCTAAATCATATGGAAATGTGATGAAGGTCTAACTATGTTTTTTTGTGTGGATTCTTACAAGTTAGCCAAAAGATTTGTCAAACAATTTAATCTATTTATCTAAATTAGATGGAAATGTGATGAATGTCTAATTATCTTTTTTTGTGTGGATTCTTACAGGTTAGCCAAAATACAAGTATGGATGTGAGAGATTTGTCAAATCTTTGCTTCATAAACTTTGTTTGAAGTTATTCTGCTCTACTTACTGTTATTAGATTCATTGTAGTTTGTGTGAAACTCATAACCATGAATTTCTATAAAAGTATCTTTCATTCGAATGCATGTCTAATTTTCTATTCAATTTTCTAATTTCAATAATTTTGAATCATCCACAAAGGCATTTCTTCATTCGGCGACATGATTTTGTTTTGTTCACATTTCTATTGAATTGTATTTGTGAAATCTGAACTG
This sequence comes from Platanthera guangdongensis, assembly GCA_039583875.1. Lineage (NCBI taxonomy): Eukaryota > Viridiplantae > Streptophyta > Magnoliopsida > Asparagales > Orchidaceae > Platanthera > Platanthera guangdongensis. The sequence goes on along the minus strand of CM077159.1, from coordinate 43,094,586 downwards.
TAATTCTAAAATTCTAAAATTAAATATTTATGCTATCAGATTACATAAAATAAAATATGCAAGTTTATTTCTTTATATTATAAGGAAACTCATTTCTAGCCATGGTGTAATATTTGCCTCCCCAAAATACCCTCTCATACCCTCTCTTTATTTCAAAATATCTGGTGTTTGGGTAAATTTCTTTTTCCCACCCACTTCTCCCGCACATAATTCATTTTCGGCCCTCATGTCAAATCTGCCATCTACGTCTCCTCTTTCAGTAGTCTCCATGGCTCACTTCCGAAGGCAAGGATATAGGAGTACGCTAATCTTCCATGTACTGCTCTTCCTCTGACATCACCGGGCTAATCTTTCTACGGCATCCACGATCGGTAGAGTGAAGACATCCATGGTTGACAATTGCTCTCTCAATAGCTTCTGCTTTGCGACTCCCATTCTACATCAAAAGGAGACAAAAAGACGGGTGACACATCTATGTAAGAAACTCCTCAACTAAGTCTTCAATTTCATAGCCAAAAAATGGATTTCATATGGTGTAGATCTTTAGATATTGGGAGCATAGGGTGAAGCGAGCCGTGTACACCAGTTCTAGCTTTTCAACTTTGGTGTAGAAGAAACTATGTTGCGTTTTTCTATCTAGGTTCCTTTCATCCACTCTACTTCGTCTATTTCCTCTACTCTGAATTCATCCACCTAGGATATTTCCTATGTTGTTTCATAGCCTGAATAATAGTTTTTATTAATGTAATCTGTTTCACATGCTCACAACATATTTGATAGAATTCCCAAGTGAAAGTTATATGTGGTTTAAAGAAAAAATAAATGCACCCCGCTTCTCACGAACAAGCACACACAGAGCATCGACACACATGTACGCACCCCGCCTTCCCTCAGCAGCAGCTTGCCTTACCACCGCATTGACTCACCTCTGCATCGACACATGTGGCTTTCCCTCTACAAATTTTTCTCTTACATCGCACGCACAGAGCAACCATCTTCCATCAAAATTCCAACAGCTTCGGGTACTTCCATCTCTGGTTTGACATGAGGGCCTTAGCATACATTTACATTCTTCATTTTCATTTATTCAGAATAAAAATATTTACATCAGATTTTCCTCTAATTCCATCCTCTTTTGAGAGCAGAGAAGGACATATTTCCACCAAATATTTTTGAAAGCACAAAGCTGAAATTGGTTGTACTCTTTTCTTTAAAGCTTTTAATGGTGGTGACCCTAATATTCTTTATATACTGGGGCAGATTTCAGCTTTTCATGGTGGTGGGGATCATGAGAGATTTACTTCTCAACAAATTGTAAGTTGTTTGAACAAACTGTACCAAACTCATATTAAGTCCCAAAATAAATCAAAGGATTTTCAAATGTACTAGCTGATGGGTATTGAAATAATTATTCATGATTGTTGTATATTTGATTCAGCATTCATGCAGCTTGCATCCCCGCTACAAATTAGTTTAAATTATTGACAGATTTGTCTACATGTCAGTTGCATGGTTGTGTTATCAAGTGGCGCGTGAGGGTGCAAACATTGCTACTCATATTTATCTACCAGGAAAATCGAGAAGTGTAGCAGAAGCTTCAAATAAGATCTGTTAAACTTGAGGAGATTTTTTCAAACATTATTATCAGATCAATAGGTATTAAAATTTATCTCTCCTTGTTTATATGTCGATTGATTGATGTTTCAATTTTAAAAGCTTACTTTATTTCTTTTTTATCACTTTTGAGTTTAGGCATTGATCAACAAAGATGAGAAGATATTGATCTCTTTGGTTCTTCCTCGAGAACCAATTGATCTATTTCCACAGGTATCATCCTCTCCTCCCACTATAATTTCCCAGTTGCTCCTGCTGATTGCATTTCTTAGTTGCCCATTCTATTTTTGCATCTACTTCAATTTTTTACATAGGTTGTGAGATTAGGTATTAGGTGCATCCAGCAGAGTGGTCACACAAGGCCACATTTTTTGGGGGCATCTCGATATTGCTTCCTCTTCAAGTGCATGCCCTCGGGCCTGCTTCACTCCTACTTCAAGTTTGTTTTTCTATACTTGATTCTATGCAATTAATGTAGTTTTCCTAATATTATGATACATAACTATTTTATATTGCTTCATTGTTTTTGCTTAAATATAGGCACCGAGCTATTCTCTCTTTAGTCAGCTGAAATTAATAACAGGCCTCCAAAAAAACTTTTACAAAATGTGATTGAATATGCAAGTTTGCAGTAGTAGGGAAGCTTCAGCATTGCCCCCGCCCACACGACCGATGTGCTGCCCACGACCGATGTCCCCAATCACGACTGAAGTCCCCGCCCACGACCAATGTTGTCGTCCACAACCAATGTCCCTGCCCACGACCGATGTCGCCGCCCACGACCGATATCGCCGTCCACGACCGATGTCCCTACCCACGACCGATGTCTCCTTCCACGACCGATGTGGATGCCCTAGACCAATAGCGTCGCCCCGACCATTGTCGCCGCCCCGACCATTGTCGCCGCCCCGACAATTGTCGTCGCCCCGACCAATGTCGCCTCCCCGACCATTGTCTCCGCCCTGACCAATGTCGCCGCCCTGACCAATGTCGCCTCTCACGACCAATGTCGCCGCCCACGACCAATGTCGTCGCTCCCGAATAATGTCACCTTCCCTGACCAATGTCGCCACCTCTGATCAATGTCGTCGCCCCGGACCAATGTCGTCGTCCCCGACCAATGTCGCCTCCCCCGACCAATATCGCCGCCCCCCCAACCAATGTCGCCGCCCCCTACCAATGTCTCCCCTTACGACAAATGTCGCCATCATGAAAAATGACGCCCCTACGACAAATGTCGTGGGGTGACATTTGTCTCCCCCAGGACAAATGTAGCCCCTCGACAAATGTCGTGGGGCGACATTTGTCGCCCCCACGACAAATGTTGCCCCCTCGACAAATGTCGCACCCACGACGAATGTTGCTCCCACGACGAAAGTTGCCCGCACGGGGTCCCCCGTGCACGACTGCTTGTATATATATATATAGTTCTCAAAAGAGACGACGAGATTTTAAAAAATTTGTAACAAATGAGGGAGAAAAAATTTTAAAACCAGAATATGACATGCCAATTAGGTGAAATTCCACTTATAAAATGTTAAAAAGAACAATCCGTCAAAAAAATCTTCTAATGGAATTTTATTCGACAAATACAAATCATGATTTAAATGATGATGATTGGGAAACAATTACGATTTGTATGCGCTTATTAGAATGCTTTTATAGAGCGACGATTTAATTATCTGGCGTTTATTATCCCATTAGCTCCCGAGTTATTGAAAATTTTTTAATTATTACAAAAACTTTAAATTACTACAAACAATATAGGTTTTGGCAGCCCGTAATTGAAACAATGAAAGCAAAATTTTTAAAATACTATAAGAAAATGTCGTCTATGTTTTCATGTGCGGCGACTTTAAATCTTTTATTAGGCGTTTTAAGTGTTGAAAATCTTTTGGAAGAGATAAATAAAAATCTACACTTAGATTTAAATTATTTGGAATTTGAAGATTCAATAATTTCAAATTTTAATACAGTTTTTACAGATTTCAATAATTATTATTATTATTTATATGGGTCGCGATCGCGAGATGATTCAACACAAGTACAAATAACAGATGATTTTCAAAATGAAATTTATGAGTTTGCATATAGAAAAAAATCATGAACTACTAGTACATTAAATGAATTAGGACTATACACTAAAATACAATTTAGAGAGTATATGACTAAAAATGAAATTGAAAATTTTAATATATTAGAGTGGTGGAAAAATAAAACGAATACATATCCTATTTTGGCCTTAATGACTCGCAATATATTAACTGTTCAAGCTAGTACAGTAGCTTCGGAGTCTACATTTTCTTTAAGTGCCAGAGTTTTGAATGAACGGCGGAGTCGTCTTAACGAAGAGTCGTTGGAGATTTGTATTTGCTATAAAGATTATTTGGACGCGACGAACATAGAGCAACATACTGCTTCCATCGAAGACAGCTCCTCGTCAGTCGAAGAAGAACTGAGTTCGTTAAACTTGGCCGATGAAGATTGAGTAATAGTGATGTATTTTATTTTATCATGGGTTGGCTGGCATACGGTGCTTTGACACCTTACTTATTGTGGGTTGCTAGGTTGAGAGTTGTGAGATTTTGTGTCTTTTGTAATTTCGGGTAGTTTTTCGCGGGATTGGTGGCCGACCCGTTTGTGTGTGTTGTAATATTTTCAATATGGAATAAAATATAACATTTTATCTTATTAAATATTTAAATATTTAATATATATCTTACATAATATTAAATATTAATTAATTTTTATTCAAAAACTAATTTTTATATTAAAAATTCAGCCTTGGGTAGGCCTGGGCCTGCTTGGGCCTGGTTTAGGCCTTGCCGAAAAGGCCTTGTAAGGCCTCATTCATATAGGGAGCCTGGGCCTGGGCCTGGTTATTGTCAGGCCTGGGCCTGGTCCTGGACATAAAAAGCCTGGGCCTGGCAGGCCCATGCCTAAACTGGGCCTGCCAGGCTTTATGTGCACCCCTGCTGTCTCAATCTGTTGCTTGGTGCTCCCTCCTAGGTGGATAATGTTTAATATTGATGTTGCGACGCTTCCTTATCGGTGGGAGGGGCTTGGGGTCGTGTCCCGGGGTGACTCGGGAAAGGTTCTTGTGGCTGCGGGATAGGAGACTACTACTCATTGGGATCCAGGAGGTACTGAGATGGTTGCACTGAAGGCGCTCAAGTCCATCATTCCACCAGAGATGTTTGTGGCGAAAGGTGTCATCATTGAAGGGGATAACCACAATTTGATGCACTACTGCTAGAAAAGTATTTGTGGCGAGCGGTGGAATGGGGAGATGCGTGACGAGGACCTGGACTTTCTTTTGGATTTCATATAGGTAATGTTCCATCACGGTAGGCATGAGACCGGTCGTGCTGCAGACTTTTGTGCTAAATTTTATTTTCTCTGTTTATTTGGATTGATTTGAACCATATTTATCTGGAACTTTTTGAGATTGTCAAGGACCTGGTTAGTATTATTACCTTTGTATAACACTGTTGCTTTTTTGTTTTTCCTTTTAATGCAAATGCAACCCTTCTAGGAACCCAAAACTTTGATTTCTTACAATTAAGTGCCGACAAAGTCCTAAAAGCAACATTTGCCGATATCTGCTCAGCATCGTTTATGGACGAGACTAGGATGGTATATGATGGTCTTAGAGCCCCCAACTTTCGTTCTTGATTAATGAAAACATTCTTGGAAAATGTTTTCGCAATGGTTCGTCTTTCATAAATCCAAGAATTTCACCTCTAACTATGAAATACGAATGCCCCAGACCGTCCCTCTTAATCATTACTCTGATCCCGAAGACCAGCACAATCAGACGGAAATCCTGGCATGTACGACGACTGCATTGTGACCAACTAGCGACGCAACTTCATCCGGAATTTCCCACAATTGTGGGTGCCGACTTTAATTACATGCTTTGGAAAGAAGATTAGAAGGCCGACAAGCCTTTTTTTGTTCTCATTTGGTGCTCGTGAAATAGAGTAAGCAATCATCAACATGCAGCTTCAGGAATTGCGCTTCATCGGCCTGAAATTTACCTGGTGTAATAAACAACCCAGCCTCGATCACGTCTGGGTGTTGTTGGACCGCTTGTTCATCAATTAGGCCATGCTCAAGTTGATCCCTCTGCCGTCCGTGCGACATCTCAACCATATTGCTTCAGACCATTGCCCGCTACTTTTCTTATTCTCCAACCTGATGTTGGGGTGGCGCTCCTGGTGGTTTCGAGTTTAGGACGCGTGGTTGTCCTTCCCAATGTGCGACAAGATTGTGCGCCAAAATTGGTCGAGGAAGGATCACGGCGTGAGTGCGGACGACCTAAAACGAAAGTGTTTTAGCACCTTGCGGGTGCTATCATTGGAGCAAGATCAAGCTGTGGGCTTGAGGCTCACTGAAGTTCCTCTTGGAGAGTGAAATTGCTCAGCTCTAGCTTTTTGAATTCTTCAAACAACAACATTTCAGAGGCTGATAGCTGCTCCCTTATTGGCAAGGTAAAAGAATTAACCGCCACTCTTAGCTGGATGGAGACTTGGTGGATGCAGCGCGCCAAAACTCTGTAGATCAATGAGGGCGATGCTAACACCGCTTACTTTCATACCATGACATCCTCGTGGCGGTGGGCAATCCAGATTGATTACCTCAGTTCGGCGGATGGGGAATTGATTGAAGATCCATCCCTCATCGGCCAGGAGTTTGATGCATTCTTCTCCTCTAAGTAACGGGCAGCCACACGTCCTAAAATCAAAACCACCGGGAGCTCCGCCCCGGCATCGGGTCAGAGATTGAGAAAATCAACGGGAAATGGTCTAAAGCAATACAGTTGAGATGTCGCACATACGATAGAGGGATGAACACGAGTCTGGCCTGAAAGATGGACATGTTGTCCCGCCGCACCCAGATGCGACTAAGGTCGGGTTGGTTATTACACCAGGTAAACTCCAGGCCGATGAAGCGGAGTTCTTGAAGCTGCATGTTGATGATTGCTTCCTCTATTTCACGAGCGCCCAACGAGTACGAAAAAGGCATGACGTCCTTATTATCTGCAGTTAAAGTCGCCGCCCACAATATTGGAGCAATCCAACTGTAGTTGTGCCGCTAGTTGGTCCGAAAGCAGTCGTCGTACATACCAAGATTTCGGTGCTATTGTGTTGGCCTTTGGGATCAGAGTAATAATTAAGAGGGACGGTCGGAGGCATTCATATTTCATAGTTAGAGATGAAATTCTTGGATTTATGAAAGACGAAACACTGCGAAAACATTTACCAAGAATGTTTTCATTAATCAAGAACGAAAGTTGTGGCTCGAAGACGATCAGTTACCGTCCTAGTCTCATCCATAAATGATGCCGACCAGGGATCGATAGTTGTTGATTTTAGGACTCTGCCAACACCTTGCGAGAAATCAAAGTTTTTGGGTTCCCGGAAGAGTTGCATTTGCATTAAAATGAAAAATAAAAAACAAAAGAGCTATACAATGGGAATAAACCATCCAGGTCCTTGACAATCGCAACAAGTTGCAGATATATACGGTCCAGATCAGTCCAAATAAACGAAGAAGATCATAAAAATCTTGCACAAAAGTCAGCAACACTGTTGGCCTCCCGCCTAATTTGATGAAACATCACCTGTGTGAAATCAAGGAAGACCAGGTTCTTCTCGTCACGCATTTTCCTGGTCCACCGCCCGCCGCGAATACTGTTCTTGCAGTAATCCATCATATTATGGTTATCACCTTCAATTACGACACCTTTCACCGCAAACATCTCAGGAGGAATGATGGACTTGAGATCCTTTAGAGCAGCCATTTCTGTACCTTCGGATTCCAATGTATAGTATCCTGTCCCGCAGCCCGAAGAACCTTTTCAGAGTCATCCCGTGCCAGGAAGCATCACACCATCAATGATAAATTTTATCCACCCATGGGGGGGGGGGGGGGGGGGGGGGGGGGGCGTCATGCAACCACTCAGGCTAGGTAGTGCCCCAGTTCCCTTGCGCAAGACATTCAGGTTAATACATTCACAACTATAACAAAGGGGGTGGCGTGCTCTTGCCGATGCACTTTATTGTTGTGCGCACGCCAACATTGATAAACGATATAGCAGTGCGCTCTAAGATAGGACGAACTCATCTACTAGACTGATCCAGCAGGGCAGAAACGTACAACGAATCAAGCGACTCGCAGTTGACAAAAATCGTCCATCTGGATATCAGAAGCTCCAATATCCAGGTTTCAATAACAACGTCAACTCAGATGCCATCATCAATGCGCCAGTGAAGCAGGGGCTGAAGCGCCTCCGCATCGTGATTCAAGAGTCACATCACAAAAGATTCCTCCCGCTTGGGTTGCCTATGCCCGATCTGATTGGGGTACCGACTGTTGAAAACCCGCTCCGCTGAATTAAATCCCAAGCGATACGTGCTTGGAGTGGACCTTGCCAAAGGGCTGAAGTGTAAAATCCAAATCCACCACAACCGGTTGGCGAGCAAACAGTTGTCCAATCAACATAGTGAAGACCCCAGTGAGCATCTTTTTTTTGCCATAGGAATAATTGGGCATGCGCATCCAAGGCCCGAACAACGAAAGTGGGAACATCTTAGTGGGTCAACGCGTACATTTTTATATGCAGCATTGACGATGAAATTTGAGTAGCGCGACCTGTGATGGATATGTGGCGATTCCCCCAATTACGGAGTTGGAAATTAATTTTCAAGAGGTGGTCCGAGAAGATGTACACCCACAACTTGCGCATAGCCACCCTGAACCCCAGATATTGCAATTCCTTTACACGAGCGGAGGATGCAGTTGAAGTCACCCTCTACCAGAGCAGGGCCGTCCGCAGATAGGTGCACTTGAAGGAGCTCCCACAATGATCTTCTAATTTTCTAGTCCTTGTTTGCATACAAAAATTCTATGCTCCACTGCTGCCTATCGGGGAATACAATATCCCCCACCACACCTTGACTCAAGACATGCCGGACTGAGCAATCAATGACATCCTGCCTCCAGAGAACGACGATACCCCAGATTTACCGGCCGCATGAAAGTTGTAGAAGTTACACTGACAACCCGCCACCATATCAACATCCCTCCACGTGAAAGACTCCACTTTGGTTTCGAAGAGACAGACCAGACCAATATCATGCTGGGCGATCAAATCACGGAGGAAATACCTTGTGCTTTATGCTGCACCCCCTGACAATTCCACACTAGTGTGCTAGTTATTGATCACCAGGGGAAGTGTCCCCGCCACAAGCAATCCGACTTGCCCCGGCCTGCCTTGGAATTCCTTGCGTTATGTCGCTTTTTAGCCTTCAACCAGACTGCCTTTGGAAATGTTGTTGTATGGAGACTGAGCGGTCTGGCGGTCTGATTCTGGCGGTTTAGAGACAGAGCGGTCTGTCGGTTTCTCTCCTGCGGTTTGGTGGCTCGACTGTTGTAGTTATCCGGGCGATCTGACGGTTTGTCTCAGGCGGCTTAGAGACCATGCGGTCTGACGGTCTCCTATGGCGGCTTGTTCTCTCTTTCTTGTGGTGGCCGGGCGGTTAGCCTATTCAACAAACCGCGCGGCCTATTCAGTTTGTTTTTATGTTAAACCGCTTACATATATAATTATTTAGTCTCACATTGTTTAATTGTAATCTCTCATCTCCTCCATTCTATAAAAGGGAGGCTATACCTTTGTAATATACATCCTTTTGGATAATAAAAATTTTGTTACTCCAAATTTTCGGTCTACTTTTTTCTGTTCGCACATGGTATCAGAGGACTCAATCTTTTTCTCCTGATTCTGTGAGCTTCCTCTGTCCGCACGACCTGTCAGCGCGGCTTGCTCCTTCTTCTCGCGACCTTTTTTTGCGACTTATTTCTTCCGCCTGTTTGTGCCCAGTCCGCGCGACTTGCTCCTTCTTCTTGCGACCTGTTTGCGACCTGTTCTCGTGATCTGTTTCTTCTCTTGTCGCGCCTGTTCGCGCGGTTTCTGTCTCCTCTTTGTCGTGTGCGCGACCTATCTCTTCTTTTTCTCTGCGACCTGTTTTTGCGGTTGCTCTGCCTCTTCTCTCGACGCGATCTCCCTTTATTCGCGAGGCCAGTTCCTATTCGTGCGATCTCTTCTCTGTTCGCACGACATGTTTGGCTTTCTCGCGAACTCCTCCCAGTTCGCGCGGTCTTCTCTCTCTCCTGTTCGCGCGATATTCTTTCTAGCCGTGCGACTTCTTTCCCTCTGCTTTGCTCTCTTCTTAGCAGTGGCCTACCTAGCCGCACGTCCTGCTTGCACGTCCTGGTCGCCCGGCTTGGTCTTTCTGCCCGTGTCGCCCCGACCTTCTTTCACTTCGCTTCCTGCTGTTCTCGCGCGGTCTCTTGGTTGCTCGCACGGTCTCTCTTCTATGGCCTCCACCTCCTCCACGTAGTCCGCCTCGGTGGTCACATCTTCTAGTAGTGCTCACGTTGTTGCTCACGACAGATGGTTGATCGACTCTAGTGCTATAAATCATATGACATGTAATCCTCAGTATTTTTCTCTTCTAGAAATACATGATCGGTTGCCCTCGGTCTTTGTTGCAGACGACTCTTCCTCTCCGGTCAATGGGACGGGAGTGGTTCAAGTCACTCTGTCTCTTCGCCTTGCAGATACCCTCTATGTGCCCAAGTTCCCTTGCAATTTATTATCGGTTACTTCTCTATGCAAGCAACTACGGTGTTCCGTCACAGTCACTCCTACTTCTTGTTCTTTTCAGGATCCGGACTCCCAATGGACGATTGCTATTGGGACTGAGAGCGGCGGCCTTTACTTTCTTGACAACGTTTCTGCTCTATCCGCCTTATCCTCCTCCTTTACAGATCTTCTTCAATGGCATCTTCGCCTTGGTCATGCTCCTCCCCGGCTTTTTCGCCATCTTCTACCCCACCTCCCTCCGCATCATCCACCTCTCAACTGTGATGCATGTCATCTCGGCAAGCATCACCGCTCCTCCTTCCCACCAATGCAAAGCCGAGGCTCTTCCCGTCCATTCGATCTCGTTCACTCTAACGTATGGGTCCTGCTCCTACCCTCACCATCAGTCGGGATAGTTCATATTTTGTCATATTTATTGATGATTTCTCTAGGTGTACGTTGGTGTATCTTCTAAAGTATCGCTCCGAACTATTCTCTGTCTGGACATCGTTTTATTATATGATTAAGACTCAGTTTGATACCTCTATTAAACTCTTTCGTTCTGACAATGCTAAGGAATATATTAGCCATGATTTCTGTTCTTTCTGTATGCAACATGCTGTAATTCATCAAACTACCTATGTCTACTTCTCACAGCAAAATGGGGTGGCGAAACGCAAAAACCATCACCTCCTCGATGTCGCTCGCACTCTAATGACACAGATGCACGTTCATCGCTCCTATTGAGGATATGTTGTCCTCCTCTCCTGTTATCTCATCAATCGCATTCCCTCCACAATTCTCAATGGTGCCACCCCATTCTCCATTCTTTATCCGAACAAGAATCTGTTTCCTCTTACTATACGCATCTTTGGGTGTACCGCCTTTGTGCACTCTCTCGCTGCCACCCGTGACAAACTCTCACCACAGGACACTAAATGTGTTTTTTTGGGGTACTCTACCACTCAGAAAGGTTATTGTTGTTTTGACCCCGTTACCCGCAAGTAGTTCGTCTCTGCGGATGCCACCTTCTTTGAAAATGCATCTTACTTCCCTCCCGCTTCCTCCTCTACTCCTGATGATCCCACTTCTCATATCAACGCATCCGTTCCCTCTACACCTACTGACATTCCGCCACCTCCACCACCTCCACCCCCTCCTCCGCCGTGTCCACCTCCCGCGATATCTCCCTCCTCTCCGCCGCCGTCTCTCTCTACTCCCGGGCCAGCTCTCTCCACCACGGATGCTCCGGATACTGAGGAACCCGCTGACCTGGATCTCCCCATTGCTCTTCGCAAAGGGGTTCGGGCATGTACCCAACACCCGCTTGCTGTTGTTTTTCCTATGATCGTCTTACCCCTTCTCGCAGAGCTTTTGCACTGTCTATCTCGGCCACTGCCACCCCCCGTTCCTAACAGGAGGCCCTTACTATTCCTCATTGAAAGGCTTCCATGGATGAGGAGATTTCTACTCTCACCAAACGGGGTACATGGACCCTCTATCCTCCTCCCTTCGGCACAGATGTCGTTGGCTGTCGCTGGGTCTATGTGGTGAAATTTTGCCCTGACGGTAGTGCGGATCGTTACAAGGCCTGTCTGGTTGCCAAAGTCTTTACCCAGATGTACGGGGTTGAATATTTTGACACCTTCTCTCCAGTTGCTCGTCTCAGCACTATCAGGGTCCTGCTCTCTGTAATTGTCAATCAGGATTGGCCCATTTCTCAACTAGATGTTAAGAATGCCTTTCTATATGGGGACATTCAGGATGACGTCTATATGGAGCAACCTCCAGGTTATATTGCTCAGCGGGAGACACAGGTATGCCAGCTACGGAAGGCTATCTATGGTCTCAAGCAAAACCCTCGGGCATGGTTTGACAAATATAGCGGGATTGTGGCGGCCGTGGGTTTTACGAGAAGTTTTGCCGATCACTCCTTATTTATTCGCAAAACCTCCTTGGGTCTAGTAGTGTTTGCTGTATATGTGGATGATATTATTCTCACTGGAGATGACCAGGCTGGGATAACCTTGACAAAGAAGCATCTTCGCCAACACCTGGTCACAAAGGATATGAGCTCTCCAAAATACTTTCTGGGGATAAAAATCTCTCAGAAGCATAATTCCCTTGTCCTCTCCCAACGCAAGTATGCTCTTGATTTGCTAAAAGAGACAGGGCTGACTGGGGTTAAACCTTCCTGATACCCCATGACGACTGGAGAAGATAAAACATGGACAGATGACTCTCCTCTTCTTTCAGATGTTACGAGGTATATACGTCTATTTCGCAAACTTATATATCTCACGGTCACCAAACCCCGACATCGCCTATGCTGTAGGAAAACTTAGCCAATTCATGCAGGCTCCTAGGGAGTGCCATCTACACTCTGCCCTGAGGATATTGGAGTATGTTAAATCAGCGCCTGGGAAAGGACTACTCTTTCAGAAGAATGGTCATTTAAAGATTGAAGCGTACTCAGATTCAAGCTAGCTGATGACAAAGGAGACCGCAAGTCAATGTCGGGCGTTTGCACCTTTGTGGGAGGAAATCTTGTGAGCTATAAGAGCAAGAAATAGTCTGTCGTCTCTAGGTCCAGCGTCGAAGCATAATATCGAAGTATGGCATCAACCACATGTGAATTGAAGTGGTTACGGGCTCTCATGCTTGACTTAGGAGAGGTCTACAATCATCCTCTACCTATATTTTGTGACAACAAGGCAGCTATATACATCTCCAAAAATCCGATCTTCCATGAGAGGACGAAGCACTTTGGAATCGACTGCCACTTTATTCGGGAAGAGATTTTGAAGAAGCAAATTTGTACTCCATTCATCACCCCCGATAAAGAGCTGGCAGAAATCTTCACCAAGCCGGTGTCCGCCTCCTTTCTTCACATTTGCGACAAGCTGGGCATGATCGACATATATGCTCCAGCTTGAGGGGGTGTGTTGCTGTATGGAGACCGGGCGGTCTGGCGGTCTGATTCTGGCAATTTAGAGACCGAGCGGTCTGTCGGTTTCTCTCCTGCGGTTTTGTGGCTGGACTGTTGCTGTGGTTATCTGGGCGGTCTGATGGTTTGTCTCAGGCGGCTTAGACACCGGGCAGTCTGGCGGTCTCCTATGGCGGCTTGTTCTCTCTTTCTTGTGGTGGTCGAGCGGTTAGCCTATTCGTCTAACCGCACACCTTGTTCGGCTTATTTTTATGTTAAACCGCTTATACCTGTAATTATTTAGTCTCACATTGCTTAATTATAATCTCTCTCATCTCCTCCATTCTATAAAAGGGAGGTTATATCTTTGTAATAGACATCTTTTTGGATAATAAAAATATTGTTACTCCAAATTTCTAGTCTACTTTTTTCTGTTCGCACAGAAAATAAATGGGCCCTAAGGCCAGAGTGTTGCCTACACTTCGTTCCAATGGCAGCAATTGTTATTTGTCGCTCGAAGCATCCGAGTGGTGATCAAAGTGGAATAACCTACCTGTTGCCCCTAGGTGGATATAAATAGGCAAACCCTTAGGAGTTACTACAGGTATGGGTTAACCGTGTACTCTAACTGACCAGTTAATCCTCCGAACCCGTTATTCGTCCAAATATACACTAACAATCTCCTCCTATATTTGTGACAAATAACATGTACGTTTCAGAGTGTAGAAAGTGGAGAATATCAAAATAAGTTTCCGACTTTACACATTCCATAAGAGTTAGCACAATTTAACATAAAATATAAACATAAGTTTTAAATAATAATATAAAACATCACAAAAAATATAAATGTGCTACTCCATAATAAATAAGTCTGGAAAATAAAAAATGACTACAGATAAACGTGTAACAATTCTACTCAGAGAGTAGATCATCATCATCTACGTCAAAGTCCACTTTTTCTCCTCCATCTTCACCAGTGCCTGCATAAAATTTAATGAGTCAGACTCTATGAATTCATAAACATATGCAGTGACGTATCAAAATAAACTAGCTCTACTTAAATGAGCTTAGCACATGTAGTAGTAGTGAAGTAACACTGTCAACATCTCTATCCAATCTAGCTAGGACCAGTCAAGTTTTGATTTTAATAAATCAAATGTTATTATCTTACGCATTAGTGACCATTATTGTTGAAGCCAAAATTGACCTCTATGGAGTTCAAGGACCCAAAAGAGGGGTGACCTCACACCTACTACACTCGGGGGAACGTCACGGGCCAAAGACTTGGGGAACTAGGAACAGACCCTCGGCTCTAGCGTGGAGGTCTCACCTCACACCCGGAAGACCTTTGAAGTCTCCCCCTCCCTAAGTAATGCTGAGCTAGGTGCCTTGGAGGAAGAAAGCAAAGAGATTTCTGTGGCTCAAAAGCAATGCCTTCCAAGACACCCCTAAGGGTCTATTTATAGTTTTCCCAATCCCATGAACCAAAATGTCAACAATACCCCTATGCCAAAAAGGCCTTGGACCAATAAAAAACACCCACACCGGGGGGCAAAGAGGTAATTCCACCCCCAAGGGTATAACGGTAAAAGCATGGTCAAAAGAGGTCCAAGGGCGGGAGGAGACATACCCCCCACCTCCCCGGGCACCCGAGACGAGCAGGTGACCCCCGAAGAACTGGGATCAGGGGGCGGTGGCGAGACCCCAGCCTCCGGCCAGTCTCACCCCGCCAGTGTAACACCCCGAAAATCGTTATCAAGCTGGTCGCGTCCATATGAGATTTTGGTGCCTGTTTAGGGGTATACGTCCTATGACACGGGTGTGTCCAAGACCATTTCTTGCTTGGTGTTTTGGCCGGCTGTATCCCAAGAAGGACACAGCAAGAAACACGGCAGAATGACACGGGCGTGTCATTTGACATGGGCGTGTGCCTGCCGTGTCAGTACCCGTGTTCCCTATAGTCGCGACGGTTGGCGTGATGGTTATTTGTGACACGCCTCCGGTCACGGGCATGTCCAGGACCCGACACGGGCGTGTCAGGTTGAGACACGGGCGTGTCTTGCCCGTGTGGTTTTTTCTGCGTTCAACGATCGTGCCTGGATTGAGGCACATGGCCTGGGACACGGCCGTGTATGAGGCTGTGTTCGGCCCAAGTTTGAGGATTTCTGAACAGATCTGAGCCATTCGTTTTCATTAAGTAAGATCTGACGGACCAGGCATGTTCCTGCTCTGTTAAGGCTGCGAATGGTGGTTTAACTCCTCATTTATCCCTTAAGCTTTCTCTTTCCAAGGAGTTAGATCAAGGAGGAAGAAGGAGGAGGATTCCGACCGCCGGCGGAGCATTGGAGCACCGTTTAGAGAGCCGAGAGCGGATCCGTGGAGGAAATCCCGTTGCGAAGACTTCTATCCGTGTAATTTTCCATGGCGCAAAAGCATACTACAAGGGTAACGATTCTCTACTTGAGCATATGAAGCTCTCTTCCTTTTTGCTTAGGGAAACTCGCTCCGACGAGTGTGCGGCGAGTGTGCGGTATTCCTTGGGGTTGATGGGAATAGTCCCCCTTGTGTTGCATATAGAGTCCGAAATCGAAGTAGGGACATAGACATTGTGTGTGAAGCCTACCCGGACATGTTGGTTTGGATCAGTGATGTTGCATTTGTTATGGTTTGCCGGAGAAGACTCCGTGCTTTGGGTTTTTGGGTTTCTACGTGGTAGATTGCAGCAGGGATCCTTGGGGATTAACTCCAAGGCGCACCCGGAAAACTGGGCGGTATCATTGTTCTGCTAACTTGGCGGTCTGGGAACCGGCCTTGAACATAACTGGGTTATGTGATTGTTTGGAAATGGCAGAATCCGAGAGAATCTTGGCTCGTGCGTACGTCTTAAGGTATACTACGCGTTGTGAGCAACGGGCAAGTGAAATCGGACCTGGGCTATGTGGTTCGGTGCGAGAGACCCGAAAAGGGGACTGGCCGTTGGCATAGTCGGGAGCCTTAGATAGTGGTCAGAAAGGCTAAAATGCTCACGTTGTTGCCATCCCGGTGGTAGTGGTGAAGACGCTGAAGTGTCAGGATTCACCGATAATGTGCCCTGAGTGCACGGGGTGTTTGGCTGTGCAAGCCTACACCTGTGACTAGCATGTTTGTACTATATTATTTAGCTGGGCTAATGAATTGTAGGGAAGGAGCACCGCCGTCCCGAGTTAGGGGCGGGGTCGTTATAATTTGGTCGTCTTTTGGCTGACCGTTGCTTTGTTTTCCACCGTGCGGTGGAATGTTGCTTGCAGGTGCTGCGGAGCTGAGTACCAAATAGCGGGCTGGAGCCCATGTTGCTGTGTTGGCCCTAGAAGGCCAAAGCGAATAGTTGTACTTTATTTTGTCATGTGTGGCCGACCTGCGAGCCGATGTATGGAAAACATTATATTATTAAGTGAACCTCTGTAAGGCCATAAGGCCGTGTATCTTTCAGTGTATTTGTATTTCATTCTAGTGGTAGTGTTTGTGGACATTCATGCTTTTTTGGATTCAAGTTTGGGTTCTTTCAACTGTTTAAAAGCTTCCGCTAGAATGCTCTGTGTTAGGATAAGTAGTCTTAATTGGATAGTTTGGTTATTCATACGTAACCCTTCCGACTATCCGTGGTATATGATGTCGGGTTCCAGCTGGACCTTCTACTATATGTCATACGATGGATGGGGGTATTACAATTTGGTATCAGACTTCTGGTTATGGTCAGGCTTAAATGAATTCGTGGGCGAATTCTTTTAAGGGGTGGTGAGCACATGTGTGCGTCATCGTTATAACATCAAAAGAACCCATGAATATCCACTTAGGAATGAAAAATACACTTGTTTTGTGGAAACTGAGTGTTCTAATGATTGCTTTTAACAATTTGTGTGTCGTCTAATCTAGGTTCTTTGCTATTATAGGGATCTAGGAGCGGTGCTGGTCAATCAGAGCGTCCGCAATCCGCGGAAAGTAGTTCACCGAGGGATGTGCCTACAACACCTCCTTCAGTGGAAAGCATCAGGTTGTTGGCTGAAGCAGTTTTTTCCATGATAAATGCCCAACCTGTAGGGCAAATGCATCACGCACCTCCTGTGAATGAGCAAGAACCGGTTTGGGCGGCAGAGCCGAGAGTGGTGGAGAACTTGGTGGTGGATCAGGTAGAGCCGAGGAGGGATACGAAGAGACAGCTCAAGCATGTAATGGGCTTTAATCCTCCGAGGTTCGATGGGGTTGGAATGCCAGCTCAAGCTGAGGATTGGCTCTCTATGATAAAGAGGGTCTTGACGGCCATGTTAACTGAAGAATGGCAGAAGACCACCATAGCGACCTTTCTTTTGGCTGGTGAGGCGAGGCTGTGGTAGGATGAGTTGGAGTTTCATCTCTTAGTGGGAAGGCAGCTTGCTGATGTGCCTATGGAGGAGTTCTCAAGATTGTTCTTGGCCAGATATTTACCCTCTGCTCAGAAGCTTGAGATGGAAAATCAGTATCTTGGGTTGACTCAGGGAGCCAAAAGCGTGGACGAGTACCTCCATGAGTTTACACGGTTGAGTCGGTATGCTGGTGCTATGTTTACAAAAGAAGAGAGGAAGACCAACCGATTTTATGAGGGTCTACGCGGTGACCTACAGTTACTCCTTGCTAGGCCTAAGGCACAGGGCTTCCTAGCCTTGGTCAATTCGGCCCGGTCATTGGAAAAGGTTACGAAGAAAGTCCAAGAGAAGAAGGACCTAGGGGAAAAGAAGGCAGAGTTCAAAGTGCCAAATCCAAAGTCAGGATTCCGCAGATGGAGCAAGAAGTAGAAGACTTCGAACTCAGCCCCTTCATCTGGTGCGTCGCGGGCAACCACAAGTCGAGTTCCAGGAGCTTGCTACAACTGTGGGAAGACGGGGCACTTTGCTCGTGAATGTTGGAGTAGACGTGCAAAGTTCGAGAGGAAGCCTGGAGCGACCTATGAAGAGAAAGGGAAGGCGGTGGAATCAACCGCATCCCATCATGCTCCAGCCCAGTCTAGAGTTTATAATCTTGGTCTACAAGAGGCCATGAAACAAGCTGACGTGGTGACAGGTATGAGGTAAATTATAACAGTTTAACTTTATGTAGTTGTTACCTTTTTATATGTTAGCTTATGTTTGTTGGTGCTAGGCTTCGTGTTGATTTTCGATCGTCCGACAAGAGCCCTGTTTGATACGGGAGCATCGTATTCCTTCTTGTCCGAAAGGTTCATATTGCACATCAGGGTCCCTTCCTCGATGGCAAAAGACATGTTGGATGTGTTGTTGCCCAATGGGTGTTCAATGCGAGCGGATAAGTTCTGTGTGGTAAAGATTCGGATTGGGGAACATGAGTTTGATTTGGGAGCATTAGTTCTGCCGTTAGTCGAGTTCGACGTAATCTTTGGTATGGACTGGCTCTCGAAGCAGCGAGCTTACATCGATTGCAACCAAAAGGAGGTTAAGTTGAGACTGCATACTGAACGGGAGACTATGTTTGCGGGCATGAAGGGGTCAGATAAAGTTTTGATGTCGGCCCTTCAAGTGATTAAGGCGGTTCGGTCTGGTGCAGAGCTGTTTGTCACCTTATTGCAAGCTTCAAGTCCTAGGCCAAGTCTGGACAGTATCCCAGTTGTCTCCGAGTATCCTGATGTGTTCCCAGATGATCTCCCAGGAGCCCCTCCTCAGCGGGAGATTGATTTTACCATTGAGCTGGTACCAGGTGCTAAACCGGTGTCACGCTCTCCGTATCGGATAGCGCCGCGAGAGATGGCGGAGTTGAAGGTGCAACTGCAGGAGTTGTTGGATCAAGGTTATGTGCGTCCAAGTTCGTCACCTTGGAGCGCACCGGTTCTTTTTGTTAAGAAGAAGGATGAGAGCTTGCGACTTTGTATTGACTATCAGGAGTTGAACAAGCTTACGGAGAAGAACAAATATCTGATCCCTAGGATTGATGATCTATTTGATCAATTGGTTGGGTCAACAGTATATTCGAAGTTAGATCTGAAGTCCGGTTAATACCAATTGAGGATAAGGGAAAACGACATCCCAAAGACAACGTTCAGCATGCGGTTTGGGCATTACGAGTTCACGGTCACGCCGTTTGGGTTGACCAATGCGCCATCCGTGTTTATGGATTTGACGAACAGGACATTCAAAGAATATCTGGATCATTTCGTGATAGTATTTATCGAGGATATCTTGGTATACTCGCAATGTTAGGAGGACCATTACAAGCATCTACACATGGTGTTGGAGACTTTGAGGAGGAATCAGTTGTATGCAAAGTTCTCCAAGTGTGAGTTCTTATTATCCTCAGTAGCGTTCCTTGGTCATGTTGTTAGTGGAGAAGGGATAGCGGTGGATTCGACGAAGATAGCAGCGATACGGGAGTGGCCTGTATTGTCTTCAGTGGCGGAAGTTCAGAGCTTTCTGGGGCTTGCCAGCTACTACAGGCGCTTCATAGAGAACTTCTCGCGGATAGTGTTACCATTCATGACATTGACAAGGAAAGATCAAAAGTTCGTGTGGTCGCTGGAGTGTGAGCAGGCTTTTGAGGAATTGAAGAGGCGGTTGACCACGACGCCTATTTTATGTTCGCCGAGTGGAACCGAAGGGTTTGAGATTTATAGTGATGCTTCAGGCAATGGTTTGGGCTGTGTTCTGCTGCTGCATGAGAGCATGATAGCCTATGGTTCACGATAGTTGAAGGTTCACGAGAGAAATTATCCGGTCCATGACTTAGAGTTAGCGGCCGTGATATTTGCTCTAAAGCTGTGGAGACACTATCTGTATGGGGTAAAGGTCGATATATACACCGACCATAAGAGCCTGAAGTACCTGCTAGATCAGATGGATCTGAACATGAGACAGCGGAGGTGGATGAAGTTCTTGGGGGACTATAACTTCAAGATACATTATGTATATGGGAAAGAAAATGCGGTGGAGGATGCGTTGAGCCGCAGGGCTCCTGCGCGGGCCAGTTGGTTATCGGTACATGATGAGAGATTGGTCCGTGATTTGGAGGCTTTAGAGATTTCCTGCGTCAATAAGCAGTCTAGTGCCGGGGCGATATTGTGTTGGATAGAGGTGCAGTATGACCTGGCTGATAGAGTCCGACGTGCTTTGATTCAGGATAGCAGCATGAAGCAGATCTTAGACGAATCTTTGGATGGGTCAAATTCCCAGTTTGTGGTTGAGGATGGACTACTAAGGAAGGACGGTCGTCTATGCGTCCCTAGTGCAGATAATCTTCTGGAGGAGTTGATGTACGAGGCTCATCATACCAAGTACTCAATCCACCCGAGTAGCACGAAGATGTATAGAGACATGAAGGAGTTATTCTGGAGGCCAGCATTAAAGAAGGATGTAGCACTTTATGTGGCCAAGTGCCAAACTTGTGCCTTAGTGAAAGCTGAGTACCAGAAGCCCGGATGCTTCCTAAAGTCCTTGCCTATCCCGAAATGGAAATTCGATGACATTTCTATGGATTTTGTGCATGGTTTGCCAAAGTCACAGAGGGGAAACAATGCCATCTGGGTGGTCGTAGATAGGTTGACAAAAGTGTCGCATTTCATCCCGAATAGGAAGGAATATCCAGTGGAAAAGTTAGCCAAACTCTATGTGCATAATATCGTATGATTGCATGGTGTGCCGCGCAGTATTGTTAGTGACCGAGATGGACGCTTCACGTCGAAGGACTGGAGGCTGGTGTATAATTTGTTGAGAACTAAGCTGAGTTTCAGCACAGCCTTCCACCCACAGACGGATGGTCAGACCGAGAGGGTCAACGGGATGATGGAGGACATGCTTCGCATGTGCATCCTAGATTTCGGTAAGAATTGGGAGGATCACCTATACATGTTGGAGTTTGCGTATAACAACAGCTTTCAAGCGAGTATTGGAATGGCACCTTTCGAGGCCTTGTATGGGAGGAAGTGTCGTATGCCGTTCTCTTGGTTAGAGACATGCGAGTCGAAGTTGTATAAACGTCAAGCGGTGGAAGACGCCACTTCAATGGTACGTACAATTCAGGAAAGGTTGAAGATCGCTCAGGATAGGCAAGCAAAGTACTATAACGCCATGCATAGGAACGTGGAGTTCGGTGTTGGCGACTGGGTGTATTTAAAAATCAAGCCGTTCAAGGGTGTTTCGCGGGTTCGACGCTTAAAGAAGCTGAGTCCGAGATATCTTGGACCATTTGAAATCCTGCAGCGTGTTGGTAACGCAGCGTATAGATTGAAGCTGTCGGTGGAGTTGAGTGGGCTACACGATGTGTTCCACATATCGGTGTTGCAGAAGGCGGTGCAAGAGCCTTCGCAGATAGTCGCGGTTGATCAAGTGTCAGTGGATTACGAGTTGACGACAAAGGTCAAGCCTATACGTATAGAAGATGTTGAGGTCAAATGACTCCGCAACAAGGAGATCCGAATGGTTAAGGTTCGTTGGCATAACTGCGGACGTGAGGAGCTTTCTTGGGAGCGAGAGCAAACTATGTTGGAGGAATACCCCGAGTTATTCCACTCAGGTAACATTTAATTTTTGTATACCTTAATTTCGGGACGAAATTCCTTAAGGGGGGGGGGGGGGGGCGAGATTTGTAACGCCCCGAAAATCGTTATCGAGCTGGTCGCTTCCAAAAGAGATTTTGGTGCTTGTTTAGGGGTACACGGCCAAGGACACAGGCGTGTCCAAGGCCGTGTCTTGCTTGGTGTTTTTGTCGGCTGTATCCCGAGAAGGACACAGCAAGAAACACGACATAATGACACGGGCGTGTCATTTGACACGGGTGTGTGCCTACCCATGTCAGTACCCATGTTCCCTAGAGTCATGACGGTTGGCATGACGGTTATTCGTGACACGCCTCCGGTCACGGGCGTGCCCAGGACCCGACACAGGCGTGTCAGGTTGAGACACGGGCGTGTCTTGCCCGTGTGGTTTTTTCTGCGTTCGACGATTGTGCCTGGATCGAGGTACACGGCCTGGAACATGGCCGTGTGCGAGTCCGTGTTCGGCCCAGGTTTGAGGATTTCTGTACAGATCTGATCCGTTCGTTTTCTTTAATTAAGATATGATGACCCATGCGTGTTCCTGCTCTGTTAAGGCCGGGAATGATGGTTTAACTCCTCATTTCTCCCTTAAGCTTTCTCTTTCCAAGGAGTTAGAGCAAGGAGGAAGAAGGAGGAGGATTTCAACCGCTGGCGGAGCATCGGAGCACCGTTTAGAGAACCGAGAGCGGATCCGTGGAGGAAATCCCATTGCGAAGACTTCTATCCGTGTAATTTTCCATGGCACAAAAGCGTACTACAAGGGTAACGATTCTCTACTTGAGCATGTGAAGCTCTCTTCCTTTTTGTATAGGGAAACCCGCTCCCGCGAGTGTGCGGCGAGTGTGCGGTGTTCCTTGGGGTTGACGGGAATAGCCCCCCTTGTGTTGCATATAGAGTCCGGAATCGAAGTACGAACATAAGCATTGTGTGTGAAGCCTACCCAGACATGTTGGTTTGGATCGGTGATGTTGCATTTGTTATGGTTTGCCGGAGAAGACTCCGTGCTTTGGGTTTTCAGGTTTCTATGCGGTAGAATGCAGCAGGGATCCTTGGGGATTAACTCCAAGGCGCACCCGGAAAACTGAGCAGAATCGTTGTTCTACTAACTTGGCGGTCTGGGAACCGGCCTTGAACATAACTAGGTTATGTGATTGTTTGGAAATGGCAGGATCCGAGAGAAGCTTGGCTCGTGCGTACGTCTTAAGGTGTACTACGCGTTGTGAGCAACAAGTAAGTGGAAACGGACCTGGGCTATTTGGTTCGGTACGAGAGACCCAAAAAGGAGACTGGCCGTTGGCATAGTCGGGAGCCTTAGACAGTGGTTAGAAAGGCTAAAATGCTCACGTTGTTGCCATACCGGGGTGGTGGTGAAGACGCTGAAGTGTTAGGATTCACCGATAATGTGCCCTGAGTGTACGG
Organism: Platanthera guangdongensis; assembly: GCA_039583875.1. Lineage (NCBI taxonomy): Eukaryota > Viridiplantae > Streptophyta > Magnoliopsida > Asparagales > Orchidaceae > Platanthera > Platanthera guangdongensis. Next base: position 43,071,426 of record CM077159.1, on the reverse strand, counting down.
GGTGTTTGGCCGTGCGAGCCTACGCCTGTGTATAGCATGTTTGTACTATATTATTTAGCTGGGCTAATGAATTGCAGGGAAGGAGCACCGCCGTCCCGAGTTAGGGGCCGGGTCATTATAATTTGGTCGGCTTTTGGCTGTCCGTTGCTTTGTTTGCCACCGTGCGTTCGAATGTTGCTTGCAGGTGCTGCGGAGCCGAGTACCAAATAACGTGCTGGAGCCTATGTTGCTGTGCTGGCCCTAGAAAGCCAAAGCGAATAGTTGTACTTTATTTTGTCATGTGTTTTTGGCCTGCGAGCCGATGTATGGAAAACATTATATTATTAAGTGAACCTCTGTAAGGCCATAAGGTCGTGTATCTTTCAATGTATTTGTATTTCATTCTAATGGTAGTGGTTGTGGACATTCATGCTTTTTTGGATTCAAGTTTGGGTTCTTTCAACTATTTAAAAGCTTCTGCTAGAATGCTCTGTGTTAGGACGAGTAGTCTTAATTGGATAGTTTGGTTATTCATACGTAACCCTTCCGACTGTCCGTGGTATATGGTGCCGGGTTATAGCTGGACCTTCTACTATATGCCATACGACGGATGGGGGTGTTACAGCTAGGCTGCGGGGCAGGGTCGAGATCCCGGCCCCAGGCCGTTCTCTCCCTGCCAGGCCGCGGGGCAGGGGCGAAATCCCGGCCCCTCTGTCGGTCTCGCACCGCCAGGCCACATGGTAGGGGAGAGATCCCGGCCCCCGGCCGGTCTCGCCCCGCTAGGACGCAGGGCAGGGGCGAGACCCCGACCTCCGGCCGGTCTCGCCACGCGAGGCCGCGGGGCAGGGGGGAGACTCCGACCCCTATGCCGGTCTCACCCCGCTAGGCCGTAGGGCAGGGGCGAGACCCCGGCCTCCAACCGGTCTCGCCCCGCCATGCCGCGGGGCAGGGACGAGACCCTGGCCTCCGGCCGGTCTCGCCCCGCCAGGCCGCTGGGAAGGGGCGAGACCCCGGCCCCCGGCCAACTTGCCGCACTCACCCCTCATAGAAAAAATAAAGGGGGATGCAGATTTTTCCTCCCCCTACAAGTATATTCCAAGGGCTCGGTCTAAATAGGCCACCAAGAGTGCAAAGCACTCCAAAAGCTTAAAAATACAAAGCTGGTCTCCCGCCTGCCGAGGGGACCCCAATCTGCGAATACGGGGTTATACACAATCCCCGCTCTTTTTGAGGTTGACACAATCTCGGAAAGAAACATATAACCCAACATATTCGCTGAGTGTAATTTTCTTACGCGGTCGAAAAGATACTTAGCCACTATGGGGAGTCTACCTTCCATGACAGCTAATGGGAGCCTCGGTGGCGAGACCCCCTCCAGGTAAAAAAAACACTGAACCTCCCGGAGGGGTCAACCTACCATGCCAGCTGATGGGAGCCTAGGTGGCGAGACCCCCTCCGGGTAAAATACACTTAACCTCCCGGAGGGGTCAACCTGCCATGCCAGCTGATGGGAGCCTGGGTGGCAAGACCCACCCCCCAGGTGAAAAACAGTTAACCTCTTGGAGGGGTCAACATGCCATGCCAGCTGATGGGTGCCTGGGTGGCGAGACCCCCTTCAGGTAAAAAACACTTAACCTCCCGGAGGGGTCAACCTGCCATGCCAATTGATGGGAGCCTGAGTGGAGAGACCCCCTCCGGGTAAAAAAACACTGAACCTCCTGGAGGGGTCAACCTATCATGCCAGCTGATGGGAGCATGGGTGGCAAGACCCCCATCGGGTAAAAAACACTTAACCACACTGAGGCGTCAACCTGCCATGCCAGCTGATGGGAGCCTGGGTGGCGAAACCCCCTCCGGGTAAAAAAAACACGGAACCTCCCGGAGGGGTCAACCTGCCATGCCAGCTGATGGGAGCGTGGGTGGAGAGACCCCCTCCGGGTAAAAGACACTTAACCTCCCGAAGGGGTCAACCTGGCATGCCAGCTGATGGGAGCCTGGGTAGCGAGACCCCCCCCCCCACCCCCCGGGGTAAAAAACACTTAACCTCCCGGAGGGGTCAACCTGTCATGCCAGCTGATGGGAGCCTGGGTGGCGAGACCCCCTCCGGGTAAAAAACACTGAACCTCCTGGATGGGTAAACCTGCCATGCCAGCTGATGGGAGCCTGGGTGGCGAGACCCCTTCCGGGTAAAAAACACTTAACCTCCCGGAGGGGTCAACCTGCCATGCCAGCTGATGGGAGCCTGGGTAGCGAGACCCCCCCCCCCCCCCCGGAGTAAAAACACTTAACCTCCCGGAGGGGTCAACCTGTCATGCCAGCTGATGGGAGCCTGGGTGGGGAGACCCCCTCCAGGTAAAAAATACGTAACCTCCCATAGGGGTCAACCTGTCGTGCCAGCTGATGGGAGCCTGGGTGGCGAGAACCCCTCCGGGTAAAAAACACTTAACCTCCTGGAGGGGTCAACCTGCCCTGCTAGCTGATGGGAGCCTGGGTGGCGAGACCCCCTCCGGGTAAAAAACACTGAACCTCCCGAAGGGGTCAACCTGCCATGCCAGCTGATGGGAGCCTGGGTGGTGAGACCCCCTCCGGGTAAAAAACACTTAATCTCCAGGAGAGGTCAACCTGTCATGCCAGCTGATGGGAGCCTGGGTGGCGAGACCCCCTCCGGATAAAAAACACTTAACCTCCCAGAGGGATCAACCTTCCCTGCCAGCTGATGGGAGCCTGGGTGGCAAGACCCCTCCGGGTAAAAAACACTGAACCTCTCGGAGGTGTCAACCTGTCATGCCAGCTGATGGGAGCCAGGGTGGCGAGACCCCTTCCGGGTAAAAACACTAAACCTCCCGGATGGGTCAACATACCATGCCAGCTGATGGGAGCCTGAGTGGTGAGACCCCCTCCGGGTAAAAAACACTTAACCTCCTGGAGCGGTCAACCAGTCATGTTAGCTGATGGGAGCCTGGTGGCGAGACCCCCTCTGGGTAAAAAACACTGAACCTCCCGGAGGGGTCAACCTACCATGCCAGCTGATGGGAGCCTGGGTGGCGAGATACCCTCCGGGTAAAAAATACTTAACCTCTCGGAGGGGTCAACCTGCCATGCCAGGTGATGGGAGCCTGGTGGCGAGACCCCCTCTGGGTAAAAAAACACTTGACCTCCTGGAGTGGTCAACCTGTCAAGCCAGCTGATGGGTGCCTGGGTGATAAGACCCCCTCCGGGTAAAAAGAACTGGACATCCATGAGAGGTACGCCTGCCATGTCAGCTAGTGAGAGTCTAACAACGGGACCGTCATCAGAGCAAAGGAGAATTTACTCTCCCCGAGGCACATTCGACCCAACAAGCTAGTGAGAGCCTGGATGAGGAGATCCTCTCGGGGGTGGGACTTGCTCTCCTCGAGGCATATTCGACCCAACCAGCTAGCGGGAGCCTGGATGTGGAGATCCTCTCGGGGGTGGGACTTGCTCTCCCCGAGGCACATTCAACCCAACCATCTAGTGGGAGCCTGGATGAGGAGATCCTCTCGGGGGGTGGGACTTGCTCTCCCCGAGGCACATTCGACCCAACCAGCTAATGGGAGCCTGGATGAGGAGATCCTCTCGGGGGCTGGGACTTGCTCTCCCCGAGGCACATTCGACCCAACCATCTAGTGGGAGCCTGGATGAGGAGATCCTCTCGGCGGTGGGACTTGCTCTTCCCGAGGCACATTTGACCCAAACAGCTAGTGGGAGCCTGAATGAGGAGATCCTCTCGGGAGTGGGACTTGCTCTCCCCGAGTCACATTCGACCCAACCAGCTAGTGGGAGCCTGGATGAGGAGATCCTCTCGGGGGTGGGACTTGTTCTCCCCGAGACACATTTCACCCAACCAGCTAGTGAGAGCGTGGATGAGGAGATACTCTCGGGGGTGGGAAACTAGTTGTGTCACTTGAACTCTACCAGATCCAACATCCTCAAACGGGGAAAAATTTGGGATACATGATCCCCTGACCTAGCCAGTCGGGGGTAGAGCTTATTACAAGATAAGAGAGAGTGAAAGACTACTCTAAGGCGTGGCTTCTTCAAGGGGCCTGGGCATGACGACTGTCATCTGCTTCCTTCTCGTCGAACACTTCCATCCTGCTCAGGCTCTCCATGATATTCTCCATCTCCCCCACCCTGGCCAACCAAGAGATGGTGTTGACAGCCGTGACATAACACTGTCTTGCCATCCTAGAGTCTCCCTTGACTCTGACTTGGATCCCTCCTGAGCTGAACTTGAGGCACTGGTGGAACGATGACGGCACACAACAGAAGGCGCTGATGAGGGGCATTCAAAAGATGGTGTTGTATCTGCTTGGAGCGTCAACAATGATGAACCGGCAGTTCCTTGAAGTCCCCCCCAACTTTACTTGGAGTCCTACTCCACCCTCTACCTCCTTCCTCTCCACTGAAAATCCGAACAGGGGTCCGTCTGAGGCCAACACCCTCCTTGGCTCCACCTTCATCTCGTGAAACGCCTTCTTGAAGATGACATTGACGGAGCTCCCGTTATCAACCAAGATCCGGGAGATGGTGTAGCCCTCAATGGCCGTCTGGATTACCAGCGCATCGCAGAACGGATCCTCATGATCCGGCATGTCCTTCACGGAGAAGGTGATCTTCTCCTCCTGGGGCGGGGGTTTTGGATGTTGAAGCGATGCTCCGTCGGTACCTGACATGGAGGCTCGCCTTCCGAGTGGCCTCGATCCCCACTCCACCATGGATCACTGCTATACCACCTCGGGGTCTGACATCGACCTGGTCCTCACATATGTCATCCCCCGTATTCTGGGTGGAACCTCCTCAACCTGCACCGGCTGCTGCTGCTGGGCAGGGCCTCTCGCCCCCTCACCTTCAGGAACTCAGGGCAGGTAGTTGTGGCGTGTCCCTCCACCTGGTGTAAGTCACAGTACAGTAGCGCTCCTCCCCTCCTTCGACGGGCTGCACGTTCTCTCCTATTACCTCTTCCCCCTCCTATCGCCGGGGCTTGCTGCGGCGGGGGTAGGAGCTGTCTTGGGGCTTGCCTGTGGAAGTTGAACCTCCCTTGACCCCCATGAAAGTTCCCTCTGCCCTAGATGAGAGCTCTTCTGGGACCCTGGGCAGGTCCTCCTTGTTGTCTCCAGCCTGGTTCCGGACCCTCCTGTCCCTGGAACCCCTGAGCTCTCTGCTCCTCTCTCCTTCTTCCTTCTTGATTCCTTGAGCCACCTTGCTCCTTTGACTCCATCTCTGTTAGCTTCGCCAACTTCTTGATAAATGTCGGGTTGGCCGCCTCCATGGCTATCTCCTCAGCCGCCCTTTCCATCAGCTCCTCAAAGGAAATGGGGGTCTTTCGAGTCAGGCTCATCTTGAAGAAGCCCTCGCGCAACCCCATCGCGAATGCCATCTGGAAGGCATACCCTGACATCTCCTGTACATCCAGGATCTCCTCTTGGAACCTGTCAACGTAATGGGCCAGCGACTCCTCGGCCCCCTGCCTTATCAGGAAGATGGACGTAAGACTCTTCTTCCTTTTCTTGGAGGTGGAGAAGCGAAGCTGAAAGCTCCGGCTCAAGTACTCGAACCCATAGATCGACCTAGGAGGGAGTTGATGAAACCAGTGCCTTGCCTTCTCCTTCAACGTGATCGCAAAGAGGCGACACTTGAAGGCATCTGTCATTGGCCTGATGGAGATGGCATCCTCGAACCACTGTAGATGCTGGACGAGGTCATCCTTCCCGGTATTGTAAGCCATGTCAGGATCTCTAAACCCCTCCAGAACGGGAGCTGAGATGATCAGCTTGGTGAAGGGTGACCCCTTGAATGGTGGCCTCACAACCTTTACTCGCGCGACCTGCTCGCCTGGAAGGCTGGCACTCGCCGGGCTAGAGAACAATTCCCGGCCGGTGAGGTCTCGCTCGACCCCCTCTCCCATCCTCTCCTTCCCGGGCTGTCTTCCAGGTGCACTTCCTTCTCCCCCTGCTGGGGTCATCTCGTCGAGAGGGGGGGGGGGGGGTGGGGAGCTAGCTCCTGGGGGTCGGGGTGGAGCTGCCACCTTAAGGAGCAATACTTTGCAGCATCTCCATGATGCCATAGATGGAGGCCATGAACTCTTGCCTCCACACAAAGGGTCCTGGGCTGGGGAGCTCACCGAGATCATCCCTACCTCCCTGACCTCCAGTCATGACACTCTCCCGAGATCTTCTGTACTGGTCACTCTCCACGCTCACCGCACCAAAAGTGTTGAAGCCAAAATTGACCTCTGTGGAGTTCGGGGACCCAAAAGAGGGGTGAACTCACACCTACTACACTCAGGGGAACGTCACGAACAAAAGACTTAGAGAACTAGGAATAGACCCACAACTCTAGCGTGGAGGTCCCACCTCACACCGGAAAGACCTTTGAAGTCTCCCCCTCCCTAGCCAATGCTGAGCTAGGTGCCTTGGAGGAAGAAAGCAAAGGGAGTTTTGTGGCTCAAATGCAATGCCTTCCAAGGCACCCCTAAGGGTCTATTTATAGTTTTTCCAATCCCATGAACCAAAATGTCAACAATACCCCTATGACAAAAAGACCTGAGACCAATAAAAAACACCCACACTAGGGGGCAAAGAGGTAATTCCACCCCAAGGGTATAACGGTAAAAGCATGGTCAAAAGAGGTCCAAGGGCGGGAGGAGCCATACCCCCCAGCTCCCAGGGCACCCAAGACGAGCAGGTGATCCCCAAAGAACTGCAGAGCAGGGGGCAGGGGCGAGATCCCAACCCCAGGACGGTCTTGCCCCGCCAGTCCGCGTGGCAGGGGCCAGATCCTGACCCCTCTGCCAGTCTCGACCCGCCAGGCCGTGGGGTAGGGGCGAGATCCCGGCCCCCGGCCGGTCTCGCCCCATCAGGCCGCGGGGCAGGGGCGAGACCCCGGCCTCCGGCCGGTCTCGCCCCGCCAGGCCGCGGGGCAGGGGCGAGACCCCCACCCCTCTATCGGTCTCGCCCCGCCAGGGCGCGAGGCAGGGGCGAGACCCCGACCTCCGACCGGTCTCGCCCCGCTCGGCCACGGGGTAGGGGCGAGACCCCGACCTCCGGCCGGTCTCCCCTCGCCCGGCCGCGGGGCAGGGGCGAGACCTCGGCCTCCGACCAGTCTCGCCCCGCCAGGCTGCGGGGCAGGGGCGAGACCCCGGCCCCCGACCGGTCTCGCACCGCCAGGCCGCGGGGAAGGGGCGAGACACTGGCACCCGCCCGGTCTCGCCCGCCAGGCCCCGGGGCAGGGGCGAGACCCCGGCCTCCGACCAGTCCCGCTACTGCCACCTCACACTTAGCCAGCCGGGGGCGGGTGTCGGGTAACTTGCCGCACCCTCCCCTCCTAAAACAAATAAAGGGGGGGGGGGGCTGAGGCAGATTTTTCCTCCCCCTAATATTATATTCCAAGGGGTAGGCCTAAATCGGCCACCAAGAGTGCAAACCACTCCAAAAGCTTAAAAATACAAAGTTGGCCTCGCGCCTGCCGAGGGGACCCACTTTGCGAATACGGGGTTGTACAACTATGTACCTCATCATATCACTTGACACACCATCATTTGCAACATTATCAAATGTGGAATAATATGCTATGATCACTAATGTTAGATTAACTCATACAATGACTTTCTATTTCCAGTTAAATAATACTCAAATCAGCTTATAACGAGAAAGATGTTAAGTCATCAGGTGTGGAATGACTAGCTTCTAACCATCTTGGGCTTTCATCAAGAAATTATTTGGGGTTTTCAGTCTGTTATTAGACGCTTGAATGTTGCGATTATAGGTTCTTGCTATGAAAACATAAACATTGGAGGAAGTTTCATATTTCTATGAACTTTAATCTCATCTCCTCCGATGTTTTAATTGTGAGAACTCTATTTAAGCCTTTTGTCAAGGCGTCTGCAACATTATCTTTTGACCTCACATCAACGATGTACACAATCCCTTGACTCGTAAGGGAGGACAAGCTGGCTTGTTTCATCCGTAGTTGCCATCTTTTGTTATTGAACAAAGTGTTCGTAGCAATCATTTTAGTTGCCTGATTGTCGTAGTAAACTGCAACAGAACTCAACTTCAGGCTCGACAGTGGAATGTCCATCACCAAATCTCTTATCCACTCTGCTTCTTCTCCTGCTGAAGCTAGAGCATAGAGTTCAGATTCCATAAAAGATAGTGCAATACATGATTGCCTCTTGGACTTCCAGGCTACAGCTTCTCCTCCTAGTGTGAATATAAATCCACTACTGGACTTGATGTCATTTAATTCTGAGCACCGTGATGCATCATAATATCCTTCCAAAATTGGAGGATGACCATGGTAACATAAAGCATACGTTTGGGTGTGCTTTAAGTATCGCATCAGCCTATCGAGGGCATCCCAATGGTCTTGGTTAGGATTACTAGTGAACCTGCTTAACATGTCTACCATAAAGTCTATGTCAGGTCTTGTGCAGACCATAGCATATATGAGACTACTAATTAGTTTAGCATAATCTAACTATCTAATCGCAGCTCCATCATTGGGCTTCAAGCGATTATTGTAATCGTAAGGTGTCTCAACTGCTCTACGTTCACTATATCCCCACGTATCCAACATGGACTTTATATAGTGGCTTTGACTTAGGAAAATGTCATTTTTCCCAAAGCTCACTTGCATGTCTAGTATTGTCTCAGCTACACCTAGTTCTTTAATGCTAAACTCCTTCATTAGTTCTGACTTAACGCCATCCACTACGGATTGATCAGAACCAAGAATCATCATATCATCTACATATAAGCATATTATAACGACTTTGTTCGATCTATGACGTATGTAAAGACATTTGTCCGAGAGAATCAACAGGAATCCCATGTTCCTTACACTATAGTCAAACTTCTCATGCCATAATTTTGGTGCTTATTTGAGTCCGTATAGCGACTTGATCAACTTACAGACCTTACTTTCATGACTGTCTACTATGAAGCCTTCAGGTTGGCTCATGTATATTTCTTCGATCAGATCTCCGTTCAAAAATGCAGTCTTAACATCCATTTGATGAACAATAAAGTTCTCAATAGATGCAATAGCAAGGAGTATCATAATGGTTACTAAGTGACACACTGGTGAATATACATCAAAGTAATCTACCTCACTAACTTGTGTGAAACCTTTAACCACCAGGCATGCTTTATACTTAGCTACACTACCATCAGGATTGAGCTTCTTTTTCAGAACCCACTTACACCCTATAGTTTTAGCTCCTTTTGGCTTATCAACTAGCATGCAGGTGTTGTTCTAAAGCAAAGAGTTCATTTCTTCATCAATGGCTTCTTTATAGAGTAGGGAATCCCTTGATCTCATCGCATCCTTATAGGTGGATGAATCAGCCTCAACGTGATATGTGACAAAGTCACTACCAAAGGTTCTGGGAGTTCGCTCTCTCACCAAAGTCCTTCTAGACTCTAGGACATTATTGTCTACTCGGACTGAATAGGAAGTGCTCGGTACTGATTCAGGTTCTTCCTCAGTAATAGTTGCCTGCATACCTGGGATTGTTAGGTTCTTATCCTTAAAGAACTTATCCTCAAAGAACACAACATCCTTAGATTCAATAATTATATTATTAGGCAGGTCTAAGAATCTATCTGCAGCACTATCTTCAGCACAACCTAAGTAGACACACATGTTAGTCCTAGGTCCAAGTTTAGACCGTCTAGGGTTAGAGACCTTGACATAGGCTATGCAACCTTAGGTCTTAAGTTTAATTAATGTCGGGGGTCTCTTAAACCAAAGCTCGTAGGGTGTGACGTCGAACTTAGCACGAGGGACATTGTTCAGAATGTTGTTTGCAATTAAAACTACTTCTCCCTAATAGGCAGTAGGCATGCTAGCAGTGAGCAACATAGAATTCAACATCTCTGTTAACATTCTATTTTTTCGCTCGGCTATACCATTTGATTGGGGTGAGTAAGGAGCAGTGGTTTCTGCTATGATCCCTTGAGAGGCAAGGAAACCCCGGAACTCACTGGACATGTATTCTCCACCTCTATCACTTCTAAACCTCTTTATTCTCATGTCTAGTTGGTTTTCTACCTTGGTTTTGAAAAGACAAAACTTTTCAAACGCTTCATCTTTAGTTTTAAGAAGATAGATGTGACAGAACCTAGAGCAGTCATCTATAAATGTGATCATATACTTCCTTCCTCCTCCGGTGACAAAACTTTTAAAGTCACATATATCGGAATGTATAACCGCTATAGGTGTTGTGCTCCTAGTAACCACACTACAAGGTTTCGTAGTGATCTTAGTTTGAACACACATGTCACATTTCTCAGGCTGTGACTTAGTGTCTAACGTGATCTGGTGAGTTCTAGCTATTTGGAACATTTTCCTATAGTTCACGTGTCCTAGTCTCTCATGTAGAGTCTTAGGGCTAACTAAGGTTGTTTGAACTTGTTGAACTAATTCATTTGCTAGACTTAGTCAACACATCTATTTTGGACGTATGCACATCCAAAATAGTGTGAGTTAACTGACAATATTACTCTATCGCTACAAAAAGTAAATGGCATACCAGCATCACATAATAGACTAATATACACTAAGTTAACAGCTAAAGAATGAATAAATTTGACGTTCTTTAAAATTAAAGACTTACCTGAGGATAACAGCAAGATTGCTTCCCCACCTTCAGTACGTCAGCTATCTCGCCATTGGCCACCGTCACAGACACTTTCACAGTAGTGAGCCGTGGCACATCGCCACCGAATCCAAGTACCACTCGGTGCTGACATTAGCGTTTCCGACCATTGCAACAAAGTCGGAAGGCTCAACTTGGCTAACCATATTGGCTTGGTTGTCATCCTGTGGTGCCTTGGTTCTTTCCCTTTTAGGGAGCCTGCAATCAGATGTGTTGTTTCCCCACTTGTTGCAGTTAAAACACTTGCCCTTGAATTTTTTATTGCGTTTGTTAGGTCCTACAACTTGGGAGCTACCATGGGAGGGTCTGGTCCTCTTAGGGTTCGGCACGCGTTTAGAACTAAGGAGCATATTAGCCACAACCTTCTGCTTGCTAACAGTTTATAAAGCGTGTCGAGTCTTATTTTCATCCTCAATGCGAATAAATCGCTTGAGGTCATTAAGACCGACCTGTAACTTCTTGCGGTACATTTCAGTTTTAAAGTTGTACCACGTAGAGGGCAGTTTAAAAATAATCGTGCCAGCAACAAAGCTGTCTGGCAGAGAAATATTCTCACTATATAAAGAATTTACTAATGCTTCAAAATTCGATACCTAAGGGAGAATAGCCTTCTCCTCGTCGAACATGAAGGAATGGAATTTGTCCATTATGTGGTCCTTGGATAGATCCTCCTCTTGCCTGAAGTGCTCCTCTAGTGCCTCCCAGATTTCCTTGACGGTCTTCATTTTGATGTACGTCTTCGCCAGGCTAGAGGACAAGCAGTTCAGCAGGTAGTTACGGCAGAAGTCCTCATCAGTGTTCAATAGTGCTTCCTCTTCAGTCCCCATAACGTCAGCACGATCAGATTGAACTGTGTAGAACACGTTTAGATACTTCATTCCAAATTGGGCATTCAACTTCTAATCGTTGAATTCTGTCGCCATAAACTTCTCCAGTTTAATCATTGGTACTGGAGAGGATAAATTTGACCCCTTCATCATTTTGTGTCACTTACCCTTTAGTTAAGCACAGTCGCCGAAGCTAGATCCTTGATGAAATTTTCACTTTCTTGGCAAGACTAGATCCTCCTTTGCCAAGGCTTGTCATAATAGAGACTACTAGTGTGGATCTCTCAAGTTGATTTCCTCGAACTGCAAGGCTCTTGCTAAATCTAGATCCAAACTTGTTCCCGATCTACGATAAGAGCGCAAAAAACTATAGAAGATCTCTACTGGAGAAGACCAAAGCACTTCTGGTTGATGTAATCAACATTCAAGGTGAGGTCTGAGAGTTGTATAGTGCCCCAAGTGATCTGCACCCGAGCAGAATTCTTCTTCCTCCACGATCAGCAGAGATCTGTGCTGTAGAGGGTAGAATCCTCCAATGAAAAAAAATAAAAGGATCAGCAGAGTGCAGCAGCGGTTCCACCTAAGAAAAACCAGCAACGGGGGATTTTTCCCTCTCCCGATGATCTGAATAGTGACGGGAAATAAGAACGAGATCAGCGGCGGCTAGAAGAAATCCTATGGGTTCCTCCTCCCGATCGATAACAGGGACGACAAAAAAAGTTCATTTGCCTGATTCCTTCAACCGATCGAAATAGCCGCGAGATCAAACAAGCGATCAAAACCTGATGTGCAGGTGGCAAGTTCCTTCTTCCGATCTATGCAGAGGCGATAACGATCGGCCGGCAAAACTCCAGATCAGTGACGCCTTAGTAGCAACGCTTCCTCCTTCTGATTGAACACGCCGGGGTCTTCTTCTTTTTCCCGATCAAAACCTGGGTCAGTTTTGATTTCTCTTGTGTTAAAGTGCGCCGGAGCGGTTATGGGATGGAGGAAAACGTGAGCGACGGGGGCTAACTTCGAGAATGTTATTTGTCGCTCGAAGTATCCGAGTGGTGATCAAAGTCGAATAACCTACCCGTTGCCCATAGGTGGGTATAAATAGGCAAACCCTTATGAGTTACTACGGGTATGGGTTAACCATGTACCCTAACTGACCCGTTAAGCCTCCGAACCAGTTATTCGTCCAAATATACACTAACAACAATAACCTCCCCTCTGCTCAATCCCACACCTTTAGCACACAGTTTCACCAGCAACCTACCTCCGGAGAGACACCAACCCCCTCGAGGCATAGCAACTAGTCTTCAGGTGCTGACCAAACATCTGAATGAGGGGCACCATCCACAGTGCCATACACCACCTCTGATGGTCAGACTAAGTCAAAATAAAAAACCTGTTCCCTATGTGCTGATTCCTGGGCAAGTGCCACGTTCTGTACCACCTCTATATCAAGAGGATTGGTCTGGGCTCTTAAGACTAGGGAGCCTGGCCCATTTTGAACGACATCAGAGTAGTAAACCTGACCTGCGTTGGACTCCCCTATCTCCATGCTTCACATTCTGTTTACACCAGTGTGTCGCGTCTCATCGATATCAAGAAGATTGTCATGGGCAACTTGCTGGTTCACCACCTTTGAGCTCCCATCAGCTCAAATGGCCCACCCAGCTTCTCCCGTCCCAGCTTTATCGGAGTTAGACATCGCCCTCCATAGCTGCCAGGCTTTCCCCTTCTGCCGTTGGTAACCTTCTTGCATCTGTCGGTGCTCTTGCCCCTCGCTTCCGCACCCTTGTCGCCATTATTCTTCTTCTTGCGTTGAACCAGAACCCATGGGCTATATGTTAAAATACAAGCTTAAAGCTCAAGAGACATAGTTGCAAAAAGCAGCTCCTCAAAGAAGAAAAAGGAAAAGGCGGATCGTGATGAAGAGGCGCAGTAAGCATCCATAGCTGTGAAAATCTTCTCAGAAGAGACGCCGCCTGCCTGCAAAAGAAAAGCACCGCTTCAGATAGGTAGCGAAAAGGAAGAAGAAGAAGGGATGCGATGATACCTGTGCTGATACATCGTTTTTGGCTTCTCTATTTAATGCGCTGACATGTAACTTTATTTTTAAGCTTATTTTATGTGCGTTGGTAAGGGTGTGCTCCTTAAAGTCAAAACAAAATGTTGCTGTGTTTTTTTATTAACTGGTGCCGTTCCTCTGTAGCCACTCTCCTCTTTTTTGTTTAACAGTGGTATCAGAGCTATGGGTTCTAAGGCAAGCGGTGGAATGTTGTCTTCAAACATACCAGTATTCAATGGAGAACTCTATGAACACTGGGCTATTCAAATGAAGACATTATTTCTGTCGCAAGGCTTATGGGAAATAGTTCACACTGGAATTCCAGTAAACTCTACAACATCTACAACACCACTCACAGCAGAGGAATTAAAAACACAAGCAGAAAATCTGGAACGAGATGCAAGAGCTCTTATGTTCATCCAACAAGGTGTCGCCAACACAATCTTTCCAAGGATTATGGCTGCAACATCCTCACAAGAAGCATGGAAAACCTTACAAACAGAATTTAAAGGGTCTCCTCAGGTAATTTCCATCAAATTACAAACTGCTTGGAAGGCTTTTGACACACTAATTATGAAAGACAGTGAGAAAGTGCAAGATTTTGTTGCACGTGCCACAGCCACAATAAACCAAATAAGATTGTTAGGAGACACCATAGAGGATAAACTCATAGTCCCTAAACTACTGAGAACTTCAACCCCTCAATTTAATCATATAGTGGCAGCAATTGAAGAGTCAAGAGACCTCAATATTTTGAGCATATCAAAATTGTTAGGATCATTACAAGCCCATGAAGATAGACTACAGTATCAGTCTACTCCAATGGATCAAGTCTTGCACCTAAACGCTACCCCTACAAAATATTATACACAAAAATATAAATTAGACTATAAAGTCAACAAACGACCCCAATATACAAATACCAGGGGTCGGGAAGAGGTAGAGCCTCCTCACTTGAAAGGCCTCCTACAAATAGAAAGATTGGCCTATCCTGTACCTTGTGTAAAAGAACAAACCATAAAGCAAGTGATTGCTTTTTTAAGTGTAAACGATGCAAGAAGCCTACCCATATGGACAAAGACTATTGGTTTAAAGAAAAAGTTGAAGGTAAATCATCAGAAGAGGAGAACAAAGAAGCCATGTTCTTCATAAACCAAAAGAATCCTCATCAGGGCACTACTTGATACATATATAGTGGTTGCTCAAGCCATATGATCGAAAATAAAGGTCTATTCATCTACTTAGACGAGAGTGTAAGGTCTGATGTCCTGTTGGGTGATGGCAACATACAACAGATTCAAGGAGTTGGAACCATCAAGGTAAAAACAGAACAAAACCAAGTAAGATATATCTATGATGTTAGTTATGTTCCCTCCTTAGCAACAAATCTCATAAGTGTGGGACAACTAATAAAAAAAGGGTATCAAGTTCACTTTACCGAAAACACCTGCACCATTATAAATAAATATGGCTCCGTTGAGGCAAGTACAGAGATGTCAGAAAATGGAGTGTTTGCTATCTCCCTTTTTCCTGCACCTGACATTGCTCTCACCAGCACAACCCAAATGGAGCAACAAACAAGTTTGTGGCATCAGAGGTATGTGCATTTAAATTTACAAGACTTGAAAGCACTCCAAACACACCACATGGTAGATGGACTACCAGTAATAATTGTTGAAAATCAATTTTGCGAAAAGTGTGCTGAGGGGAAGAGTCATAGACAGCCCTTTCCCAAAGCTACATATAGAAGGAGTTTACATCCACGTGATCTGATCCATGCCGATCTTTGGGGGCCATCCCCATTTATCTCTTTTGCCAACAAAAGATACTACTTATTACTGGTAGATGATTGTAGCCGGTATACGTGGATTTATTGCCTTCAAAATAAGTTTGAAACTTTCCAAACTTTATTAATATTTAAAGCCAATGTAGAAAAGCAGTTAGAGAGGGCAATTAAAGTCTTAAGAACAGATAGAGGGGGGGGGGGGGAATTTACTTCATATGAGTTCAACAACTATTGTAGTCAACAAGGTATCAAAAGAGAGCTAACTGCCAGCAGAACACCTCAACAGAATGGTGTAGTTGAGAGAAGAAACAGAACTATTGTCGAAATGGTAAGAACGATGCTATTGGGTAAAAAATTACCAAATGAGTTTTGGGCTGAGGCAGCTCATACATCTATATATATGCTAAATAGATCACCTACTAAGGCACTATTTAAACAGACACCATATGAAATTATCCATAAAAGAAAGGAAAATGTAAAACATTTAAGAGTGTTTGGTTGTATAGCTTATGCCCTCATCCAAAGAGAAGAGAGGAAGGCTAGATAAGAGGAGTGAAAAGTGTATCTTTATAGGATATAGTGATGAGTCTAAAGCATACAGACTTTATCAACCAGAAAAACAAAAGCTCTTAATATCAAGAGATGTTTTGTTTGATGAAAGCAAGAGTTGGGGCTCAGATCTGGGACAAACTTCAAATACAAATTTTTTCTTTGATGAAGAAATGAGAGATTCCTTCCATTCTAGTGAATCACCCGAGGTTGAACCTCTCATTCCTGAACCACCCGGGCCTGAATTATCACATAACAGTGAATCACCAAAATCACATACCTTACCACATTCATCAAGCTCTTCTTTCAACCCAGAGTCATCATCACCCATTCGAAAAGTCAGGTCTTTAAAAGATATTTATACAAGAGGAGGATTAGCATTCAGTGTTTCTACTCCAGTAACTTTTGAAGAAGCATGCAACACCCCAGCTTGGAAGCAAGCCATGGATGATGAAATTGGAATGATAATAAAAAATAACACATGGAAGTTAGTTGAAAAACCTCCAGCAGCAGAAATAATTGGCTTAAAGTAGATATGTTGAAGACAAAAGGAGTGTGAGTGGATACGTTTTCTTCATCGGGCAAAATGTTATAAGCTGGTCCTCAAGAAAACAGCAGTCTGTTGCCCTCAGTTCAGCTGAAGCAGAGTACATGGCCCTAAGCAAAGCTACCACTGAAGCTATTTGGCTCCGTAGACTCATCGAAGAAATTTTTTTTTAGAAAAACGAAAAGAAACCGTCATCTTCTCTGATAGCTCATCGGAAATAGCCCTAGCAAAGAATCCGGTTTTTCATAACCGATGCAAACACATTGAGATCAGGTATCATCATATCAGGGAGAATATAGAGAAAAGAGAAATCAATCTGCGACACTTATCTACTGATCAACAGCTCGCAGATCTCCTCACAAAACCTTTGGCGAAGACTCGTTTTGAATATTTGAGGCTGAAGATAGGCATTGAAGATCTCTCGAGCTTAAGGGGGGGGGGTGGTGTTAAAATACAAGATTTAAGCTCAAGAGACATAGTTGCAGAAAGCAGCTCCTCAAAGAAGAAAAAGGAAAAAGCGGATCGCGATGAAGAGGCGCAGCAAGCATCCATAGCTGTGAAAATCTTCTCAGAAGAGACGCCGCCTGCCTGCAAAAGAAAAGCACCGCTTCAGAGAGGTAGCGAAAAGGAAGAAGAAGAAGGGATGCGATGATACCTGTGTCGATACGTCGTTTTTGGCTTCTCTATTTAATGCACTGACATGTAACTTTATTTTTAAGCTTATTTTGTGTGTGTTGGTAAGGGTGTACTCCTTAAAGTCAAAACAAAAAGCTGCTGTGTTTTTTTATTAACTGGTGTCGTTCCTCTGTAGCGACTCTCCTCTTTTTTGTTTAACACTAAACCCATCTGTTCTCCATGTTCTTGTTCAATTCTGTATCCAGGATCCAGCATGCTACAAGAGGGCAGCTTCCCTTCCGTCACCGTTGCCACTTCACACTTGACATCAGAAACCAAGACCAAATGCTAAGCAAAAGACTTCTCCTCCTGTCTCGTCGGACCGTCATGCGACAAAGGTTTGGAGGAATAGTTGGATTCAGACCGGACTAGTATAAATTTCCCCGCCACAATAGTCGGGTCCATGGAACATGTCACGACTTTGTGCCCCACGCAGCCACAACGGTAGCACAACACCGAAACTCCTTCGTAAACAATTCTTTGGAAAAAGCTTTGGTGCTTACTGTGCACCCATACACCATGCGGAAATGGCTCGACCAAATAGATCTTCACACAAACTATGGAGTACTCAATTTTGCAAAGGGAGTTTTTCATGACATCCACCCACAACAGCTCGCCGAACATGGTCGCAATGCGACCAATACATGTTCTAGAACATAAGAGGGAGTCGTGGGAGGTGGATCCACACCAGGGAGGACAACGCTAGGAGCCTAGCATGGTGAAAGGTCGGGGACCAAACATCCAACCAAGTACGTAACTGTTGACGAACAATGGTCCGCCCATCAACACATCATCATGAATCAACATAGACTCGAAGGCACATAAGAAACATTCAACATTCACCACTGTGAGCTTTAAGACGCCAAATTGATCCCACCAGCAGTGAAGCTCCGCACTGAGAACATGAAAGGGGATCTGACGACCCAACAACCAACCAACAAGAGCACATTCTGATGGCATGCCCCCTCCTCCTCCATTTGAAGACGATGCTGACGATGCTGATGATGATCCGGTTGATAAGGCAATACAACTCAAGGACATGAGGCGGCACGATGACTCTAACGGAAGGCTACGCTACAACTTCCGCCCGCTGCGTGCTACAGCCACTGCAAAGAATTAGCCTTATTTATTTCATTTTCTTGAACTCTATTTTATATTTGAAACATAAAATTATCCTATGTTTACGTGATAATTTTATATTCATTACATGTTTTGTTATTTTTAATTTTGAACAATTTTAATGTTGGTGTGCATTTGGCCATTCAGATGGATGAGATTACATCTCCATCATGAATGGTTAAGGCTTGTTTGTAACTCCTATATAAGGAGGCTTCCTTATGAGATAATTAGACAAGATTTAAACCTAATTTCTCCTTGAAAATTTCGGCCAAGAGGAGATCTCTCCAAGCCGCCTCCCCCTTGCTTGTGGTGTGAAGCCGCCGCCCCCCCTTGCTCCCTCCATCCGTTCGGTGTGACTCCGGCGCGGCTTCCTTCAGTGCGACTCCTTGGAAGAATGTTGCAAACCCTTCGGTGTGACGCCGGTGGATCCGTGGAGAGAGTGATTCTCCCACAGTTATCTTGTGTGAAAAGCTTTCCGATTGGGTAATCTCTTCGCTCTCCCTTGTGTGATTCTCTTCTTTAGTTGTGGTGGTTTCGCACTCGTTTTCTCCGGAAAATTAATTTAATCGCTGCAAGTTTTGGATCGAAATCGCCGTTGCTAGGCTTTTTAATTCCGGATCGGGTGGATCCTATTTGCCTGAGCGGATCTTGGCCTATAGCCTTGGTCTTGCTCTCAAAAAGAGTGGCAACCTTTGTGTTTTTCTTGGAGAATATTCCGACTCAAATTTCCGATCGTTGTTTTCGAGTCGACCATTCTTCCTTTGTTATTTGTGTTGCGTTCTTGCGACGAGAAACTATTGTGGGCGATAGGTATTGTGTAGGTGCGGTAGATCTACGACGTGTAGTGCGTAGATAGAGCGTTAGCTTCGTGGAGATCTCCGATTCCATACCCCCCTACATCAATTTGGTATCAGAGGCGATAGAGATGTCGTCAAATTTCCACTCTGGAATAGGCAAGGACTTAAGAAATCCTCCCGGCTTTTGGCACTCCGCCTTTACCAAGGCGCAGGTTTGGCACTTCGCTACGTATAGCGCCACATCCTTTTTCAAACCCGGCCACCAAAATAGTTTCTTTACATCACGGTACATCTTCGTGCTCCCCGGGTGAATCGAGTACTTGGTATGGTGCGCCTCGTACAACAACTCCACCCGTAAATTGCCCACACTTGGGATGCACAGACGACCGTCTTTCCAAAGCAATCCGTCCTCCACGACGAATTGGGAATTTGACCCATCCAGGGCCTCTATCATGAACTGCTTCATATGAGCATCCATATCCAAAGCCTGCCGAATCCGATCAGCCAGGTCATATTTGACTTCAGTCCAATTCAGTACTGCTTCAGCACTTGATTGTCTACCCACACAAACAATCTCCAACGCCTCCAACTCCCGCACCAACCGCTCATCATGCACCGATAGCCAATTGGCTTGAGCTGGGGCTCGGCGACTCAACGCGTCTGCAACCGCATTCCCTTTGCCAGGCACGTAGTGGATCTTGAATGTATAGTCCCCCAGGAACTCCATCCATCTACGCTGCCGCATATTCAGATCCTTCTGATCTATCAGGTACTTTAGGCTCTTGTGATCGATGTAGATATCAATCTTCACACCGTACAAATAGTGTCTCCACAGCTTCAAGGCAAAAATCACGGCCGCCAACTCCAAGTCATGGACCGGATAATTCCTCTCGTGCACTTTTAGCTGTCTCGAGCCATAAGCTATCACGCTTCCGTGCTGCAGTAGCACGCAACCCAAACCGCTGCCTGAAGCATCGCTATATATCTCATAGCCTTCGGTTCCACATGGCGAACTCAGCACAGGCGCCGTGGTCAACCGACACTTCAATTCCTCAAAAGCTCGCGCGCACTCCGGCGTCCAAACGAACTTATGATCCTTCCTCATCAAAGTAGTGAGAGGTAACGCTAACCGCGAGAAGTTCTCTACGAAGCGCCTATAATAGCCGACAAGCCCCAAAAAGCTCCGGACTTCTGCTACCGTAGCAAGCTCAGGCCACTCCCGTATCGCAACAATCTTCGCCGGATCCACAGCAATACCCTCTCCACTCACTATATGCCCGAGGAACGCTACTGAGGATAGCCAAAACTCGCATTTCGAGAACTTGACATACAACTGATTTCTCCTTTGCGTCTCCAACACCAAATGAAGATGCTTGAAGTGATCTTCCTCACTTTGCGAGTACACCAAAATATCGTCGATGAAGACGATCACGAAATGGTCTAAGTACTCCCTGAACGTCCTGTTCATCAAATCCATGAATACTGACGGCGCATTAGTCAGCCCAAACGGCATGACCGTAAACTCATAATGCCCGTATCTCGTACTAAACGCTGTCTTCGGGATATCACTCTCCCTTATCCGCAGCTGATAGTACCCAGACTTGAGATCTAACTTCGAGTACACTGTCGACTCGACTAACTGATCAAAGAGATCATCAATCCTAGGGATCGGGTACTTGTTCTTCTCAGTCAGCTTGTTTAGCTCCCGATAATCAATACATAATCTCAAGCTTCCGTCCTTCTTCTTAACAAAGAGGACCGGTGCGCTCCAAGGCGAAGAACTCGGGCGCACATACCCTTGCTCCAACAACTCTTGCAGTTGAACTTTCAGCTCCGCCATTTCTTTAGGCGCTAGCCGATACGGAGACTGTGACACAGGCTTTGCACCTGGCACTAGCTCGATCGTAAAATCTATCTCCCGTTGAGGCGGGGCTCCAGGAAGATCTGCGGGGAACACATCAGGGTATTCCGATACCACTGAAATACAATCCAAAGCGGGCTTCGGC
Organism: Platanthera guangdongensis; assembly: GCA_039583875.1. Classification (NCBI taxonomy): domain Eukaryota; kingdom Viridiplantae; phylum Streptophyta; class Magnoliopsida; order Asparagales; family Orchidaceae; genus Platanthera; species Platanthera guangdongensis. The sequence goes on along the minus strand of CM077159.1, from coordinate 43,050,398 downwards.
TTTGCAACCTCCACTAGTGTAAAGAACAGTTCTGCACCAGCACGAACCGCCTTCACCACCTGAAGAGCAGACATCAATGTCTTGCTCGACCCCTTTAAGCCCGTAAAAGTCGTCTCACGACTCACTCCCAGCTTGACTTCCTTGCTACCGCAATCTATATGGGCATGCTGCTCCGAGAGCCAGTCCATGCCAAATATGACGTCGAACTCCACTAACGGAAGTAAAGACGCCCGCAGGTCGAACACCTGCTCCCCAATACGAATCTTAACATCGCAGATCCTATCCGCTCGCATCGAACACCCATTGGGCAACAACACATCCAACTTATCCTTCGCCATTGAGGAAGGGACCCCGATGCGTAATATAAATCCTTCGGACAAGAAGGAGTGTGAAGCTCCCGTATCGAAGAGTGCTCGTGCCGGATTTTCACAAATCAATACAAATCCTAAACAAGTAGTGGTAAGGTAACATGTGCATAACAAGCATATAAAGAAATTGACTTGCTATAAATTAAATCGTACCTGTCACCACATCAGCTTGTTTAATGGCCTCCTGTTGGCCAAGATTGTAGACCCTTGGTTGGGCCGGAGCATAATGGGATGCGGTCGACTCCACCGCCTTTCCCTTCTCTTCATAAGTGGTTCCCGGCCTCCTATCAGACTTAGGACGTCCGCTCCAACAATCACGGTCAAAGTGCCCCGTCTTTTCGCATGTAAAACACGTGCCCGGGGTCCGACTCGTAGTCGCCCCAGAAGCACCAGAAGGAGCTGGACCCGAAGTCCTATGCTTCTTGAAAGATCTCCGATAGCCGGACTTTGAAGTAGTCGGCACTCTGAACTCAGATTTCTTTTCACCCAAGCTTTTCTTCGCTTGTACGTTCTTCATGTCCTTCTCCAAGGACCGGGCAGTATTGACCAAGGTTAAGAAACCCTGCGTCATCGGCCCCGAGAGTAGCAACCTCAACTCGTCTCTCAACCCTTCGTAGAAGCGATTAGTCTTGCGCTCCTCATCCATGATGGTGGAGCTAGCATAACGACTCAACCGCGTAAACTCGTGGAGATATTCATCCACGCTCCTCTCACCCTGCACCAACTTCAGGAACTCATTCTCCATTGAAATCCTCTGAGTAGAAGGGAGGTATCTTGCTAAGAACAATCCCGAGAACTCTTCCATCAGAACGTCTATCAGTTGTCTACCTCTCAAATGATGCAGCTCCAATCCTTCCCACCACATCCTCGCTTCACCGTCCAGCAGGAACGTAGCGATGGTGGTCATTTGCCACTCCTCCGTCTCCGTCGCCGTCATGACTCTCTTCACCCTAGAGAGCCAGTCTTCAGCCTGAGATGGGGTTCCCAACCCCGAGAATAACGGAGGGTTAAAGCTCATTACATGCTTTAGCTGCCTCTCAGTTGCCCTCCTTGGCACTATTGGTTCTACAACCACTTGCTCCACCCTCCTCGGCTCAGCCTCTTACAGAGGTTCTTGCTCCATCACAGGAGCGGGCTGCTGCGCTTGCCTTCCAGGCTGCGCATTAATCACGGCCAACACCGCTTCAGCCACCAAACGTATATTTTCAGCCGACAGAGGTGTTGCAGGAGTAACATCCGGTGCACTACTAGCCTCAGAAACTCGGCGTTCTGACGGCCCAACACCACTTCTGGTCACCTATAGTGGTACAAAACACCGTTAAGCGACCAAATTGTATTGCAAACATCAATTATAGGAACACGCAGGTTCCTCAAACACGAGTATTTTCATTCCTAAATGGACATTCATGGGTTCTTTTACCATTATAACGATGACGCACGCAATGTGCTCACCACCCCTTAAAAAGAATTCGGCCACGAATTCAGTTTAAGCCCGACCAAAACCAGTAGTCTGATACCAAATTGTAACACCCCCCTATCCGTCGCATAGTATATAGCAGTAGGTCCGGCCGGGGCCCGACGCCATATACCACAGACATACCGGGTGGTTACGTATGGAAACCATCCAACCAATCTCAACGTCCTACACAGAGCATTCTAGCGGAAGCAGTTTATATAAGTTGTAAACAAGAACCCAGCATTGGAGCACGAATGTCCACTATTACAAAATTAGGAATGTTATACAAAAATACCCAAAATCGGCCTTAAGGCCTTACAGAGTGTTTCACTTGAATAATATATGATTTACAAACCTCGGCACGCAGGCCGGTCATACATGAATAAAACAGAAACAATTCTACTTGGGCCTTCGAGGGCCATCTTCGCAAAAAGGGCTTTAGCCCGCTATTGACCGCTTGGTCCAGCTGCACCTGCAAGCAACAAACCACCGCACGGTGGCAAAACAAGGCAACGGTCAGCAATGCTGACCAAATTATAACGATCCCGCCCCCAACTCGGGGCGGCGATGCTCCTTCCCTGCATTTCATTAGCATAAGCGAGCAATACATATAGCCATAGCCTTTTCATCACAGACGTTGGATCGTACGGCCACACGTCCCGTGCACTCAGGGCACATTCTCAGTGAACCGGTCGATGTCACGTCAATTAAAGCCATTAACATTCCGGACTCACCACCGCCACTTAGACAGCCAAACCTATGAGCAATTCGTCTTCCTGGCCTGGGTCACGACAGTTTAAGCCATTGACCGTCGAAGACTCCCATCTATGCCAACGGCGAGTGCCACGTAACCTTAGGTCTCTCTAACCGAACGACATAAAGCGGGTACGGTTCCATCTAACCCGTGCTCACATCGCAACGACAATTTAAGCCATTTGTGCGGGTCAAACTTCCTCCGAGTCCCATTCTACCGCAAATCACATAACTCAGTTATGTTCGAGTTGGCTCTCAGGCCACCAAGTTGGCAAGATCTCGTATCCGCCCAGTTTTCTGGGTGCACCTTTGGGTTAGTCCCCAAGGCTCCCTGCTACAATCTACCGCGTAGAAAACCCGAAAAACAACCAATAGCACGGAGTCTTCTCCGGCCTTATGCAATGCAACATCACCGATCCAGACCAACATGTCCGGGTAGGCTTCACACATCATGCCTACGTCCGTTCTCGAATACGGACTCTAAACGACGGGGACTTTACATATCTACCTGAAGGAACGCCTCCAACTCTCCACAAACTCGCGAGAGCGGGCTTCTTATGCTAAGAAAGAGAGCTATTCATGCTCAAGATGAGGATCGTTACCCTTGAGTTCCTCTTTGGTGCCATTGAAAAGTAATCGGATGGAAATGACCGCACTAGCATTGCCTCCGTGGATCCGGAATCGGCTTGCGATTCGGAGCTCCGAAGCTCCTATAATGGCGGATCTAGCTCTTCTTCTTCTTGCCTTAGCTCTCCTCTCTCCAAGGATTTAGAAAGAGAACAAGTGAAGAAAAGTGAGGTTTTCCAAGTCAACTCACGGGTATATCCCTTCAGGAACATCCCCCAGCCGTTGGATCTCAACCTAAGAAAACGAACAGCTTTGATTCGGGGCTGAAATGCCCAATCTGGACCGAACACGGCCTGACACACGCCCGTGTCCAGGGCCGTGTGCCGCATTCGCCGTCAAAATCGAATCTCCTGGAACCTCACACGGGTCTCGAACACGCCCGTGTTCGAGCTGACATGCCCGTGTTCCACATGACACGGCCGTGTAGCCGGCCGTGTACACCATGATTTTTCCCCCATTTTCAACCCGAGCACTGCACGGGTTCTAGGACACGCCCGTGTCCTTGCCCGTGTCACATTGACACGCCTGGACCCCAGGCCGTGTACACGGGACATTTCGTCGAGGGAAGAACGACGACTTGTTGACACGGCCTTGGACACGCCCGTGTCCTAGGCCGTGTTCCTTGTCTCGACGATCGTCGAGTGAATCTCGACGACTCCCCGGGACGATCGTCGACACGGGTCGACACGCCCTGCGACACGCCCGTGTCGTAGGCCGTGTGCCCATTCTCGACGAATCGTCGAGTATAACTCGACGACTTCACGGCTAAGTGTCGACACGGGTCGACACGCCCTGCGACACGCCCGTGTCGCAGGCCGTGTGCCCATTCTCGACGAATCGTCGAGTATAACTCGACGACTTCGCGGCTAAGTGTCGACACACACTTGACACGCCCTGGGACACGCCCGTGTCCCAGGCCGTGTGCCTTCTGCCATAACCCAAACCGGCCCAAAACGTCCCCCTTTGCTCCTTCGAGTTTCGGGGCATTACAAAATCTTTGTTCAGAGTTCGTCGATCTGAGTTCGACGAATAGTATTCATTTCGTCGATCTCCGTTCGAGGAATTATTTTGAACTAAGATTTTCTGAAGATTTTTACCTGATAATCTGAAGTTAGTTTTAAATTTTTCTGAAGAAAAATCAAGGTTAGAGATTACATGATCTGCTGATTCTTCATCAGACTCTGATTCTCCATCATATTCAGATTCTTTATCATAGCTGCTGCAAGATGCATTGATGGCCATCAGACAAATTCCTCTTCTTCTTCACTGGAGCTGGAGGATGTGGATTCATCTTCTATGTCACTCCATATTTCAGCCACAAATCCTTTGTCCTTCCTTTTGTGCGTGCTGGAAGAGGGCTTGCAGTAATGATTACTTCTTGATTCCTTCTCTTTTCTCCTTTCCTCTTTAGTAGGTGTTTGGTCATATTTTGGATTGCTGTCATTCCTGGATGACTTCCTTCTGAAGTCCTTCTTTGCCATCTTATAAAATCTTTTAGAAAACAGGCTCATCAGTTCTTCATTTGTTGATGCAGCCACTGTCTTCTCAACAGCCTTGAAAGCAATGTTGTGTTCTCTTCTTGCTGGAGAAGGAGTTCTTTGCTCTACTGCTTCTCTGTCCTTGATTAACTGCTCATAAGATTTGAGCTTTCCCAGAGAGATTCAGTTGAAATCTCATTCAAGTTTCTGGCCTCTTTGATTGGCCAAATCCTGGTATCCCATGAGCTTGGGAAGCACATGAGGATCTTTTCATTTACTTTAGTTAATGTAATTTCTTTATCCAAGGTTCTTAGCTCACTGATGATGGAGCTAAGCCTATTGTGCATCACTTTAACTGTTTCTTCTTCATCCTTTCTGAAATTTTCATATAGTGTGATGAGGTGTGATCTTCTATATTTCCTCTCATCTTCTGAGCCAACAACCATTTGGTTTAGTGAGTCCCAGATTTCTTTTGTAGAGGTGCATTCAGCCACCTTCTGAAAGATGTCATCTGACATAGTCTGAGATAATATGTTCATGGCTTTGACATCAGCAAGCTTTAGCTTTTTCAAGGCAGCTATCCATTGAGATGATGGGACATCATTTGTATTTGAAGAGGTTGAAGCTTGAGGGGGACCTGTCAAAATAGAAGTGTATATATCTTCATCAATAGAGTTCATATACAGTCTGATTATTGCCTTCCAGATGGCAAACCTATTTAGGTTGCACACTGGAGGTCTGGTGCTTGCATAGTCCATGTTCTTTGTTGTAGCTGTATATAAACTCTAAATGGAAATAGATAAAATAAATATGTAGATCTAACAAAGGATCTTTGGTTCAAGGGTTAGCTTGTACTACCAAAGGAACCTTCCTCTGATACCAATTGAAAGTGATGGGTTAGATCTACAATACTCTAGAGGGGGGTGAATAGAGTATATGTGCAATAATAAAATTTATGACAGCCTTTGCTGTACTGGCGCACAAACAGATTAAGTAATAAACCACAACACTCTTAAAGTCACAAACACAATAAGAACAAAAGAAAAGGGGCAACCAGACGACACAAGAATATTATAGTGATTCCCCAAATCTGGGTAGTCCACTCTTCTACCACCCTGGTAGGAATCCACTCAGTTTTTTGATCAGGTGCCCTGTCACCACAAGATCTGCTTCAGGTAGATCTAGAGACCCTTTAGGATTTTGATTAGGTGCCTAAAAACCAATAGGTTTTGATCAGGTGACCTATCACCAATGAGCTTTTGATCAGGTGCTCAAAAACCAAGAATCAATTTTGAAGGGAGATGACAACCCTTTATACAGGAGGGGGAAGAGAGTGATGAAAGTCTTCTCTTTCTCAATATACAACTGAGAAGACTATGTGGATTCAATGATGTTGTCAAAGCTCCCCCTGAGATTGAAAGGCGTTCAGGCTGGGAAGCTTTGCACAGGGTGATAGGCCTTCACACTTTGAGCCTTGACCAGAGGAATCTTCAGGAGCTTCTGACTGATATGTTGTTTGTTTTGCTTGAAGCTGTCCTGCAGTGATAAGGAAGAAGAAGACCCTTGATATAGTTTGATTGTTCTTCTTCTTCTTATAGCTAATCTGCTTCTTTCCTCTGACTTCTACTGTGTGTCCAAATCCTGAGAGAGGGCCAAGAGAATGTATGATGCAGACTGCTTTTCTTTGATCGTCTGACTGTTTGTTATAATTCTCTACAGTGATTCATCTCCTCTCTCTGTATACTGTATTTGTTCTTTTTTCTTTCCTGTATTTGAATTCCGTAGATTTTTATGATGGAAGAAACATTCCCGAGAGTAAAGATGCTTTGGAAATTGATCCTCACTTAATTCTTCTGTAACTGTCCGTTTGAACGACTATTTTTTTCTGGGAATGTTGACTGTAATTAATCCGCAATAAAGTCTGCCAACTGTTACCGATTGCATAAAAGTCGTCGACCTGAGTTCGACATTCGTCGAACTCAGCAAGATTCGTCGAGCTGAATATCTTGTTTAAGATCTGCGTTCGTCGACCGGAGCTTAGCTTCTGTGTTCGTCGAGCAGATGTCTGGCTGTCTTGAGTTCAGCGATCGTCGACCTGAGATTTGAGTTCGTCGAGCTCATCTGGATTTCATCGAGCTCAGCTCCTTTCAAAATTCGTCGTCCTGAACTTTGAGTTCCTCAAGCTCAGTTTCTTATATCGTCGAGCTGAGAGAATTGTTGAGTGTCGACATACATGCTGTGTATCGATTGATATTCTGTGTCAACTGATTTATCTTCTGTGTCGACTAATATTTTGTGTATCGACAGATGTTTCTGTGTGTCGACTCAAATTCTCTGTGTGTCGACATGGCCTTTCTGAAGTGTCGACACAGTTGCTGTGACGGTGTCGGCACAACCTTGCTTTAGTCTTTGGGATCGTCGACCTGAGATTGTCGTTCGTCGAACTGCGTTCGACGATCGTCGAGCTGATTCTCTGACTTTGTTTTAACTGCATTTCTTTCAGCAATTCTGGAGTTCTTCTGAAAGACCAGTCCTGGAAATAGTCCTATGACCCATGACTATACATGTTGGGTCAATCTAATATTCCTAATAGTGTTCCTTGCTCAAATCAGAACTAGGGTTCCAACAGATCGGCTGTTGTACTCTCTTCTCTTGGAATGTGTTGGATGGAGAAAATCTGGAACCCCCCGATAATTTCCCTCACCTTGGACAAGTACTTCACGAGGGTGGGTTCCCGAGCTTCGAACTCTCCTCGAATTTGTGATGCCACCACCAGCGAGTCCGTGAAAGCCTTCACATCCTGGATCTCAAGCTCCCTTGCCAAATGAAGGCCGGCTATCACAGCCTCGTACTCTGCTTGGTTGTTAGTTGCAGGAAAGTTCAAGACCACCGCCTGCTCTATGGTGACCCCCTGAGGACTTGTCAACACTAACCCTGCTCCGAGGGAGTGCTTTCCCGAGGCCCCATCCACTGTCATCTTCCATGCCTCCTGCGGCCCTGACTCCTTGGCCCCTACCTCCACAACGTAGTCTGTCAAGAAGTCAGCCACCACCTGCGCCTTGATGGAGAGCCTTGGTACGAACGAGATATTGAATTCACTCAACTCGATAGACCACTTGGCTAGTCTACCCGAGTGCTCCACTCCTTCAAAAATCTTACGGAGGGGATGGGCTGTCACCACCCTGATCGAGTGTGCTTGGAAATATGGTCGGAGCTTCCTGACTGAGATGATTAAGGCATACGCCAGCTTTTCTAAGATAGGGTAGCAAAGCTCCGCCTTCTTTAGGATCCTGCTAACGTAATAGATTGGTAGCTGCTTCCTCCCCTCCTCCCTAACTAGGATAGAGCTCACTGCCTCTGCTCCCACTCCGAGATACAAGGTCAGATCTTCCCCCTCCTTCGGGCTTTGAAGTAGAGGAGCCATGGAGAGCTGCCTCTTTAGCCCTTGGAAAGCTTCTTCATATTCAGCAGTCCACTCGAATCTTTGATTACCCCGCAGCACCTTGAAGAATGATGAACACTTATCTCCCGACCTAGAGAGGAATCTACTCAGGCCGGCCAGCTTGCCTGTCAAGCGCTGGACCTCCTTAGCATTGCGTGGCGACTCTAGCTCTAGGATGACTTTCACCTTATTCGGGCTGGGTTGTACCCCCTCCGGGGTCAGAAGATGCCCGAGGAACTTCCCACGGCTTGCCCCAAAAACACATTTTAAGGGGGTTCAGCCTCATTTTGAACTTCCGCAAGGTGGAGAACGTCTCCTCCAGATCTCGAAGGTGTGAGTCCACACCCTTGCTTTTAACCATAAGGTCATCAACATAGACCTCCAGGTTCCTCCCCCTCTGGCTCTGGAAGACCCGATCCATCATGTGTTGGTATGTAGCCCCTGCGTTTTTCAACCCAAAGGGCATCATTTTATAACTGAAGCATCCCTCCCTTGTGATGAAGGAGACGTCCTTGACGTCGGGAGGGTGCATTCGCATCTGATGGTAACCTGAAAAAGCATCCAAAAACTCATAATTGAAAAACCAACGACTGAATATACCAGCGTGTCGATTCGAGGCAGGGGGTGGCAATCTTTGGAGCACGATTTATTTAATAATGAAAAGTCGATACATATGCGTCATTCTCCCCTTTTCACCATTACCACATTGGAGACCCAGCCTGGATACTGGATCTCTGAGATGAAGCCGGTCTCCAGAAGCATCTTGACCTCCTCGCGGATTGGCTCTTCCATCTTGGTTGCGATGGTCCTCATCTTCTGGTGTATGGGGCGCGTCTTGGGATCCAGGTTCAAGCAGTGGCAGGCCACATCCGCATCGATGCCCGGCATGTCAGCCGCGCTCCAAGCAAAGATGTTGACGTTGATCTGGATGCAAGCCTGCACTCTCTCCTGGTCCTCGGGGCTCAGGCCCCGCTGATCCTCACCTTCTGCACCTGGCCGGCGCTGGTGCAGACTTCCATCTCCACCACTTCCTCTGCCGGTGATTGGTATTTTCTTGCATCAAGTCCGAAAACTTAATGCGGTTAAAACTCAAAAAAGATTACGAAGCGCGGCGCCCCAGGCGGTTTGATTTAAGTAAGCGGAATTGGTTTTTTATTTAGAAAACGGGGCGCGCGTATTTATTTATTTGGATATAAAAAGGTGTGATCGAGTTTTAATGAAAGGAGGCAAGTGCACCTATCGTGAGTACTACAGGATATTCCGGGTAGAATATCGAGGTCGTATTGTTCTCGGGGTCGGTTCGATTATTTCTACTCTTCCCTGGAGGGGACTATTATTTTACCGATAATTAACTTGTCGGTTTATTTTATATATAATAAAAATACAGAAAATGGCAAAAAGAAAATGAAAGCAAAAAAAGAAAGCAATAAGGTGGTGCCGATGAAGAACTTAGCTCGATGGCACCGAAAAAAAATAATTGAACTAAAATAAACTTTAAATAAAAAGAGCTCTTAAATTTCTAATTAATTAAGGCGGAGACTTGGCTGTGGAGGTTCCACTAAAATGAGCTCACCTAGCTATAGGGCTATCGCTCACCTGAACGCTGAGACTATTCGACCGGGCTCTCGTCCGACGAAGGATTCCTCTTAACGCCCACATTACGCTAAGAACCCCGCTATTGGGTGGGGAACCCAATCCGGTAGAGTTGGCGCGCCTCCTCTCTCGAGGGTTAGTGCGGAACTCTCTTTGCCAAGGGGTGATCGGTCCATATGCACGGCCTCTCGGCTAGCTAGCATATGGACTACGAAAATAGGGCCCACACATCGATTATGTGGTCCTACGCGTCGTTTACCCTGGGCAAACCTTAAGTACTTTTAATTAATTAGAAAAATTAGACCTTTAGTTATTTTAAGCTATTTTATCTGTCCCAATGCTCTTCGATACCGAGGGCTAAGAACGGTTAGCCACTCATCGGAATGGGGACGGCTTGCGGTGAAAAGCAGAAAATAAAGCAGTAAAGAAAGCGGTAAATGAAAGAGATAAAATGAAAGCAGTAAAGGAAAGCTGAAAATTGCAAGTCCTACTCAAACGAGTATGACTGAAGAAAGCTGTAAATTACGAGTCCCGGCGCAAATTCGTGGGCGGGAGAAAGAAAGCGTGTCCTACTCAAACGAGTAGGACTAAATAAATGCAACACACGCACACACTTGACATAAAGTAAAACTCACGCACACACTCTCTCAACATAAATGAAAACACACACACACACAAATCCTACTCAAATCAGTAGGGAAAATTAAGACCTGCCATTTAACTCGAATGAGTAGGCGGAAATAAAGAAAATTACAAACTCACGCACTCTACAGAAAGTAAAATAAGCAAGAGCCATTTAACTCTTAACGAGTAGGCGGAAATAAATGCGCATACATAAAAAATTGCAAAAAAACTAAGTTACCAAAAAAAATTAAAACAACTGCATTTCTACCGCTAGAATGCGGTAGAAATGCATAAAAAGTGAAAATAAAAATTAAACGAGCGAAAAAGTTTTGCAAACAAAAAGTGAAAATGCAAGTGCTCGAAAAATAAAAATGAATACATTTCTACTGCTAAAATGCGGTAGAAATGATTAAAATGAAAATAGAAAAATAAAATGAGCAAAAGTTTAAACGTAAAATCAAAGTGCACGAAAAATTAAAACGACTATATTATCATTCCTATAACTCCGTAAAAGTGCTAAAAAAGTGAGAATAAACTGAAAATAACGAAAAAGTTTTACAACCAAAAAAAGGGGAAAATCTAAGTTAAAAGAAATGAAAATCACTTTGAAAACGTTTTTGACGGATCTATAGGAATGCAAGTAAAGCTATAACAATCACAATCTAAACAAGTCTAAGTAACGAAATTATGAAAACATAAGAGTAACATTTACACTCATACACACACACCCATTTAAAAGAACGAAAAATAAAAGCTAAAGGAAAATAAGATTGCATAAGTGAGGGCGTTCCGATGCATTCCAAAGTCATATAAAGAGAAGAAAAAAACATATTTTATTACATAAAAGAACAAATTACAAAGATACGAAAATAAAAGTTAAGGAGAGGGGGAGAAAATTCCCTTACATAGACTTGGACGCATCCCAACAGCACTTCCCCTATACAAAATGGATCCAAAAAGGGAACAGGAACTCAAGCAGAACACTGGTATTTATAGGGGAAAATTTTATAAGTACACGCCCTCTGACACGGGCGTGTGAGGGGGCGTGTCGACACTATTCATGATGGCGGCCGTCGATTTGATGGGAAAGTGGACTTCGGGCTGGACACGTGTCGGTCTCGCGTTGGTCACGCCCCAGGTCACGGGCGTGACGGTGGGCATTTCAAGGAGGTGCATCTGGGCGTGGTGCGTCAAAAAGTCGCCGCGCGGGTCTTGTCGGCCAGGCGGAGTGGTCACGCCCCAGGTCACGGGCGTGACTCTGGGCGTGTCGGTTGGTGTCGACACTCGACAAACGTCGAGCGGAAAATGTCGAGTTGAAAATCGTCGAGCGGGAAGAGTTTTCACGCCGTAGGTCACGGGCGTTACTCTAAGCATGTCGAGGGGGTCGACGAACGTCGAGCTGGAAACGTCGAGCAGGGGACACGGGCTTGGGTCATGCCCCGTGTCGGGTGACACGGGCGTGACGTCATGCGTGTCAAGCTTTTCTCTTCAAAATTTCCTGATTTCAATGGAATTTGACGTGTCACGCCCTGGTCACGGGCGTGACCAATATGTCACGGGCGTGACTTTGCAATTTTTGGCAGATTTTTGATATTTTCTGAAATATAAAAATAAAGCAAGTCAGCAAAATTATTTACAAAAAATGAGCAATTTATTAAGAAAAAACATGTAAAAATGACGAAAAGAAATGAAAACGACTAAATTAATGTACACAAAAATACGTATATTTACAATTCATCAAATACCCCCATACTTAAGCTTTTGCTTTTCCAGAGCAAAAGTTGGAGATAAACTTATAAGGAATAAAAGATATCCTAAGTTTAGCTATCGCTTGACTTAATTAAAAAAAGATCGAAATAAATATTCGGGGTACTAGAGTTAAATCATAAATTATGAAAATGTTATAAATAGAGGAAGCGTTTTAAAAAGACTTCTAAATAAAATAAAATAGAAAGCAAAAATTTATTTTTGTTAGTTTAACAAAGATGGATTGGATTTTAAAAAAACCTTAGCTTAAAAGAAGTTAAAGGAAATAATGCAATTTAAAAATTATGCTCTCAAAAAAATTTTAAATTAAGTCTAGAATCATTGAAATGAGATAAGTGATTTGGTGGTTTATGAAGAAGGCTTGAATATTGAGGTGAGGTAATTTTTTCTCGAACCTCCATTTTTTTTCTTTTTGGATAGTTAGGAAAACGAAATCTTATTTTCCTAACACAAAATAATTTTTTTTTCTTTCTTCATAAATAATAAATAACCCAATGTATATGTGTAGGAGTAATGAATTTTATCCTCTTACTCCATAACATATAATATTTTTAAATATTGGGTGCCTATGTTTACGGAATGAAATCTTATTCCCATTGACATAAGATCTTTTAAAAGATAGGGATAAACATGTCAAGTAAGACATGAAAAAAAATAGAAGTGGGTTTATTTTTTTCAAAAAGAAAACTAGCTTTTAATAAAAAAAGTTTTGAGAGCAACCTTTTTAAAATGAACGTTCCGATATTTCTAAAAGCATGAAGTAGAAATAATTGAAATCCATGATTGTTATTTTCTAACATAAAAAACGAGCTTTTATTTAAAAATTAGAAGTGGAGGTGAAAAATAAGTTCTCTATTATAAGGAAAAGACATAAAAAATTCTTTAAATCTTAACCCCACACACTTAAATCTATCAAACTTTAATTAATAAACGAATAGTAAGCAAAGAATAATTAAAATTCGCATATAAATTAACTCGAAACTAGATTTTTGGAAAGCAAAAAGGGTTAAGAAATGGTATATTCGATTTATTTTGTTGTATAATTCAACAAAACATTTTTTTTGATTTTTTAGGAATTTTATCATTTTTTTGTGTTTTAATTATTATCTTTTTAGGATTTTTAGATTTTTATCTTTTTAGGGTTTTTTGGATTTTCAAAAGTTTTTTTTTGATTTTTTAGTTTTTGTAGATAAGTTATTTACAAGAAAGAGGAGAGAAAGAAGTGTTATTTACAAAAAAGGTAGTGGGGAAAGATAGATAAAAAAAAATTTTGTTTTTATTTTTAAATAATGTACAAAGTAAAAACTCGAGGGTGACCCGCGAACAGACTCTTATTTGGGTGGTTGGTTCGATGAGTCGACCGTCGCGGGTATGCAAAAAACCGAGCTTTTATAAATAAGAAGATGGGGGGGGGGGGGAATAGAAAGATTAAAATTTTTTTACAAGAAATATTTACAAAGTAAAAGAAAATAAATTTTTTTTTTTTGAATTTTTATTTTATAGATTTTTTTGAAATTTTTGTTTTATAATTTTTTGAATTTTTGGGTTTTATGAATATATATTACTTTTTTTATTATAAAAATAATGAAAATGTTTTTTTTGAGTTTTTGATTTTTGCATTTTTTTGTATTTTTTTTGTTAAGTACAGAATATAAAAAGTGCAGAATAGGAAAACACCCACATACTTAAACCCAACATTGTCCCCAATGTTGTAATCTAAGTATGCGGAACGATAATATACAGATCATAATATGGACAAAAATGAAAAAGGGAGGGTAGAAGCTTCCCTTAGATGAGGGCGGGAGGCCCGGGTTGAAACCCTGCATTATTATTAGAATAGGAAAGAAGAGCAAAATAATAATAGAAAAAACAAAAAAACGAAAATTCGGCTAAAAGGTTGCGGGTGGTAGAGGGGCATATGCGTGGGGGGTCGAAGGTAGCTAAGGCCTTAGTGACCACTGCGTGATAAAAATATGATCCCCTAGCGTGCACAATCATGGAAGCGTGCCGAAGCAAAATGAAACAAAATAAAACAAATTAAAATAAAAGAAGTTAAATAAAACATATATACAGGTATTAATATCAAATTATTATATATTTTTGGTGTTTTTAAGTAGATTTTTTTTTTATTTTTTAGTTGATTTTTTAGGTAGGTTTTTTAGTTAGTTTTTTTTGTGTTTTGTGTTTTCATGAAAATATATGTTTTTTATTTTTTTTTTGTTTAGTTTTTTTTTTTCATTTTTTCGAATTTTTAGTTTTGTTTGTTTTATAGTTTTTTTTTCATTAAAAGAATGTAAATAAAATTTTTTGTTAAGTTTTTTTTTCATTTTTTTTTGGGTTAGAGTTTTTTTTTTTAGTTTTTTAGGTTTTTTTTTAGTTTTATAGTTTTTTTTTCAAATTTTTAATTTTTAAGGTTTTTCAAAATTTTTTTTTGTTTTGTAAGTTTTTCAAAAAAATTTTTTGTTTTATAAATTTGTAAATTTTTTTATAGTTTTTTTTATTATTAGTATTATTATTATTATTATATTTTTTATTAGTTGGCCAAACTATTTTTTTGTTATATAAATATATATAGGTAAAATTAATAGAACCCCAAGGTTCAAAATAACGAACCGAAAACTCCCCGGCAACGGCGCCAAAAACTTGATTTGTATTTTCTTGCATCATGTCCGAAAACTTAATGCGGTTAAAACTCCAAAAAGATTACGAAGCGCGGCGCCCCGGACGGTTTGATTTAAGTAAAGCGGAAGTGGTTTTTTATTTAGAAAACGGGGCGCGCGTATTTATTTATTTGGATATAAAAAAGTGTGATCGAGTTTTAACGAAAGGAGGCAAGTGCACCTATCGTGAGTAGTACAGGATATTCCGGGTGGAATATCGAGGTCGTATTGTTCTCGGGTTCGGTTCGATTATTTCTACTCTTCCCTGAAGGGGACTATTCTTTTACCGATAATTAACTTGTCGGGTTATTTTATATATAATAAAAATACAGAAAATGGCAGAAAGAAAATGAAAGCAAAAAAAGAAAGCAATAAGGTGGTGCCGATGAAGAGCTTAGCTCGATGACACCGAAAAAAACAATTGAACTAAAATAAACTTTAAATAAAAAGAGCTCCTAAATTTCTAATTAATTAAGGCGGAGACTTGGCCGTGGAGGTTCCACTAAAATGAGCTCACCTAGCTATAGGGCTACCGCTCACCTGAACGCTAAGACTATTCGACCGGGCTCTCGTCCGACGAAGGATTCCTCTTAACGCCCGCATTACGCTAAGAACCCCGCTATTGGGTGGGGAACCCAATCCGGTAGAGTTGGCGCGACTCCTCTCTCGAGGGTTAGTGCGGAACTCTCTTTGCTAAGGGGTGATCGGTCCATATGCACAGCCTCTCGGCTAGCTAGCATATAGACTACGAAAATAGGGCTCACACATCGATTATGTGGTCCTACGCGTCGTTTACCCTGGGCAAACCTTAAGTACTTTTAATTAATTAGAAAAATTAGACCTTTAGTTATTTTAAGCTATTTTATCTGTCCCAATGCTCTTCGATACCGAGGGCTAAGAACGGTTAGCCACTCATCGGAATGGGGACGACTTGCGGTGAAAAGCAAAAAATAAAGCAGTAAAGAAAGCGGTAAATGAAAGCGAAAAAATGAAAGCAGTAAAAGAAAGCTGAAAATTGCAAGTCCTACTCAAACGAGTAGGACTGAAGAAAGCTGTAAATTACGAGTCTCAGCGCAAATGCGTGGGCGGGAGAAAGAAAGCGTGTCTTACTCAAACGAGTAGGACTAAATAAATGCAACACACGCACACACTCGACATAAAGTAAAACTCACGCACACACTCTCTCGACATAAATGAAAACACGCACACACAAATCCTACTCAAATGAGTAGGGAAAATTAAGACCTGCCATTTAACTCGAATGATTAGCCGGAAATAAAGAAAATTACAAACTCATGCACTCTACAGAAAGTAAAATAAGCAAGCGTCATTTAACTCTTAACGAGTAGGCGGAAATAAATGCGCATACATAAAAAATTGCAAAAAAACTAAGTTACCGAAAAATTAAAACAACTGCATTTCTACCGCTAGAATGCGGTAGAAATGCATAAAAAGTGAAAAAAAAATTAAACGAGCGAAAAAGTTTTGCAAACAGAAATGAAAATGCAAGTGCTCGAAAAATAAAAATGAATACATTTCTACCGCTAAAATGCGGTAGAAATGATTAAAATGAAGACAGAAAAATAAAAGGAGCAAAAGTTTAAACGAAAAATCAAAGTGCACGAAAAATTAAAACGACTATATTATCATTCCTATAACTCCGTAAAAGTGCTAAAAAGTGAGAATAAACTGAAAATAACGAAAAAGTTTTACAACCAAAAAAAGGAGAAAAAACTAAGTTAAAAGAAATGAAAATCACTTTGAAAACATTTTTGACGGATCTATAGGAATGCAAGTAAAGCTATAACAATCACAATCTAAACAAGTCTAAGTAATGAAATTATGAAAACATAAAAGTAACATTTACACTCATACACACACCCATTTAAAAGAACGAAAAACAAAAGCTAAAGCAAAATAAGATTTCATAAGTGAGGGCGTTCCGATGCATTCCAAAGTCATATAAAGAGAAGAAAAAAACATATTTTATTACATAAAAGAACAAATTACAAAGATACGAAAATAAAAGTTAAGGAGAGGGGGAGAAAATTCCCTTACATAGACTTGGACGCATCCCAACAGCACTTCCCCTATACAAAATGGATCCAAAAATGGAACAGGAACTCAAGCAGAACACTGGTATTTATAGGGGAAAATTTTACAAGTACACGCCCTCTGATACGGGCGTGTCAGGGGGCGTGTCGACACTATTCATGATGGCAGACATCGATTTGATGGGAAAGTGGACTTCGGGCTGGACACGTGTCGGTCTCGCGTTGGTCATGCCCCAGGTCACCGGCGTGACGGTGGGCATGTCAAGGAGGTGGATCTGGGCGCGGTGCGTCAAAAAGTCGCCGCGCGGGTCTTGTCGGCCAGGCTGAGTGGTCACGGCCCAGGTCACGGGCGTGACTCTGGGCGTGTCAGTTGGTGTCGACACTCGACAAACGTCGAGCGGAAAATGTCGTGTTGAAAATCGTCAAGCGGGAAGAGGTGTCACGCCCTAGATCACGGGCGTGACTCTAGGCGTGTCGAGGGGGTCGACGAACGTCGAGCTGGAAATGTCGAGCAGGGGACACGGGCTTGGGTCACGCCCCGTGTCGGGTGACACGGGCGTGACGCCGGGCGTGTCAAGCTTTTCTCTTCAAAATTTGTTGATTTCACTGGAATTTGACGTGTCACGCCCTGGTCACGGGCGTGACCAATATGTCACGGGCGTGACTTTGCAATTTTTGGCAGATTTTTGATATTTTCTGAAATATAAAAATAAACCAAGTCAGCAAAATTATTTACAAAAAATGAGCAATTTATTAAGCAAAAACATGTAAAATGATGAAAAGAAATGAAAACGACTAAATTAATGTACACAAAAATACGTATATTTACAATTCATCAGCCGGCTCCAGCCGTGACTGCTCCCAGCCATCCCTTGCCTCCTCTTCCTGCCCCAACTCCTCTTCTCCTCCAGCTGCCTCAACTTCCATCGCCTCCTCAAGGCTCTCACACTGCTGTTGCTGCTCAATCTCCACGCCTCTCTAGGCTTCCCTCTCAGCTCCTTCTTCCACCTCCACCTGCCGACCATCCTACGGCTCCAACTCTTCATCCCTCTGGACCTCCTACACATCTCCTCCCCGCTGCTCCTCCTCAATGTCCTCCCCTCCGACTTCCTCTTCAGCTTCCTCTCTCGCCTCTTCTAGGCTCACAACCTCCTCTCCGACAACTTCTTCATGTGCCGCCATCTCCCTCTCCAATTCCTCTGCCTCTGCCATCCATAATATGGTGTTGACCGCCGTAACGTAGCACTGTCTTGCCTCCTTTGGGTCCCCTCTGACCCTGACCTGCACCCCCCATTGTTGAACTTGAGGCACTGATGAAACGAGTAGGGGACGCAGCGAAAGGCGCTGATGAGGGGGCGCCCAAAGATGGCGCTATAGCTACTCGGGGTGTTCATGATCACGAACCTGCAGTTCCGTGACACACCCCCCAACTTTACGTGCATCCCTACTCCCCCTTCCACTTCCTTCCTCTCTCCTGAGAAACCGAACAATTGTCTGCCCAAAGCTAGTACTCTCTTGCCCTCAACATGTATCTCATCGAAGGCCTTTTTGAAGATCACATTTACAGAGCTCACATTGTCCACTAGGATCTTGGAGACCGTGAAGTTTTCTACCGCCGTCTGGATCAGCAAGGCGTCGCAGAACGGGTCTTCATAATCCGGCATATCCTCTGAAGAAAAAGTAAATTTTTCTCTCGGGGGCGGAGACTAGGAGGTCGATTCTACCCCCCATCGGTATATGGTCTGGAGGCTACCCATACGAGCAGTCTTGATCCCAACTCCTCCGTGGATCACCCCGATCACTCCCCGGGTTCCAACATCCACACGGTCCTCGCATCTATCCTCCGTCTCCCCCTGCTGCACTTCCACGATCCTCACCGGCGGCTCTTGCCTCCTCACCCCCTAGCTTCTCTCACTTCTAAGAAGTCTGGGCAGGTTGCCGTTACGTGACCCTCCTCTTGATGGAAGTCACAGAAAGGCAACACCACCCTGCCCATTCTTCCTTCTCCCCCATCTCTCCTTCCAGCTCCTCCCCGAGTTTCTCTCCTTCATCCTCTACCTCGACCAATCTCCATTGCCTCTTGTTGATGCTGGAAGCGATCCCTCAGCCCCTGCCTCCATACCTGCTGATCATACCTCCTCGGCTCGCGGAAGTTATTTCTTCCCTGAAAACCTCCTCCTAAATCCTGGGGGCGACCCTCCTGAGGCCTCCAACCTATCCGGTTGTTTGGCTCCCGGGCCCCCCGTCCTTAATACAGTCCCTGCTGCCCCTAACCTCGGGGTTCCTCTCTCCTCCTCTCATCTCTCTGCTCCCTTCGCCTTCCTGCCTCTGGCTCCTTCACATCATCCTCCGCCAACCTGGCTAGCTTCCTCACAAATGCCGGATTGGCCCTCTCGAAGTTTGTCTCCTTTGCCGCCCTCTCCATGAGCTCCTCAAAAGAGGGGGCACCCTCTTCGACTCCATACTAAAGAAACCTGGCCTCAGTCCCAGAGTAAATGCGAGCATCAGCGTATACCCTGGAACTTCCTGGACCAGGAGGACCTCTTCCTGAAACTGGTCCACGTAATGTCCCAACGTCTCATCCTGCTTCTGCCTCACCGCAAGCAGGCACTCCGCCTCCTTCTTACGCTTCTTCGATGTTGAGAACCTCAACAGGAAACTTCTTCGCAGATCTTCGAAACAGTAGATCGACCTTGCTGACAACTGATGGAACCAGACCCGAGCCTTCTCCTTCAACGTGATGGCAAACAGCCGACACTTAAAGGCATCCGTCATCTGTCTTATTGAAACGACATCTTCAAACCACTGTGCGTGCTGTACAGGGTCATCCTTCCCCGAGTAGTAGGACATGTCGGGCTCCCGGAACGCATCCGGCACTGGAGCCGAGATGATGAGCTCACTGAATGGGCTCTCTCCACCTGCCTGCCGAGAGGGCACGTCTCGCGGCCTCGGCTGACTGGCCCGATCCGCGAGACCGTGCCCAGGGAAGAGCTCTCGCATAGCAGCCTCCCTCTCGCCAACTTCTGTCGGAATCTCCTTCCCGGGACGCTGGCCTGGGAAGAGCTCTCTTGCCGCCACGTCCCTCTCGCCAGCCTCCATCGGGACCTCCTTCCCCGGGCGCTATCCAGGGGCACTCTTGCCCAAGAACGGGACCTCCTCTATCAGGACCTGGGGTGTGGCCCACTCGGTTCTGGCCAAGAAGGCCAAGCTGATGGTCTGCAAGACCTCTCGCCTGAAGTCATCCAGCATCTTCCTTGTCACCTCTTCTCCCCGAGAGGGGGAACCTCCTGAACCAGATCCTCCACCTTCACCTCCTGCCATCGGACTAAACTCAAGCTTTTCTTGTATCAGCTACCTTCCACGCTCACCGCACCAGAACTGTTGAAGTCAAAATCTGACTTCGACAAGAGTTCGAAAAATAGGGGCGTCGCCAACACCTACTCGTCCCAAGTTCTGACCTCTGACTGGTCGTGAAGGACTCGATACTGACCCAAGGCCTTAGTAGGGAGGTCCCACTGCTTACCCGAAAGATCTCTTAGAGCTTCCCCTCCAAAGCCAAAAGCTGGGCTCGGAGCTCCTCAGAAAGCACGGTAAAAAGCCTCTTAAGTCCCGGGAAATATGTGTATATATGTGCTTATGAAGAACCCCTCTGGGTCTATTTATAGTTTTCTGAATTGGATCTACAAATAACCATACTGGGCTGACCTAAAAAATACCAGAATACCCCAGGTTGGGTCTGCCAATAGCAAAACTCCGTTGTTCTGAGGAGTTATATGCAGGCCACCAGGGGAAAAGGGTAAAATTACCCGGGGTAGAAGAGTAAAACCCCCTTGGGTATAGAAATGTGAAAAAGGCCTTCTTCTGTATGGCGAGTGGGGGAGAAACTATCAGCGAGAAGAACCTTCCTCCCGTCTCGCCAACTTTACACGTCATGAGTCCTTCTCGCGGCCAAAGGCCTTCTCGCGCCCCCAGGAGGGGCGTCTCGCCTACTGCAGGGACTTCTTATCTTGCCAACTGCGAGTGGACCGCATGGTACCACTCGTCCATCAATTCCACTCGCCCTGCCTCGTCTATCTCGCGCTTTTGAGGTCCTCTCGCGAGCCCGAGGTTGTACATGCTTGATGTTGAGGTAGATGCAGTTGGTTGAGGAGGACCTGTCAAAATAGAATTGTTGATGTCCTCATTAATAGAATCCATATAAAGTTTAATTCTTGCCTTCCAGATGATAAACTTATTTAAGCTGCATACTGGAGGTCTGGTGCTTGCATAATCCTTGTTCTATGTCATGCTGTGAAAATAATCCTAAAAAATAGAAAATTGGGTCTAACACTGGATCTTTTGGTTTAAGGGTTAAATTGTACAACCAAATAAACACTGCTTTGATACCAATTGAAAGGAAGGGTTAGACCAGATATACTCTAGAGGGGGGGGGGGGTGAATAGAGTATCTGAAGACTATTTAGAATTTACAAAATTATTAGAGTAAAGCAACTAATATTCGATGTAAGCAAAAATGACAATCTAATATAAACTATTCTAACACAGCCACAGTAAAAATAAAATTAATCTACCACAGGAACATCAAAGCTAAAATTAACACAAGAACAACAAGAGCAAGAAGAAAAGGGCAACCAGACGACACAAGAACTTTATAGTGGTTCCCCAAACTAGGTACATCCACTCTTCTACCACCCTGATAGGAATCCACTACAGGTTTTGATCAGGTGACTGCCAGTAATGAGCTTTTGATCAGGTGCTCAAAAACCACCTCAAGTCTTTTGATCAGGTGACTTGCAACCAAGGAATAACTTTTGAAGGGAGTTAAAGAACCCTTTGTACAGCGAGGGGGTGAGAGAGTTATGGTGTCTTCTCTTTCTCAAATCAACAAAGAAGACTAGTGGATCTTTGATATTGACAAAGCTCCCCTGAGATATTGAACTCAGGAAGACATGAGCTTTGCTTCACGGTGTAGGTATTCTATCTTTAGCCTTGACTAGAAGAGATCCAGGAACTTCTTGACTGATAGAGATTTTGTTGTCCTTGAAGAATCCTGTAGTGAAGGTTAAAGAAGACTCTTGATTTGGAATGAATGTTCTTCTTCTTCTTCACCAATGTCAAGGAGAAAACTAGTTTGTTTTCTGTACAGAGAAGATTAGAATCAGATTGCTGTTGATCTTCTATGTAAGCCTGTATTCTCTTTCTGGTCTGAACTTGCTGCTCAGTGTCTTCTTGTCGAAAAGAGAGAAAAACTCTTTTATATGATCAGTCAACAATCTCCTTTGAATTTTTGAATTCCTCTCTGCATTGATTGTTGACGGCCTGGAGAATGTAATACGGCTGGATAGAATATCTGCATTAATTAGATTTCCCCAACTGTCCTATTGCAAAACGACAAGTAATAATCCTGATGAATACCATAATCAATGCTGCTTCTAACGGTAATATTCAGAGAATATTAAGTATTGATTATTCAGGAATTACTGCAATAAAATAATGACAAAAAAGGAAAAATTCAAGTCTGGATCTGAACAGAATTCGTCGAGCAAAGAACAGATTTCGTCGACCTGAGTCCAGAGTTCGTCGAGCTGAGAAATAATGTTCGTCGACCAGATAATTGTTGTTCGTCGACCTGAGATCCAAGATCGTCGACCTGAGAACTACTAACTGCTTTCTGATAAAACTTGACAATTCTGTGCTCTAAGTTCGTCGAGCTGATAACATAACTTCGTCGACTAGAGTTTAGAGAAATGATTCTGGACTTAGAATGTTGAAGTTGAACTACCAGAAATCGTTGACCTGAGTCCAAGTTCGTCGAGCTCAACTCAGAGAATTGTCTCTGAGTTCGTCGAGCTGAGCATGACTTTCGTCGAGCTGAGTTCGACGAAAATCGAACTCACTTTCCTGAGCTGATTTTTCTCTAAGTCTTGAGTTGCTATCTTCTATTGGCTGGTCCATGCAATGTTGACTCTAAGGACATAGCCTAGACTCTAGGACACACACATGACCCTGACTATACATGTTGGGTTAATCATCCTAATTAGTGATCCTAGCCCAAATAAAATTAGGGATCCAACACCAAGTTCTTAGCCACCGAGGAGGACAATCCTTCCTCCCGACTCGAGCAATACGAGGCTAGCGATGTCGACACACACCCCTACGCTACCGTTTGATTCACATCAGATTTGAAGTAGGCGAGTAGAATAAACAAGATTTACGCCAATAGAAATAAAATACGCTATTAGCATAAAAAGAATCTAATTCTACATGTAATCCTAAATGAGACGTGAGCACTCGATTAGGAGCACTCATGGAGGCAACATTTTACTCTACCTCGCAATTCTAGGCCTGCGCCGAAATTTTCCAAATTGCACACTAGTGATGATAAAACTCACAACGTGCCCCTATTCAAGCACGCGCTCAAGTGTGGTGCAGTGGTATGCAATGGCAATCATCATAGACAGTAAATGAATATATTCTTCTAGTATGACAATGGTTTAAAGGACATGCGTGAGTACTCCGCATAACTATCCTCACCAGACTTAGCCTAAACATCCTAACACCACAATGTGATCGTGAAATTAAAAATCAAGTAAGGATAAGGGGTTACCCAATGCTCAGAAAAGAGCATACCAGAAGATTGGCGTTAATTTCTGTTGAAAATCCACGACCCAAATGAACTTCACCTGCAAAAGAAAATTCCTCCAAGCACAACAATCATATTATAAAATATGCTAAAAAAATAAAAACAAAATAATGGGTTATCTCCTAGAAGTCACTTTTCTTTACCGTCCTTAAGGTGGACCAAATACCTGTATTAACAGTTTTATATAGAGTTCAAGTGCATAAGCGCAGTATGCAATGATAAAGTTTAAAATTTCACACACAACATTAAACACAAATTATACTACAAAAGAGGGGGGGGGGGTAGAGATCCTTCACATCTCAGCTAAACATTGACTTGTGATAGATCCCCCCAGACACGCGAGATAAGGGAGAAGCGAAAGCTTTAGGGCCAGGGGAAGACGAATCTCCCCTGCCCCTCGCCTCTTCCTTCTCGTGTCGACGGGCAAAATCCAATGCCTTGTGCATTCGCAGTTCTTTTTTCGTAATTCCACGGATGGAGATTATCGTGGTGGTACAACCACTCCATCCAATTCAGAGGTAGCTCTAGCTTTTCCGTCCTGAGGCATCCTTTCCTCACCCGCGACGGGTGATAGATCAGCCCATGTAACCCGTTTTACAGTTTTACACAAATCATTTGGCTCAATATAAGTTTTTGATTCTAATTTATGCACGCTTTCAACAACTGTGCTCCGCTCCTTAGTCTCAGCAACGTGCCTTTCACTCTGCTCACTACCCTTCTCATCCGCAACTTGTTGCACTACAAGAAACTTCGCTTTTGTTTCCCCTTCAGCTATCTTCAGCATTTCTGCAACTTTCACCGCCCTATCTTCCCCTTTCTGCGGCACACCTGTCTCATTAACACTAAGAAAACAGTCAGATAACACAACATTCAAATCCTGCAGTTGTCCGGGTTCATTCGGAATCATAGGGGAAAGGGACAGCGGTAAAGGCAAATCAACCTTGGATGCTAAGGTGATGCCTGTGGCGTTAAACTGTAACGTCGCCCCACTAGCTTTCAGGAAGGGGACCCCTAAGAGGGCTGCAGGCCGGTTGTTTTTGGGAGCTGGAATGGGGGGCTGCAGCGGGTGAAATGAAGATTTGAGGCATGGAAAATGAAGGTGATTGTAGGGATTACCTTGGTGAGGAGTTTGGAGGCCTAAGAGTCGTCACCTAGGGTTCCATAAAGTCGGCACCGTAGAGGGATCGCAGGAATCCAGGATTAGAGTTCTCCAAAATTCTACAATGACTAAATTCATCCCTCAAAACTCCTATTTATAAGAAATGAAAAGCTAGGGCATGCCCATCAATGACTATGATTGGCTGGTGGGTTCGACCCTTAAAATACATTAATAGTAAACTGAAAAATATAAACTATTATAGTGTTTTGACTCGCGGGGATGTCTCGGATGCAACCGCAGAGTTCGAGAATAAATGAACGTGAATAAATGAACGTGGGTCCTGCCTTGTGGCGAACCCCTCCAGGTGCATGATCTGATGGATCCTTTTTAGTGGGCTTGGAGAATCAGGATATACGTAGTTCAAGTTTATGTCACCTAGGGTGTGGGGCTCATCACTAGCCAACTCCATCTCCGAGAGGGTTAACGTTGAAATTGCATCATCTAAGGTGAGTGACACATTTTTAGTAAGTTCTTCCGGGAGTGAGGCCTCAGGAATAAACTCGGCAACTAAAGGTTGTGATTTAGTGTGAGCAAAGTGGAAGCACTATTTCATTCGGGATAACGGGATGAGGAAGAAACTCATCTTCCTGGAGCTAGGGCTCACGAAGAAACTCCTCGACTGAAGGGAGTGGTGTAGTGAAGACTAGTGGGTCCACGGTGCTCGTGCGGGAAACAACGGGTTTAGAAAGATGATTGTTAATAATACGAATCATGGGTTCTACTAATTAATACTTAGCTGGGACATAATCAGGGCAAATATTTTGCTTGCGCATTGTCATTTCAAGGTTGTGTACATCAGTGCACTACCCAAGGTTGTCAGGATCGCAATCTGGATCATTGGATCGCACGATCATACGATCCAGATTCAGAATTTTGATCTGCATCACAAACAGGATCGAAATCAGCCTCTTTCGATTGGGAGCGCGATCCGGATCGTAGGATCGCGATCCGATTCCGATCCTACGATCCCGATCAATTTATAAAAATCAACCTCGTGCTCGGTAATACCCTATTTCGCTGTGCATTCCATTCCCGAGTCCCGACAGTTATTCTGTTCCCAACAGAAACCCTATTCCACTCCCAGGTCTGCTTCATCTTCTTCTGCCTCGCAGTCTTGCTCCAGATCTGTGTCAGCGGCAACCACCTTTGACCGGAATCCGAATTCCGGAGCCCTATCCAGGACCTCTAAGACCTCCAGGACCTCCAGGTATGTATTTTAGTTTCCACTTTACAGATCTGCGTTTGCACTTTGCTCTTTTTGCACTATTATTTTGCAAAGGGACTGTTAAACATATAGATTTATGGCGCAATAAACTACTATAGATTTATGGTACAATATACTAGTCTATGCAGCACTTCGAAATTTCTATAATTTGTTTTTCTGATTTCTCCATAGCAGGGTTAGGTTCAAATATATTGATATTATATTCACGTAAGCATTTATTTCAGATCAATACTCATTTTGTATCTCTTAGGATGAAATGTTGCTATGAAAAGTTGTGGATACGTATCCTAGATTTTACCGAGAGGTTGTGGATACGAGAAGATCACTCAATGATAAAAGGAGTTACATGCACTACTCGAGAGAGGATGACATAAATCTTCCGGATTAGAGTCAAATTTAAAAGTGGGGTTCACCGCCTAAAGTAAGCATATGGGTGTTGACTGACCGAGGGGTGTTAATCGATCAACCTAAGGTTAGTCGAGAGCGTATTCTCGAGAGAGGCGCTTCCGTATTTTTGTAACCTCCACGATCGAAGTAGGTAATTTATAAGTTTGCATTTTATTATTTCGTGAAAGTTTATTTTAATCTAAAGAGATTTTAGATCAAGTGCTAATATTTATTTTATCAAATTTTTTTAAATATTTTAATCTACCACTTTTTATATTCGATAAAATAATAGTAATTCGTGTGAGTATAAATAATCAACATGCTCAAAAAATACGCCCTTTAATATTTTATTTTAAAATATCCTATGTTATGAACGATAGATGCTCTTGCCTATAGTTTGTAAAATTTGGGAAATATATTTATCCTAAATTATACACATCAATCATTGATCCGATCTAACCCTCAAAATGATCCCATTTAGGATCTCGATCCTGACAACCTTGACACTACCCAATTAGATTTTTCTCGAGTTTTGTAGTGACAAACTCAATATTTTCATGCGCTCTTCAAAGCCCGTCATTTTTAACTAGGGATTTTAAAATATTTTTTTCTTTTTTTATTCAAGTTCAAGCAAAATTTGATTTTTTTGAATTTTGTAAAAAAATAAAGATATAAAGTAAAAAGTAAATTTAATAATTTTTTTAATAATTATTATATTTTATTTTCAAATGCGGATCGTTGATTTGCAGTAAGAGCGAATCTAAGGACCTCTGTTTGGGTTCACTTGAACCACTGTCTCATGAACCGGGCGGGCCTCGACTTAATGCATTTAACATCAGTTCAACACCTTACGTGTCGGGAATAGGATCACTGCTCGTTGCTTTTCGAGTTCAGCAGTTTGCAGTCGTCCCCTCGGCCTTGGTGGCTCCTCTTCGAGGATGTGTGTCTTTCTTACCTCATGTGCTAGCATGATGTTCACAATAGTTGGGCTAAGGGGAACTTTGGCTCCAATGTCAATGTGCGCCAGCGCAAGTGCAACCAGACAATCCGTGCCCCCATTTCTGGATCAAAAATGAGATGAGAGAGTTTGGTTTGGCGAAAAATAGGTTTGAGGAGATATCCAACCTCTTGGTTTAGGAGTGCTTGGAGCTTGGCCTTTTTGGGGAGGGCACATTTTTTTATTGTCGCTCGAAGCATCTGAGTGGTGATCAAAGTGGAATCACCTACCCGTTGCCCTTAGGTAGGTATAAATAAGCAAACCCAATGAGTTTCTACGGGTATCAGATCTACACGTGTCTGAGCTGACTCGTTATGCCTCTGAACCCATTATTCGTCCAAATATAAACCAACACATTTCTCCTTATTGACAAAGTTAAGGAACTTTCCTCCACCCTTGCTCGGATTGAGACATGGTGGCGACAACACGTGAAGCTTCACTGGTTGAAGGATGAGGATGCAAATACGAAGTACTTCCATTCTATCGCGTCAAATCGACGCCAGGAAAATCATATTGATCACATCTCCTTGGATGGTGGGGAGGCGATACAGGACCCGTCCCAGATTGAACACGATTTTTATCTTTCTTTGCGAACAAATGGACGTGTTGCACCCCTGATTTGGAGAATTGGCCGGCTCTCCCTGTGTCCCCGCTAGTTAATACTTCCATGGTGGAGTTATGTCGGGATGACTAGTGGAGGAGATCTAGATTGCGGTTCGATCGCTCAAGCTCAGCCGGTCCCCCGGCCTAGACGGTATCTCCACTTCATTTTTTCAGGACTTCTGGCTATTTATCAAACTAGTTGTTTGCAGCGCTGATGACTTGTTTTAGTCATCATTTTTGGGGTAGTTTAGTATGCAAAATTCCTAGTTTAATTATATGTTTTATGTATTTTTATGCATGTTTTGTTTTATTTCTTCTTAAAGTCTTTTTGTGTTATGATATTATAATTCCTAGTTTTATTATAGTTTTATTTGCTTGTTATGTTGCAATTTTATTTTGTTATGTTTTGATATAAAAATATATAGTTTTAGTATATGTTTTATATCTTATGTTTACTTGTGTTTTGTTATGAATATAATTAATTAATAGTATGATATATTATGTTTGTAATGTTTAGTTTCATTTGTATTAACTAATGTTTTGTTTTGTTTTATTTATAGGTTCAAATTCCAAGCATGTGCAGCCCACTTCTTCAACATGGTGCAGCCCCTACATGCAGCCCACATGATGCAGCCCTCTCCTTGGTGCAGCCCGACCACCCATCTACTTCAAACATGCAGCCCAAGCAGCCCCCCAATCTAAACCCGAGCCTAAATGAAATCCCAAAGCAGCCCCATGCAGCCCCTCCCTTAAGAGCAGCCCACCTAGCCTCCTACCCGAGCCCATGCATGAATTTATCCAAGTGCATGGCCGACCACCTTGCATGGTTCTCTCATAAGTGCATGGCCGGCTCCCTATTCCCCCCCCTTTCATTATTCTACATCCATTCCCCCTCTCTACTTTATTTTATTTCATTTCCATAAGCCACATTCATGCATGTTCCCTCCTCTCTCTCCTTTTTATTATTTTTCCTCCACTCTTTATTATCATCCATTCCCCCTTATTTACTCTCTTTATTTTATTTGTTTTCTTTTAAATACTATGCATTGAACCCACCTCTTTCTCTCCACCTAATTAAATATCATGCATGAATTCTCCCCACCTAATTAAATGCCATGCATGCACTTCTCTCCTTACATGGCCGGCCACCCCCCCTTGCCCCCTCTTCTTCATTACATTCTAGAACCTTCTCCCTCATCTATAAAAAGAACCCATATCCCATGCTTTTGAGGATTGGATTTTGGAGAGCAAGTGAAGTGCTAGTTTAAGTGGAGAGTGCTTGTGAGTGTTAGTTTTATTATTGTATTAGTTTTCTTTTCAATTAGTGCAAGTTTCTTCAATTAGTGCAAGTTTTTCATTAGTGCAAGTTTTCTTTATAGCATAGTCTAGTCTTTTTAATATTTTGTGTACTCTTTTTGTTTGCAAGTAATGCAAATATTTCTCTCTTATTTTGTTTTGTCTTCCCTTTCAATTATGCGTAGCTAATTTCCTATAACATTCGATCGTGAGGATCCATGAAGTGAGATGAGAGTTTATTTTCTTTCTTAGTTTTATTTTTGTTATTTCATGCTCGATCCTTCTTTGATTTATTTTTTTGTCGACTCCGTATTTCCGGTATACGGTAGTAGGCTTGGGATCTCATATTTGAGTAGCCGAGAGGCTCATGAATGTGAAAGATCACTCAAAGAAGGAAGGAGTTGAACGCAATCCTAGAGATAGGACAACGTAAATCCTCCGGATTGGAGTCAAATCCAATAGTGCGGATCACCTCGATAATGCAACTTTAGGCTTCTTTGGTTTGTAAAGAGATTTCGATCGAAGAGTCTATAAGTTAGGAGACCTAATGCTCTAGCGAGATTTTGTCTTATTTTCGGATCCGTCACGGTCGAGTATGATTTGCAAAATTAAAACTATCTTTATTTTTATCTCTCTCATCTAATTTCATGGTGAATCATTGATCGAATGCTAGCTTTTTATTATAAGTTTTTCGTCTCGCAAATTGTCTTTTTTTTTATTCTAAAAAATTCTCAAATCCCTTTAGTTTTCCGGTAGGATAATAGTTAGAGCGTGAGTAGAAGTAATTGACAGCCCCGTGTTTAAATACGACCTTGGTACTACGATTCGACAGGTACGCTTGCCTGTTCGGGTTTTGGCCCACAAAGTTTTTGGCGCCGTTGCCGGGGACTTTTCTTCGTCAATATTTTGAAAACGCTTGCGCTATTACTTCTCCAAAAATCAAAAAAAAAAAAATTAAAATTTATAATTTATATTTTTATAATCAACCCACTTCACCTTATTTCTACCCCACCTAAAATCTCTCGAAAAGGGTAAGGGGCTTTAAGCGCCACCATTTTACCTAGTACCAGGCGAACCCTTCACCGGGTAGTCCTCGCGAAGTTCGAGAGCCAAGCCGTCTAAAAAAAAAATCTTTTTTTTTCAACAAAAAAATTTTTTTCCTTTCTTTTCCTCTTTTTCTTTCTTTTCCAAGCTTTCATTTTCATCTTCCCTCATTTTCTTTGTTAGTGCATGACCCGAGCGAATCCGTCGCTACTTGTTGATTTGGACCCGGAAATCGAATGCTCCTTTCGGAGACAACTACGATTCGGGGCTTCCACTTCTCAAACAGCGGTTGAGGATTCCTTCGGGGATTGTAATTATTCTGAAATGGGAGATCCCAACCCAGGAATGGCTCAACAAAGGACCATGTCCGATTATGCTCGACCCAACCTGGAGGGGACTGAAACGAGTATTGTTCGACCTGCAATTGCGAACAATAACTTCGAGCTTAAGCCTAGCATCATACAAATGGTGCAGCAATATGTACAGTTCGACGGATTACAAGATGAAGATCCGAACTTGCATATTGCCAATTTTCTTGAAATCTGTGACACCTTTAAAATAAATGGTGTCTCAGACGATGCTATAAGGCTAAGACTCTTCCCCTTCTCCTTAAGAACTAAAGCCAAACAGTGGTTGAGTTCTCTTCCAAGAGGCTCAATCACTACTTGGAACATTTTAACTGAAAAATTTCTTGCTAGATATTTCCCTCCCGCTAAAACTGCTAAGTTAAGAAATGATATAACTTCTTATTCTCAAATTGCTTTTGAGACCCTCTATGACACTTGGGAGAGGTTCAAAGAACTTTTGAGAAGATGCCCTCATCATGCTCTGCCTGTATGGTTACAGGTTCAGACATTTTACAATGGGCTAAATCAAGAAACTAAGCAAATGATAGATGCCGCTTCCGCTGGTTCCTTGGACCGCAAAACTCCGCAAGCCGCTCTTGAGCTTATCGAGGACATGACGATGAACACTTATCAGTGGAATTCGTCTAGGACTCGCCCATCTAAACCTGCAGGTATCTATGAAGTGGATTCGGTTTCGTAACTGGCGCTACAAGTGGAAATGCTGAACAAGAAGATTTCGGAGATGACTGCTTCCTCCGCCGCTAAGGTATATGAAAATGCGAATGCTGCTGCTGCCGAGCAGGTGGATTATCTGGGGAACATACCCAGGCCTGCTCAAAATAATTCTGCCAATAATTTTTCTGCTTTTTCTAATTTTTCTGCACCTCCTGGTTTTAATTCTTTTACGAACTCTTATAATCCGGGATGTCGTAAGCATCCCAATTTTTCTTGGAGTAATCCTGCTAATGCTGCACGCCCACCACATGATTTTACACCACCACCACCACCACAACAAAACCAAAATCTTCAAAAAACCCTCTCTTTGGAAGAACTTTTATCTAGATATATAAGCTCGAACGATGCTACTATTAGAAACTTAACAGGGTCAATGAAAAGTTTAGAAAATCAGGTTGGGCAACTTGCCAAGGCTTTTTCCGAGAGACCACCTGGAACTCTTCCCTCGAACACTGAACCTAACCCAAGGGAGCACGCAAATGCGATTTCCCTTCGGAGCGGTAATATTATTAACGAGCCCACCACCAGGGAAGAGCCAAAGGTGATTGTCCCTCCTATTGTGGAAGCAATTACCCCTACGGAAAATGATAAAACAATTTTTGAAAATGAAAAATCTACTTTAGATAAAGAAAAAGATATTTCTGTTTTTTCTAATGATGACGTTCAAAATGATGCTCCGCTTATCATAAAGGAATTTCCGCCACCCCCTTATCCGGCCCGACTTAGGAAAGAAAAACTAGATGATCAGTACCAACGCTTCCTTGAAATGTTCAAACAAATTAATATTAATTTACCATTTCATGAAGCGATTAGTCAAATGCCTAAGTATGCAAAATATCTTAAGGATTTATTAACAAACAAGACGAAATTGGAAAATTTATCGCATGTAACCTTAAATGAAGAATGCTCGGCGGTCGTTAAAAACTCTAATCTTCCTAAAAAGATAAACGATCCGGGTAGTTTTTCCATTCCGTGCGTTTTTGGTGATCTGTTTGTTAAACATGCGTTAGCGGATCTAGGAGCGAGCATAAATTTGATGCCCTTTTCTTTATTCAAAAAGCTAGGATTGGGCACTCTTAGTCCTACAAGAATGAGTATCCAGTTAGCCGATAGGTCGATCAAATATCCGTTAGGTATTGTTGAGGACGTGCTAGTAAAGGTCGACAAATTCATCTTCCCGGTGGATTTTGTCATTCTCGATATTGAAGAGGACGTCGA
This sequence comes from Platanthera guangdongensis, assembly GCA_039583875.1. Taxonomy (NCBI): domain Eukaryota; kingdom Viridiplantae; phylum Streptophyta; class Magnoliopsida; order Asparagales; family Orchidaceae; genus Platanthera; species Platanthera guangdongensis. Next base: position 43,017,923 of record CM077159.1, on the reverse strand, counting down.
GGTCCCTCTTATCCTCGGTCGACCCTTCCTAGCCACCTCTCGAGCGGTCATCGATGTTAGTAACGAAAAGTTGTTTTTGCGTGTGGGAGATGATGAGGTCACATTTTCTATTAATCAATCAATGAAAAATTCTTTACAAAATGATGACTCATGCTTCTTTGTTGATGTTTTAAATGAAGATTCTTCCCTTTCCCTTTCCAACATTTCTTCCAATGAATTTTCCTCTTCGTTTTCTGAAATTTGTTCACATAATTTTGACAACCCGGTGATGTCGATCCAAGAAAATTTTGAAAATAATTTTGTATGTAGTAGAAAAAAGTATGAAAATCTTGTTTTTGAAAAAGAGAAAAATTTAAAAAATTCTTATGACGAACCACCCCAGCTTGATTTAAAACCACTGCCTGACCACCTCAAATATGCCTTTCTTGCAAAAGATTCAAAATTGCCCGTTATAATCTCGGCTTTTCTTTCCCAATCCGAAAACGGTCAATTGATCGAACTACTACAAAAGCATCGCCGAGCTATAGCGTGGCAAATTTGTGATATTCCTGGCATAAGCCCCTCTTTCTGCACACATAAAATATTTTTTGAAAATAATCCTAAGGGTGTAGTTCAACCACAACGTCGTCTTAATCCAAATATGAAAGAGGTTGTGAAGGGAGAGGTGCTTAAGTTATTAGATGCGGGGATAATTTATCCTATTTCCGATAGTCAGTGGGTAAGTCCATTCCAGGTTGTTCCTAAGAAGGGTGGGATCACAGTAGTGACAAACGAAAATAATGACTTAATTCCAACTAGGACGATCACGGGATGGAGGATGTGCATCGATTACCGTAAACTAAACGATGCCACTCAAAAAGATCACTTCCCCCTCCCCTTTATCGATCAAATTTTAGAACGTTTGTCCGGGCACAATTTTTATTGCTTCCTCGACGGTCTCTCGGGATACTTTCAAATCCCTATCGCCCCCGAGGACCAAGAGAAGACGACATTCACTTGCCCCTTCGGAACGTTTGCTTATCATAGAATGCCTTTCGGATTATGCAACACACCCGCCAGCTTTCAGCGGTGTATGCTTGCTATCTTTGATAAATACGTCGAGAATATTATGGAAATATTTATGGACGATTTCTCTGTTTTTGGCGACTCCTTTAATTTATGTTTAGAAAATTTGGAAAAAGTTTTACAACGCTGCGAAGAAACGAATCTAGTTTTAAATTGGGAGAAGTGCCACTTTATGGTATGTGAAGGCTTAGTCCTTGGCCACAACATTTCCGCTAGGGGAATTGAAGTGGACAAGGCAAAAATTGAAGTAATTGAAAAGTTACCGCCGCCTACAAATATTAAAGCAATTAGAAGTTTTTTAGGGCATGCGGGTTTTTATCGCCGATTCATTACAGAATTTTCAAAAATTACTAAGCCTCTCACCCACCTTCTCGAAAAAGACACTCCTTTCGTTTTTGATGAATCATGTCTCGCGGCATTTGAATTAATTAAATCAAAACTTATAAATGCTCCTATTTTGATCGCCCCAGTTTGGGATTTACCTTTCGAAATCATGTGTGATGCGAGTAATCATGCGGTAGGTGCGGTTTTAGGTCAACGAATCGCTAAGAACTTTCATCCGATTTTCTACGCTAGTAAAACTCTCACTTCTGCGCAAGAAAATTACACCACGACGGAGAAAGAGCTCTTAGCGGTTATTTTTGTTTTTGATAAATTCCGACCGTATGTTACTCTTTCTAAGGTTATTGTTTTCACGGATCATTCCGCTTTGAAGTACCTCCTTTCTAAACCGGATGCCAAGCCGCGTCTTATCCGTTGGATCCTCTTACTTCAAAAATTCGACTTGGAGATTCGGGACAAGAAAGGAGCGGAAAACTTAGCAGCTGATCATCTCTCTCGTCTTGAAAATCACAATCTAGATATTTTAAATGAAACTTTTATTAATGACACTTTTCCGGATGAACGTCTTTTTAATATTTCTTCATCTCCTACCCCCTAGTTTGCCGATCTGGCCAATTATCTTGTGGCCCGGGTCCTTCCAAAAGAATACTCCACTCATCAAAAGAAGAAATTCTTTTCGGAGTTGAAGTATTATTTTTGGGAAGACCCATTTCTATTTCGCATTTGTGCGGACCAGGTGGTAAGGAGATGTGTTTCGCGGGAAGAGGGTCACCAAATTTTAAAACATGTTCATGAAGGTCCGACTGGCGGGCACTATCAAGCTAACCGCACCGCACACAAAGTACTTAGTGCTGGCTTCTATTGGCCAGGCATATTTAAAGATGCACAAATCTTTGTGGGCGGGTGCGATCGATGCCAGCGGACTGGAAATCTCTCAAATAAAAATGAAATGGAACAAAACTACTTTCTCGAATGCGAAGTTTTTGATCTATGGGGCATAGACTTTGTCGGCCCATTTCCCTCCAGCTTAGGAAATAAATATATTTTAGTCGCAGTCGATTATGTTTCTAGGTGGGCAGAGGCCCAAGCTCTACCAAATAATGATGCTCGCGTTGTTGTCAATTTTCTAAAAAAGTTATTTTCTCGCTTTGGTTTTCCTCGAGCGATCGTTAGTGATCGGGGAAGTCATTTTTGCAACGCTCAACTCACTAAGGCTTTAGCCAAATATGGCGTTACGCATAAATTATCCACTGCTTATCACCCCCAAACTAACGGTCAGGTCGAGGTAGTCAATCGCGAGCTTAAACGAATTTTGGAAAAAAACGTTTCTACTTCTCGTAAGGATTGGTCTTTAAAATTGGACGATGCTCTGTGGGCCTATCGGACAGCGTACAAGACCGCCATCGGTTGTACTCCTTTCCGATTAGTCTATGGAAAATCGTGTCATCTTCCGGTAGAAGTAGAACACCGTGCGTACTGGGCGTTAAAGTTTTTCAATTTCGATCCGCACTCGGTCGGCGAGCATAGAAAAAACCAACTAAATGAGCTTGACGAGTGGCGAGCGTACGCATATGAAAATAATAAAATTTATAAAGAACGCACGAAATTGTATCACGATAAGAACCTGCGCCACCCTAAAACTTTTAAACCAGGCGATCAGGTTCTTCTTTTTAATTCGCGTTTACGTCTCTTCCCGGGAAAGCTTAAATCTAGATGGTCCGGACCGTTCGCGGTCAAGGATGTTTTTCCTTACGGCACTGTGCTACTTTCACACCCCGATAAGGGGGACTTTAAAGTTAATGGCCATAGACTTAAACTCTATTTCTCTAATGATTCTGTGCCTCCTGCAAAGGAGAATCTTCTTTTTGATTCTTAGTTTATTATTTTCTGATGGACATTTTTATTTTTGGACTACTATTTTTTATGAAACTCTTTTATTTGGACTGCTGTAATAAAAAACATTATCGGTCATCTGCCCATGGACTCTATCTATTTTTCTTTTATTTTGCTCTTTCTACCGGAGGCCAATCAAGTCCATGATCGTGGTCGCCGCTCCGCCGTTGCTGATATCAGATGGATCAAGTCATACCTGCTGACGATCAAGTACTCTAAAAAGCAAGCATGGGGGAGCGACATCCGCCTTCATCTCACGAACCCTGGGAAGTCCTGTTCTTATTTATTTATTTTTTTTGCATTTTTCTTTTTCTCTTCTTCTCAGTCCCCTTCTCTTTTTCTTTATGTTTTCTTCATTGAGGGCAATGAAGAATTTAAGCATGGGGGGGTCTAGTTTATTTTGGTCTTTCCTTCCTGTTTTTCTTCTTTCAAAAAAATAATATTATGTTTTATATTAGTATAGTATTTTATGTTATGACATCAAAATCCAAAAAAAAAAATTATAAAATATAAAACCCAAAAAAATTTAGAAAAACAAAAAATTAATTAATTAAAAAAAATTGTGCTTAAAACGATTTGAAAAACAAAATCTAAAATTATTTCTATCTTTATTTTCATGTTTCTTCTAGTGAAGTGTAGGCCCGTGCGGTTTTTGTAGTTCTATTTAGATTTCTTTGAATTGGTTTTCTAAATTTATCAGTTTAACATAGCTTAGTTTTACTAGTTTCTTTTTCTTAAATATAGGCATCCAATTTTTACGTTTTAAGTTAGCAATTTGTAGTTATGTCTTTTTATTCGGTTAGTTGCTTACGAATGGTTGCTAGGTAATGTTATCTCTTTTTCATTTGCGGGGTAGCCTTTCTTGGTGTCTAGAACTTGTACCAAGCTACTCTCGAAGCATTTGCGCCGTTTTTACGTTCTTTAGAAATGATTTAGGCCACCATTTGAATAGTTTGAGCTTTTCTTACCCACCAAAAACAAAACCCTTGCAAAATAATTTTGAGCCTTTTCCTCTTTTTTCCTTGTTTTAGCTCCACCTTTCATTTCATTATATTCACCAAAGCCAAAAATCTTTCCTATTTTTGCACTATAAATTTGAGCTTAAAAATTATTCTTTGTGGGAAGGGTTTTATTTTTGAAATGAATAGGAAATTCTCAAGCTCATTTTTGGAGCTTTCTTATCCAATCCTATTCAAAAGGAAAAAAAACAAAATTGAGAAAAAAATATATCATTACAAAATCAAAAAAAATGATGAATGCAAAAAGTTTTTGTTTGGCCAAGTTTATAAAAGAAAAATTTTCATGGCCTTGTTTTTGTAGTTTCATATTGGAAAAATGACATGTTATTTCTCACTTTTTTATGCTATGTTTATTTTTGAGCTCACCTTGGTTTAGTGCCTAAAACTTCATGTTTATCTTTGATTCCACTTCCTAATCATTTACCTAAGCCAAGTTTTAATGCCTAGTAGAAGTCCTATTGATCTTAGAACGTAAATTCGCGTAGTGGAGAAAGTGTGAACGTACAAGCCTATGGCCACCATCATTGATGGATTTCTTTGGAGGTTATCTTGGAGTGTTTTAGGGTTAATGTTTATCTAGCAACCGAGTAATTTGTTAATGCGCCGTTTATTTAGAACCTCTACTTTTGTTTTCCTTATTTTCATTTATTTTGGATGCCTTGTTTTAAAATTTAGAAATGTGTAAATCTTCTTTATGTTCTAATGATATTTTTAGGTCTCCACTTTCAAGTTTTCTATTGTGCACTTCTCACCCCACTAGTTGTTAACATAGGAATTAGGATAGTTTAATTTTTCATGTTTTGTTTTTCTTAATTATGCAACCTAAATCTTCTTTGTTTTCATTCCCTAGTTCTTTAAGTTTTATTTGCTTGAGGGCAAGCAAATACTCTAGCATGGGGGAATTTGATGACTTGTTTTAGTCATCATTTTTGGGGTAGTTTAGTATGCAAAATTCCTAGTTTAATTATATGTTTTATGTATTTTTATGCATGTTTTGTTTTATTTCTTCTTAAAGTCTTTTTGTGTTATGATATTATAATTCCTAGTTTTATTATAATTTTATTTGCTTGTTATGTTGCAATTTTATTTTGTTATGTTTTGATATAAAAATATATAGTTTTAGTATATGTTTTATATCTTATGTTTACTTGTGTTTTGTTATGAATATAATTAATTAATAGTATGATATATTATGTTTGTAATGTTTAGTTTCATTTGTATTAACTAATGTTTTGTTTTGTTTTATTTATAGGTTCAAATTCCAAGCATGTGCAGCCCACTTCTTCAACATGGTGCAGCCCCTACATGCAGCCCACATGATGCAGCCCTCTCCTTGGTGCAGCCCGGCCACCCATCTACTTCAAACATGCAGCCCAAGCAGCCCCCCAATCTAAACCCGAGCCTATATGAAAGCCCAAAGCAGCCCCATGCAGCCCCTCCCTTAAGAGCAGCCCACCTAGCCTCTTACCCGAGCCCATGCATGAATTTATCCAAGTGTATGGCCGACCACCTTGCATGGTTCTCTCATAAGTGCATGGCCGGCTCCCTATTCCCCCCTTTCATTATTCTACATCCATTCCCCCTCTCTACTTTATTTTATTTCATTTCCATAAGCCACATTCATGCATGTTCCCTCCTCTCTCTCCTTTTTATTATTTTTCCTCCACTCTTTATTATCATCCATTCCCCCTTATTTACTCTCTTTATTTTATTTGTTTTCTTTTAAATACTATGCATTGAACCCACCTCTTTCTCTCCACCTAATTAAATATCATGCATGAATTCTCTCCACCTAATTAAATGCCATGCATGCACTTCTCTCCTTACATGGCCGGCCACCCCCCCTGCCACCTCTTCTTCATTCCATTCTAGAACCTTCTCCCTCATCTATAAAAAGAACCCATATCCCATGCTTTTGAGGATTGGATTTTGGAGAGCAAGTGAAGTGCTAGTTTAAGTGGAGAGTGCTTGTGAGTGTTAGTTTTATTATTGTATTAGTTTTCTTTTCAATTAGTGCAAGTTTCTTCAATTAGTGCAAGTTTTTCATTAGTGCAAGTTTTCTTTATAGCATAGTCTAGTCTTTTTAATATTTTGTGTACTCTTTTTGTTTGCAAGTAATGGAAATATTTCTCTCTTATTTTGTTTTGTCTTCCCTTTCAATTATGCGTAGCTAATTTCCTATAGCATTCGATCGTGAGGATCCATGAAGTGAGATGAGAGTTTATTTTCTTTCTTAGTTTTATTTTTGTTATTTCATGCTCGATCCTTCTTTGATTTATTTTTTTGTCGACTCCGTATTTCCGGTATACGGTAGTAGGCTTGGGATCTCATATTTGAGTAGCCGAGAGACTCATGAATGTGAAAGATCACTCAAAGAAGGAAGGAGTTGAACGCAATCCTAGAGATAGGACAACGTAAATCCTCCGGATTGGAGTCAAATCCAATAGTGCGGATCACCTCGATAATGCAACTTTAGGCTTCTTTGGTTTGTAAAGAGATTTCGATTGAAGAGTCTATAAGTTAGGAGACCTAATGCTCTAGCGAGATTTTGTCTTATTTTCGGATCCGTCACGGTCGAGTATGATTTGCAAAATTAAAACTATCTTTATTTTTATCTCTCTCATCTAATTTCATGGTGAATCATTGATCGAATGCTAGCTTTTTATTATAAGTTTTTCGTCTCGCAAATTGTCTTTTGTTTTATTCTAAAAAATTCTCAAATCCCTTTAGTTTTCCGGTAGGATAATAGTTAGAGCGTGAGTAGAAGTAATTGACAGCCCCGTGTTTAAATACGACCTTGGTACTACGATTCGACAGGTACGCTTGCCTGTTCGGGTTTTGGCCCATCAAGCGCCGTGCATGATTTCTTCTCGTTTGGTCTTATGCCAGCATGCTGGAGGGAAACTCTTGTGGTCCTTATTCCAATGTGCCCGAATGCTGCCCGCTCGTACAAGTTTTGGCCTATCAGCCTTTGTTCGACTGTGTACAAAGTGGCGGCTAATGTCCTCATGAACCGACTGCGCGTGCACCTGCCTTCCCTCATTTCGGCGGAACACAGGTCCTTTGTTCCGGGCCGGGGGATCTTGCATCACTGCCTCTTGGGCACAGGAGATCATACACAAGTTCAAGACCTCCATGACAAAGTTTGGATTTATGGCCCTCATTATTGATATGCAACAAGCTTATGACAAATTTTCTTGGACCTCTCTCCGACGAGTTTTCCAACACTTTGAGTTTCCCTCTCTGTTCTATGATTGGGTGATGCAATGTGTAATCTCACCTCATTTCTCTCTCAATGGCTGTCGAACTCCGTTGATCTTGGCATGATCATAATGTGGATTACAGTAGGGGTGCCCGCTCTCCCCTTATATATTCATTTTGTGCTCTGAACTATTTTCATTTGCCCTTCATTTACAGGGCAACTGAATCGGTCTGGTGCTTTCTCCGGTAGGACCACGTCTTTCACACCTACTTTATGCAGTGATGTGCTGCTCTTTTCCACAGCTTTTTCGGCGGCTGTTGCGGCTCTTCGCTCAACTGTAACGAGCTACTGCAATTGTACCTGGCAGACAGTTAACTCGGTTAAGTCCATGGTCGTCTTCAACAAGGCCACGCCGGCTTGGAAGGCCAATCATTTTTCTCACAGGATTGGGTTCCCCCATGTCTCAGAGATCACCTATTTGAGGGTGAAACTAGTGATGCGGAAGCTCCGTGTCACAACCCGCATTTTCTCAACATTAAGGTTATATCAGAGTAAGAGAAAATACGCGCCGTGATGCCACGCCGTGCAGGGGATAACTACAGGCGCTAAGGCAAAACCCCAAACTCTACAGTTTATATGAAATCCATAAGTTATTAAGTAAAAATCAGTTTAAATTGGATGGTCGTATCTCTCAGTACAGTGGATCAACCAGTCCACGAGTAAAAGTATATTATACGCTGCAGAAAATACTTTGGTTGTGTTGATTAACACCCTACATGAGTATAAACATCCTCAAATGACAACTCATGACATGCAAGAACATAGATTTATTATAAATATAGAATAGTCTTTGTGTTAGCTATAAAATAATACTTTAATTTTAGAAATATGAGATGTATGAAATACAAGTAGTAATGCTTTTATAAGTGAAAATACATAACGTGCAACCTAACATAAAACATTCCCAGAGAGCAAGTAAAAAAAATAACCACAAAAATCAAAACTAGCAGCTTAACAAAGTATTCAGCAATTCTAAAGAAAACCATCAGTGGGCGTCAACAAACTGACACGAACCCATTTGCCATTATGAGTGTCTGTACTAATAAGAAAACAACCAAGAACTACCTCTCAAGGTAGAGGAAACCCCAGCAACACTGCATTCCACTAGCAAAGTTCAAACCTAGCCACTCAACCAGCTACTGCTCAGAACCTAAGGCATTCAAATAAAGAACACCTCAGTAAGAAAAATACAAGTGACAAACAAAACTGTCAGTAAATAAGGGAGTAGCAAGATTACTAATCCCAAACCTAATAGTTGTCAAAAGAAAACACATCAAACTAACTAGATATTTAGAACGAATAGTTAACTTATAAAGTTAAAAGGTAAAGAAATTTGCACCAAGTGCGAATGGAGTTATACTCCGAAAACAATCTGCGAGGAAAGATAGAAATAACATAAGTTTAATTCATAGGAAACAAAATCGGGGCAAAGGCTCAATAAACACGTGAATCATTAACACCGTAACGCAACCGAATCTGATTCGGGACCAAACCGGTCAAACCCGAACTAACAGACCCAAACATCTCAAAAACAGGACTGTGGTGGTGGCCATATGATCCAACACAACCAAACAACCCAAAAAAATGAGACTCAAACATGCCCGGGTGTAATGATTCATGAAACTAAGCCAAGCAAACCAGCCCCATTTCCAAATACCCATAAACCCAAACTCAAAAATCTCGGCAGAAAACCGACGATTCTAGATTGGCAAGGCTAAGCCTTAGTGATACACGTCAAATTTGTGAAAGGACACGATGCTAAGGAAAAACATCGAGTACACTCGACGTCGCGTCGAGTGCAGTCGACACACTCGACGCCATAATACAGCACACTCAACGCTTAAACACCAGCAAGAACGGACGATGGCATTGAGTGTGTTCAGCTCACTCAACGCTTAAACACAGCGCGACGACGTTGAGGGAGCTTCCCCCGCACGGCGTGGCATCACAGCGCGTATTTTCTCTTACTCTGATATAACCTTAATGTTGAGAAAATGCAGGTTGTGACCATGTGCTCGCCATCAATTTAAATTTCCGCACGTGGGGGCTACGACACCTCTCCATCCCGGTCTGGGTAGGTTGATCCAATCCTCACTGCTTCCCATGATGATGTTTGCTTTAACACATCCGAACGTTCCAGGAGCCACTTTGGATCAAATTCATAAGGCGGTCCAATTTTTGCTTTTACAGAAGGACTCAATGCGCCGTGTAATGCGTTATGTGGACTGGAGCACTTTTTTCTCACTGCCAACGTCTGGGGGACAGGCATTCCACTGTATCGATCTGGTTCTTTCTTTGGTAGGACCACGTCTTTCGCACCTGCTTTATGCAGGTGATGTGCTGCTCTTATCTGAAGCTTCGTTGGCGGCTGTTGCGGTTCTTCGCTCCAGTATAATGAGCTACTGCAATTGGACCGGGTAGATAGTTAACTCGGCTAAGTCCATCGTCGTCTTCAACAAGGCCACGCCGGCCTGGAAGGCCAACCGTTTTGCTCACTTGATTGGGTTCCCCCATGTCTCGAAGATCACCTATTCAAGGGTGAAACTGGTGATGCGGACGCACCGCTCTGTAGATTTCTCTGACCTTGTGCTCTCCATCAATTTAAAGTTCCGCACGTGGGGGATACAACACCTCTCCCTCCCGGCCCGGGCAGTGTTGATCCGATCCTCACTGCTTCCCATGGTGATGATTGTTTTGACACATTCAAACATTCCACGTGCCACTTTGGATCAAATTGGGAAGGTCGTCCTATTTTTGCTTTCGCAGGACTCAACGCGCATGTAATGCATTATGTAAACTGGAGCACTTTTTCTCTTGGCCAATGTCTGAGGGACAGGGCTTCCACTGTATCGGTCTGGTGCTTTCTCCGATTGGACCACGTCTTTAGCACCTGCTTTATGCAGATGATGTTTTGCTCTTCTCTGAAGCTTCGTCGGCGGCAGTTGCGGCTCTTCACTGCACTATAACAAGCTGCTGCAATTGGACCAGGCAGATAGTAATCTCAGCTAAGTCCATGGTCGCATTCAACAAGGCAACACTGACCAGTAAGTCCAACCGTTTTGCTCACAGGATTGGGTTCCCTCATGTCTCGTAGATCACATATTTGAGGGTGAAACTGGTGATGCGGAAGCTCCGATCTGTAGATTTCTGTGACCTTGTGCTCACCATCAATTTAAAGTTCTGCGCGTGGGGTCTACGACATCTCTCCCTCCCGGCCTGGGCAGTGTTGATCCGATCCTCACTGCTTCCTATGGTGATGTTTGCTTTAACATATTCAGACGTTCCACAAGCCACTTTGGATCAAATTGAGAAGGCGGTCCGATTTTTGTCTTTGGCAGAAGGACTCGACGCATCGTGTAATGCATTATGTGGACTGGAGCACTTTTTTCTCGCCGCCAATGTCTCAGCAACATGGCTTCCACTGTACGGCACTGTTGCAGAGAGCTCTTCATGTCCGGTTTGCGTGGACTCTCATGCAGCCAAATTCTTTCATTTTTCATCGAGTTTCTCACAGTCGCTACTCTCAAAGAATTATTCGAGGAGAACTTAAGAGAGGAGAGTCTTCTGTAATATGCATGGTACACCGTACAGCTGAGAGCCTCTGCAACATTACTTGCTAGAGAATTGCGGATGGGGAGTGTATCCTCTCATCTTTGATCCTGGGATCCTGGACCCGCCCCTCTCTCGGTGGCCCACCTTTGTCAACTGTGAAACATTGGATACCCTTTTTATTGTGGCACTCTGTGGTCTTGACAGGGAGTCGAATCGTGAGGCGTTAGCGCTGAAATTTAGACCAAATCTAGTCAATATTGTCCTCCAGGTGTGTTGCGAACCTAATATTCACCATAATGCACTAGAGATGCTATCCCGATTCAGCGGGTGAACCATCACTAGCTTGGCCTACTCGACATAGTTTGCTCAGTCGTCTGTGGTCTTTAAGCTGATTACGAATGTAAGACCCCCACCCCCCATTTTTTTTGAAACTACGGGGTCTTAGGCCCAGAACCGCCGCTTTGCCGTGACACCTTCACGCCCGGGAAGGTCATCACTACAAAACGCCGATCCTGCCGGCCAAATCGATCACATCTATAGCAAGTAATAAAAGAAAAGCAAGTCCACAGAGAATCACATATATGATAAAGTAAATAATCTCCACAAAGGGAGTGTCCACAGAAATAAAAGAAAGAGTGCGGAATCTTGGGCTTATGCCCGGTACATCAATATCCTCACTACATATCACTCAGCGGAAGCAACACTAAAACAAACTAGTAGCGAACAGGACTCACAGTCCCTGCCGTCTGAACTGCGGTACTAGACTGCCCCATCTCCAAGCGCGTCGTCCTCTGGGGCTACTCCTCCATGCTGGGCTCCACTGTCCCCTAAATGATGTGGTTCGAAAACCGTTAGTCTAAAAGACTAAGTCCTATCATCCCCCGCCCCTTCCCCCATGGCTCCTAGGCACCGAGCGGGGAGGAAGAGAGGAGAGGACATGAAAGTGGAGAATAACAATTTAGCAGATGGCGGCGGAACTAATCTAGCAGTCCAATAGTATATAAGGCAGTAATAAAAGCAAGAAAAATTGAACAAGAGCGGTAACCTTAACTTATATTAAAACGCATAAGCCAAGGGATCTTTTGCGGGGCTCCTATTGTAAGACCCCCCCCCCCTCCCGGATCCCAAAACACGGCACGAAGGGGGGTCTTATGCCCGAAATAGTTGCTTTGCGGTAGCATGAGCACACGGGATAACCTGTACCACAAGACGCCTATTTCGCCTGCTACAACCAATATCAATATAAACATGCCAACCCAACAATAATATAAGCAAGAAGAAGTCAAATCCACACTAAGTATATGTCCAAATACATCAAATAAGAGAAGCTAAAACATGCTTCTACAATATTAGAGTACAGCTATAAAATTGCTCAAACGGGCTACATCAAAATCTCACAACACTCATATCTGTAATCGATGGTAGTGAGGACACCGTCACATCAGGCCCTGTCGTCCTGGCCTGGCTGTCCTGCTGCAAAGTCTGTGGCTGCTCTACCTACGGGGTGACCTACTAAAAAGGAAGACGTAGCAACCGTTAGTCAAAAAGACTAAGTGGCTTCACATCCGCTCCCCCGGCGACTCCTCGGCACCGGGCAGAGAAAGGAACAAGGGCACAAGTATAATACAAGTAGTAAAGCAGGTACAAGCAGGTGGTAGTAGTACTTGAATAACAACATTATAAACTAGCAGTTCTACTTGAATAACAATATTACAGACTAGCAGTTCTACTTAAGCAATTAGTAAATCAACAAGAACAAGTAACTACAACAGGAAAGTAACTTAACTTATAAGGATGCCCATAAAAGCTTATAAGTTAAGGATCGGGTTACATAAAAGTAACTTATCGTATAAGAGTGCCCGTACAAACTTATACAATGAGGGTATTATTTGTGTAATGCTATGTAATGGTATGTATGCTATGCAATGACTCACCCATGATCACACACATGAAATTGCTATGTCGACACAGACTATAGTTCCCACTATTCGAGTAGGTAGCTAACCTCTCAGGCATCAGCCGCCGTGGCCAAGCGGTGACAGTAGAGCGGACATCTCTACTACTAGGCAGGTGTTGAAGCCAAAATTGACCTCTGTGGAGTTCGGGGTCCCTGAAAGGGGTGACCTCACACCTACTACACTCAAGAGAACGTCACGGACCGGAGACTTAGGAGACTATGAACAGACCCTCGGCTCTAGCACGGAGGTCCCACCTCACACCCGGAAGGCTACCTGAGCTCTTCCCCTCCCTTACCAAAGGGCTAGGCTGGGGGCCTTGGAGAGCTCTCTCTACTCTACCAAGAGGAAGCTAAGGGAGGAGGAAGCTAAGAAAAGGATCCTCTCCAAGGCACCCAAGGGGGTCTATTTATAGTTTTTCCAAGTCCTGGGGGTAAAAAGACCGAAATACCCCTACGGCCAAAAGGCCTCGAGCCAATAGAAAATGACCACGCCGGGGGGCAGAGGGGTAAAACGCCCCCAAGGGCACAGCGGTAAAAGCACGCCGCCAACACCCCGCCCCCAAACATCCGAGACGGCCCCAGGCCGTCGGGCAGGCCGCGAGCAGGCCGCCCGGGCGAGAGCTAGGCCGCGGCCGCCTCGCCCGCGAGCAGGCCGCTCGGGCGAGACCCGCCGCTGGCCGTCTCGCCCGCAAGCAGGCCGCCCGGGCGAGAGCCAGGCCGCGGCAGCCTCGCCCGAGAGCAGGCCGCTCGGGCGAGACCGGCCGCTGGCCGTCTCGCCCGCAAGCAGGCCGCTCGGGCGAGACCGGCCCCTGACCGTCTCGCCTGCCCCTACCACGGACTCAACAGGCCGGGGCGGGTGCTAGCCAACTTGCCGCACCCGCCTCCCAACAAAGGAGCTATTGTGGGGAGCCAATTTTTCCTCCCCCTAATAGTATGTTTCCAAGCCAGAGCCAAAATTGGCCACCGAGAGTGCAAAATCTCCCAAAAGCTTAAAACTATACCGGGGCGAATACGGGGTTGTACACAATCCTCGCTCTTTTCGAGGTTGGCACAAACTCGGAAAGAAATGTCCAACCCAACGTATTCGCTGAGTGCAATTTCCTTGCGCGCCTCTCCAGGGAGTCAACCTGCCACGCCAGCTATGGGAGCCTAGGTGGCGAGACCCCCTCCAGGTAAAAAATACTTGGCCCCCGGAGGGGTCAACCTGCCATGCCAGCTATGGGAGCCTGGGTGGCGAGACCCCCTCCAGGTAAAAAATACTTGGCCCCCGCGAGAGGTACCACCGGCCCTGCCAGCTAGTGAGAGCCTGGCAGCGGGATCCTCATTGGAGCAAATGGACTTTTACTCCCCCCGAGGCACATTCGACCCAACCAGCTAGTGGGAGCCTGGCTGAGGAGATCCTCTCGGGGGTGGGACTTGATCTCCCCGAGGCACATTCGACCCAACCAGCTAGTGGGAGCCTGGCTGAGGAGATCCTCTCGGGGGTGGGACTTGATCTCCCCGAGGCACATTCGACCCAACCAGCTAGTGGGAGCCTGGCTGAGGAGATCCTCTCGGGGGTGGGACTTGATCTCCCCGAGGCACATTCGACCCAACCAGCTAGTGGGAGCCTGGCTGAGGAGATCCTCTCGGGGGGTGAGACTTGATCTCCCCGAGGCACATTCGACCCAACCAGCTAGTGGGAGCCTGGCTGAGGAGATCCTCTCGGGGGTGGGACTTGATCTCCCCGAGGCATATTCGACCCAACCAGCTAGTGGGAGCCTGGCTGAGGAGATTCTCTCGGGGTTGGGACTTGATCTCCCCGAGGCACATTCAACCCAACCAGCTAGTGGGAGCCTGGCTGAGGAGATCCTCTCGGGGGGTGTGAATACTTAGCCTCCCCGAGGGGTCAACCTGTCAAGCCAGCTAATGGGAGCCTGGGTGACGAGACGACCTCGGGGTGAAAACACTTCTCCTCCCGGAGGGGTCAACCTGCCCCGCCAGCTATGGGAGCCTGGGTGGCGAGACTTCCTCCGGGTAAGGGACTTGGCTTTCACGAGAGATCAATCAGCCTTGCCAGCTAGATGGGAGCCTGGCCGCGGAATCAATCTCGGAGCAAAAAGAACTAGGCTTCCACGAGAGATCAATCTGCCCTGTCAGCTAGATGAGAGCCTGACAGCGGAATCCATCTCGGAGCAAAAAGAACTAGGCTTCCACGAGAGATCAACCTGCCCTGCCAGCTAGATGAGAGCCTGACAGCGGAATCCATCTCGGAGCTAAGGACTAGGCTTCCACGAGAGATCAACCAGCCCTGCCAGCTAGATGAGAGCCTGACAGCGGAATCCATCTCGAAGCTAAGGACTAGGCTTCCACGAGAGATCAACCTGCCCTGCCAGCTAGATGAGAGCCTGACAGCGGAATCCATCTCGGAGCTAAGGACTAGGCTTCCACGAGAGATCAACCTGCCCTGCCAGCTAGATGAGAGCCTGACAGCGGAATCCATCTCGAGGTGAGACCTTCCCACCCTCCGAGAGATCAACCTGCCCTGCCAGCTAGGTGAGAGCCTGGCAGCGGAATCCATCTCGAGGTGAGACCTTCCCACCCTCCGAGAGATCAACCTGCCCTGCTAGCTAGGTGAGAGCCTGGCAGCGGAATCCATCTCGAGGTGAGACCTTCCCGCCCTCCGAGAGATCAACCTGCCCTGCCAGCTAGGTGAGAGCCTGGCAGCGGAATCCATCTCGAGGTGAGACCTTCCCACCCTCCGAGAGATCAACCTGCCCTGCCAGCTAGGTGAGAGCCTGACAGCGGAATCCATCTCAAGGTGAGACCTTCCCGCCCTCTGAGAGATCAACCTGCCCTGCCAGCTAGGTGAGAGCATGACAGCGGAATCCATCTCGAGGTGAGACCTTCCCACCCTCCGAGAGATCAACCGGCCCTGCCAGCTAGGTGAGAGCCTGACAGCGGAATCCATCTCGAGGTGAGACCTTCCCACCCTCCGAGAGATCAACCTGCCCTGCCAGCTAGGTGAGAGCCTGGCAGCGGAATCCATCTCGAGGTGAGACAACTAGGCATCAACGAGAGGTACCACCGGCCCTGCCCAGCTAGTGAGAGCCTGGGCAGCGTGACCGTCTCAGAGTAAAGGGTACCTGACCTCCACGAGTGGTCAACCTGCCCTGCCAGCTAGTGGGAGCCTGGAAGCGGAACCGTCTCGGAGCAAAGGGACTTGGGCTACCACGAGAGATCAACCTACCCAGCCAGCTAGTGGGAGCCTGGCGGCGGAATCGTCATCGGAGCAAAGGACTTGGGCTACCACGAGAGATCAACCTACCCAGCCAGCTAGTGGGAGCCTGGCGGCGGAATCGTCATCGGAGCAAAGGACTTGGGCTACCACGAGAGATCAACCTACCCAGCCAGCTAGTGGGAGCCTGGCGGCGGAATCGTCATCGGAGCAAAGGACTTGGGCTACCACGAGAGATCAACCTACCCAGCCAGCTAGTGGGAGCCTGGCGGCGGAATCGTCATCGGAGCAAAGAGTACCTGACCTCCACGAGAGGTCAACCTGCCCCGCCAGCTAGTGGGAGCCTGGCAGCGGAACCATCTCGGAGCAAAGGGTACCTGACCTCCACGAGAGGTCAACCTGCCCTGCCAGCTAGTGGGAGCCTGGCAGCGGAACCATCTCGGAGTAAAGGGTACCTGACCTCCACGAGAGGTCAACCTGCCCTGCCAGCTAGTGGAAGCCTGGCAGCGGAACCGTCTCGGAGCAAAAAGACTTGGTAAAGAAAAAAGACATTACATACAACCTACCCTGACCTAACCTGGCAGGGGATACTCATTACAAGGAAAATACATACGGAACTCTGGGCGAGTTAGGGTGAGATCTCTCCACTCACTCCCTATTCCTTGGGGCCTCGGTTCCTCCCCCCTGAGCGATTCTTCCTTCGCCTTTTTCTCCCTTGGCCGACCGCCAAAACTTGATGTGGTGGAGATAGTAGTCTGGGTGCCTGCCTCCCTGGGGCACTCTCTCCTATCCACCTTGGGGCTGTCTCGCCGAGATCTCTGGAAGCTGTCTTGCCGAGATCCCTTGAAGCTGTCTCGCCGAGATCCCTTGAACATGTCTTGCCGAGATCCCTTGAAGCTGTCTCGCCGAGATCCCTTGAACCTGTCTCGCCGAGATCCCTTGAACCTGTCTCGCCGAGAAGGGGGGGGGAGCTAGCTCCTGGGGGGTTGGGGTGGAGCTGCCTCCCTGAGGAACAATGCTTCGCAACATCTCCATGATGCCTTGGATGGAGGTCATGAACTCTTGCCTCCCAACAAAAGATACTGGGCTGGGGATCTCGCCGAGATCATCACTACCCCCTTGACCTCCTGTCATGACACCCTCCCGAGATCTTCTGTGCTGGTCACTCTCCACGCTCACCGCACCAAAAGTGTTGAAGCCAAAATTGACCTCTGTGGAGTTCGGGGTCCCTGAAAGGGGTGACCTCACACCTACTACACTCGAGAGAACGTCACGGACCGGAGACTTAGGAGACTATGAACAGACCCTCGGCTCTAGCACGGAGGTCACACCTCACACCCGGAAGGCTACCTGAGCTCTTTCCCTCCCTTACCAAAGGGCTAGGCTGGGGGCCTTGGAGAGCTCTCTCTACTCTACCAAGAGGAAGCTAAGGGAGGAGGAAGCTAAGAAAAGGATCCTCTCCAAGGCACCCAAGGGGGTCTATTTATAGTTTTTCCAAGTCCTGGGGGTAAAAAGACCGAAATACCCCTACGGCCAAAAGGCCTCGAGCCAATAGAAAACGCCCACGCCGGGGGGCAGAGGGGTAAAACGCCCCCAAGGGCACAGCGGTAAAAGCACGCCGCCAACACCCCGCCCCCAAATATCCGAGACGGCCCCAGGCCGCCGGGCAGGCCGCGAGCAGGCCGCCCGGGCGAGAGCTAGGCTGCGGCCGCCTCGCCCGCGAGCAGGCCGCTCGGGCGAGACCGGCCGCTGGCCGTCTCGCCCGCGAGCAGGCCGCCCGGGCGAGAGCCAGGCCGCGGCCGCCTCGCCCGCGAGCAGGCCGCTCGGGCGAGATCCAGGCCGCGGCCGCCTCGCCCGCGAGCAGGCCGCTCGGGAGAGACCGGCCGCTGGCCGTCTCGCCCGCAAGCAGGCCGCTCGGGCGAGACCGGCCCCTGACCGTCTCGCCTGCCCCTACCACGGACTCAACAGGCCGGGGCGGGTGCTAGCCAACTTGCCGCACCCGCCCCCCAACAAAGGAGCCATTGTGGGGAGCCAATTTTTCCTCCCCCTAATAGTATGTTTCCAAGCCAGAGCCAAAATTGGCCACCGAGAGTGCAAAATCTCCCAAAAGCTTAAAACTATATCGGGGCGAATACGGGGTTGTACAGCAGGTATCCACACTACTTCACCTAAGCCTCCGTACGCCTCAACGCTAAGAACACAACAGCGGAGCCCATGCGTACTATGGCACAGCGGGGTCTTGAGTAGATGTGCACCGAGAACACAGCCCGAACTGGCCTGGTGTGACCTGGAAGGGGCCTCGGAAGAAGGCACGAGGACACAGCCCAACCGTTTACTTGGCACGGAAGGGGCCTCGGGATGTGAACACCGAGGACACAGCCCAACCGCCCAAAGTCTAACCGTCAACTCTCGTCGGTGTGACGATCGGCGAGCCCGTAGACCTACCACACTATCCTTAATGCAGGATTACGACACCGCGTGTCGACTCACACCGCATGCAAATGCCACGACACCGTGGCATGGAAGGGGCCTCGGAAGTAAGCATGAGGGCACAGCCCAACCAACCATCTATACCTCAACTCAACTCGAACCCGACTAGTGACGGTCAACACCGCACTTACATCCATCAACAATACTACCCGTAGGGAGTCTACGCTCTAAGTATTAGAGTACTACATTTCATTCTAACCATCATACATGCTCATGGCCAAGGTTTATCCTTCTATTTGTCATTCCAAATGGTTTCAACATATTACAAACATGATGCGCATTAATAATAATCTATCAGTTTGTATCCAGTCATTTTATTCATCATATTATAAACATGGTGCACATTTATAATAATCTATTAATTTTAGCAAGTCATATCATGCATTAAAGCTTGCTCCACAATTCAATTTTATGAAATCTAATTAACAAAATTTATCATTCATAGCACTATGGTGGTCAGCATAAAATAGTTCATCAAAATCTAGAGTTAATTAGCAACATCGATTCCACCGAATTCAAATTCATATTATATAAACCCCAGAATTTAAGTGTAGAATAAATCTGGACAGCTACTTCGACCGGAGATTCCTGAAGATACAGGAATCCGGTGAATACGTGTAACCCCTCGATGGAAAGGTCTTTCCATGGGTTACAACTTTCATATTCAGCCCACAACACAGATTTGAGCGTATCCTATTTGAAATCAGCCTTGAAGTCCGCAGCGTATAGAACACAATTTCTGCATACATGATTTATCGGACGTCATGTTCGTTCAGACTTTCCTGTGGCTACATTCTTTGCATGAAGACATTCAACCACTCGTTGGAAAGGTATTTTCAAGGGCTTCAACTTTTGTGTTTAGTTGAAAGCCCAGATCTGGACACAACCTACATTACAATGGCCAAGAAGATCGCTGCGCGCAGAATACAGATTCTGCACGTATCTTAAAGAGGAATGAACGGCATCGGTTCATCTTCCTCTTCAAGTCGATCTTCCAAAATCACTCCAGAAATCCCTCCTCCCTCATTCACCCTCAAAGGGACATGATTCTTCACGAAACCATCCACCCATCATCACATAGAAGAAAGGGGAAGTTGAAGAGATCTAAAACCTAGAACACATGTCCTAGCATGGCCATCCCTAGAAAACTCCTCTCCATCAAAACTCTCTTGAGTCGATATCTCTCCTAAGGAAATAACTAAAGATCTAGCACCAAGGGAGAGGGTAGAAAGCTCACATCATTTCCGGCGTTTCCACCATTTCCGGCCATGGATCTCGTGACTCTTCTCGGCGGCATCTTCTTTTCCACGGCGGCGGCGGATCTTCTCCTCTAGGACTAGATCCAGCGACTTCCTTCTCTCAACAGGAGTTTCTCTCAGAAAAACGGCTGGAATAAGAAGTGAAGACGGCTAGGGTTATCACTTCCCCTTTTATATAAAAGTGACACGGGTAGGGACACGCCCGTGTCCTTACCCGTGTCCTGCTTAGGCAAAGCGTTACGACGGTTTTTATGCGTCGGTTCAATACTCGACACGACACACGGGTGGGACACGGCCGTGTCGGCCCAGTCACGACCGTGACATGGGGCATGTAACCCACTCGAGACTTACTCGAGAGGACTTACTCGAGAGAAAACCAACTACTCGAGTACCCTGATAGGACACACCCGTGTCACAGGGATGACACGCCCGTGTCACCCCCTCTTACTCGAGTACTTTTCCACCTACTCGAGTACATTTCGACCTACTCGAGAGCTACTCGAGGATGAGCGGGACACGCCCTGTGACAGCCCAGTCACGCCCGTGACACGAGGCGTGTAACCCACTCGAGGCCTACTCGAGAGGACTTACTCGAGAAAAAACCAACTACTCGAGTACTCGGATAGGACACGCCCGTGTCATAGGGATGACAAGCCGGTATCACCCCCTCTTACTCGAGTACTTTTCCACCTACTCGACTATATTTCGACCTACATGAGAGCTACTCGAGGATGAGTGGGACACACCCTGTGACACGCCAGTGTCACAGGCCGTGTACCCCATACTTGACACTCGACGATCGTCGAGCGCTGGTCATCGACCAGAGGGAACACACGCACTCCGACACGCCCGTGTCGGATGTGACACGCCCGTGACACTGGGCGTGTTCCCTCTGTCGACCATTTTCGTCGACCTAAGTCTCGAGTGTCGACACAAAGGAGGACAAGCCCTAGGTCACGCCCCAGACACGCCCATGACACGGGGCGTGTCTCGCCCGAACACTTCATCGAACCCATTTTTGTCGACCTCGCGACTGCTACGCACCCAAGCGGGACACGCCCTGGGACACGCCCGTGTCCCAGGCCGTGTCACCCAAAAATTTGCCAGTCCCAGACTTTGGGTTGTTACATGCTTCCCAGTTGTCAGCACTCCCTCGAGCCCAAGTCAGCTCTCCTGGCTCAAAAATACGCACAAGGGGCCTAGTGCGATTCAGGACGTTACAAATCTTATAAATAAACAAAAGATTTCGTCCCCGAAATCAGGCTAAGGCTATGGGGAGAAATGCATAACAGAAAATATATTATGCTGTCAAATAAAATTACCTTCAGCAAATAACTCCGGATAGTGGTTTTGCATCAAATCCATTGGCTCCCATGTATATTCCTCCTTCCCATGATTAGACCATAGCACTTTCACTAAAGGAACACTTTTGCGGCGCAATATCCTTGTCTCGTTATCTACGATCCGCACCGGCTCTAGTCGCACAGACCTATCGGACGCAACAACACCATCAGTTATGGGGATGTATTGATCGGGCCGCAACAGTGCCTTTCGAAGCGACGACACATGGAACACGTCGTGGAGGTCATCTAGCTCGGGCGGTAACTCCAACAGATAGGCCAACGGGCCAATCCTTTCCAATATAGTATAAGGCCCAACATACCTTGGGCTGAGCTTTTTCACACCGCGCACACATGACACTCCATGCATCGGTCGGATTTTCAGGAACACCTTATCACCCACTTGAAACTCCACCATCCGGTGCCTTGCATTATAATACTTCGTCTGTCGACTTTGAGCCTCCAACATGCGATCCCGTATCAGTCTAACCGCTGCATCGGTATCAACAATATATTCAACGCTCAAAGCCTTCGGGTCTTCATCTTGCACCCAAGACAAAGGGGTTCTACACCTCCTTCCATAAAGAGCTTTATGAGGCGTCATGCCGATGCTAGCCTGATGGGTATTATTGTAGAAAATTTCCACCAACGGTAAGAGCCTTTCTCACGGCTCTCCTCTATCCAACACACATAATCTCAACAAATTTTCCAATGTACGGATGGTCCTTTCAGATTGCCTGTCTGTCTGAGGATGAAACACGGTGCTGAAGGTAAGGCGCGAGCCCAAATACGCCTGTACCGCTTTCCACTCATTGGAGGTAAACCGACCATCACGATCAGACACGATCGTCTTAGGCACGCCATGATACCGTACGAATTGCTCCACAAAGAGGCGTAATAAGACATCCACATGAGCTTCTTTCTTCATTGGGATAAACTGGGCTACTTTCGTCAGGCGATCAACTATCACCCACACTGAATCATTCCCGGAGCGTGAGTGAGGTAACCCATGGACGAAGTCCATGGAGATATCCTCGAACTTCCATTCGGGGATGGGCAACGATTGTAACAAACCACCGGGGCTCTTGCATTCTGCCTTCACTCTTTGACAAGCTTCACATTGTTTAACAAAATATCGGACATCCTTCTTCATTCCCGTCCAACACATGGTCTTCCGCAAGCCGGCGTACATCTTGGCAATACCCGGGTGCACCAAATACTGAGAGCGATGTGCCTCTCTCAAGATATCCTCCCGGATTCTACCGCCCTTGGGAATGTATAGCCGACCACAGAAATAAACGAGGTCGTCTTTTAGTGCATACTCGTCAGAAGTCCCATCTTCGATTGCCTTGACCGTCGGGGCCAGAGCCGCATCCCTTCGTTGCTCCGTGCGGATTCGGTCCCGGATATCACAAACTATGCTCATGGTTGCCAAGTACTCCGTATACACTGCCGAAGGAGCCATATATACTGAGGTAATATCCATCTCTTCAATCATCCGAGCCAACTCCATACTCATCAACCGAGACTCCAGGCTTGAGTCCGGTACTTTTCTGCTCAATTCATCGGCCACCGAGTTCGCCTTTCCGGGATGATAGTTCAAGGTGAACTCATAATCGCACAGAAACTCTAACCATCGACGTTGCCTCAAGTTCAACTCCTTCTGTGTATGAACGTACTTTAAGTTTTTATGGTCTGAGAAAATTTCGCAGTGGATGTCGTATAGATAGTGCCTCCAAACCTTCAAGGCGAACACCACTGCTCCCAGTTCCAAATCATGAACCGGGTAATTGATTCCATGTTTCTTTAACTATCTTGAAGCATAAGCGATCACATGTCCGTGTTGCATCAGTACCGCTCCCATCCCTTGATATGATGCGTCGGTGTAGACTTGAAATCCTTCCTTCCCAGACGGAAGTGCAAGGATGGGGGTGGAGGTAAGTCTATCCTTCAGCTCTTGGAACGCCGCTTCAAATTGGGGTGTCCACTCAAATGGCTCACCTTTCTTCGTCAATGAAGTAAGAGGGAGGGCAATCTTGGAGAACCCTTTCATGAACTTGCGGTAGTACCCGGCAAGCCCAAGGAAGCTCCGCACATCGGCCGCCGACTTCAAGGGAGACCACTCCTTCACAGCACGCACTTTGGTCGGATCCACCGCCAGCCCAGCTCTGCTGATCACGTGACACAAGAAGGCTACCTCCTTAAGCCAGAATTCACACTTGCTGAATTTGGCGTACAAAGCGTGCTCCTTCAATTTCTTCAAAACCAAGCTCAAGTGCTCAATATGCTCCTCCTCCGTCTTTGAGTAGACCAAGATGTCTTCGATGAAAACAATGACGAAGACATCCAAATACGGTTCAAATACCTTGTTCATCAGGCTCATGAAAGCCGAAGGGGCTTTTGTGAGTCCAAACAGCATTATAGTGAACTCGTACAACCCATATCTTGAACTAAAGGCCATTTTCTGGATGTCCCCTTCTTGTATTCTCAGCTGATAATAACCTGAGCGCAAGTCCAGCTTTGAAAACCAATGCGCCCCCACTAGTTGATCGAACAACTCGTCGATCCGAGGTAGCGTGTAAGTGTTCCGCACCGTCAGCCGATTGAGTTCCCGATAGTCTATGCACAAATGCAGGGTTCCATCCTTCTTCTTCATGAACAATACAGGGGCTCCCCAGGGTGACGAACTGGGGTGAACGAACACTGACTCCACCAGTTCTTGCAGTTGAACTCTAAACTCCGCGAGTTCCTTCGGGTCCATTTGGTAAGGGGCCTTGGATATAGGCTTAGCACCCGGTACTAGATTAATCTGGAAGTCAACCTCTCTATGCGGGGGTAGTCCAAGCAGTTTCTCAGGAAACATCTCGGGAAATTCCCGCACTACCTGTACATCTTTCATGTCCTGCGCCAACTCCTTCAACTCGAAACAGATCTTGAAGACTTCATCCCCCTTCATATTTGCATTCACAGTCTGAACTGAAGATAACATCATGCGAGGAGCGAAGCTAATACCTTGGAAGATGACATCGAAGTCTCCATGCCTCAAGTAGATTTGTTTCTCCGCACAGTCAATCCTTGCAAAGTTCCAGTCCAACCACGTCATGCCCAAAATGATGTCAAACTCTGGCATTCTCAAGACCGTGGCAGGTGTCTCAAAGGCTTTTCCTTCAATAAATATCTCGAACTCGCACTTAGCGGTTGCAATCATCTCTGAGCCGTCCGGTAAGCGCACTCGTCGGGCTATACCAGTAAAGTATTGTATGCCCTCTATGTCCTTAATGAAATCCTCAGACACAAAGGAGTGTGAGGCACCGGTATCGAACAACGCATAGGCCGTCTTCCCGCCGACTATCACGACGCCTAAGTACTAATAACCAAAACTTGTTGCTAGGTGTCTAGTATGTCTCAAGCAACTTTAAGTATAAGAAAAGAAAAATGAGATAATTACTTAAATCATACCTGCAATCACATCTTGGGGATTCCGTTCTTACGCCATGTCCAGCGCGTACACTTGATCCCGAGCAGGGCCGGGGTTTCATCCTCGCGGTCCTCGTCCTCGACCACGCACATAACCACGCCCTCACAGAGTAGCCGAAGGGAGAGCAGGAAGGACATTCCCATACAACCGCGGGCAGGAACGTCGAATATGTCCTGGCTGGTTGCATTCAAAACACACCAGCCCATGACGCCCTTCATGTTGCTGAATTTGTTGAGACTGAGGCAGTGGAGGCAACGCAGGCGGCTGGGGATCCGAATGCTCCACTCTAAAATCTCGGTGGAAACGTCCTCCACCTCTTTGATGTCCCCTTCCTCTCCTAAAGTCCTGCCTTCTTCTATTGCTTGGGCCAGCTTCCATCATGCCCTCCGCAGGTCTCTTACCACTACTCAAGTGGTCCGCCTCCAATCTCTTCGCCATGTCGATAATCTCCGCCAAGCTAGCGTCCGCTATAAAAAAAAGGGCCTGCCTTAGGGGATCTCGCAGCCCTTTGTAGAAACGCTTGGCGTATCCTCTATCATCCAGGTCTTATGAGTCCGCGAACCTTGCAAGAAGCTGGAACTCTCGCTGGTATTCTGTAACCGATTTTGATCCCTGCTTCAGTAGTAGAAACCTCTTCTCGAGCTCGTCTCGAGCCGATGTAGGAATGAAGTGCTCTTCAAGTCGATCTTCCAGAATCACTCCAGAAATTCCTTCTCCCTCATTCACCCTCAAAGGGCTATGATTCTTCATGAAACCATCCACCCATCATCACATAGAAGAAAGGGGAGGTTGAAGAGATCTAAAACCTAGAACACATGTCCTAGCATGGCCATCCATAGAAAACTCCTTCTCTCCATCAAAACTCTCTTGATTCGATATCTCTCCCAAGGAAATAACTAAAGATCCAGCACCAAGGGAGAGGGTAGGAATCTGACCTCATTTCCGGCGTTTCCACCATTTCCGGCCATGAATCTCGTGACTCTTCTCGGCGGCATCTTCTTTTCCACGGCGGCGGCAGATCTTCTCCTCTAGAACTAGATCCAGCGACTTCCTTCTCCCAACAGGAGTTTCTCTCAGAAAAATAGCTGGAATGAGGAGTGAAGACGGCTAGGGTTATCACTTCCCCTTTTATATAAAAGTGATACGGGTAGGTACACGCCCGTGTCCTTACCTGTGTCCTGCTTAAGCGAAGCATTACGACGGTTTTTATGCGTCGGTTCAACACTCGACACGACACACGGGTGGGACACGCCCGTGTCTTCCCAGTCACGCCCGTGACATGGGGCGTGTAACCCACTCGAGACTTACTCGAGAGGACTTACTCGAGAGAAAACCAACTACTCGAGTACCCGGATATGATACGCCCGTGTCACAGGGATGATACGCCTGTGTCACCCCCCTCTTACTCGAGTACATTTCCACCTACTCGAGTACATTTCGACCTACTCGAGAGCTACTCAAGGATGAGCGGGACACGCCCTGTGACAGCCCAGTCACGCCCGTGACACGGGGCGTGTAACCCACTCCAGACCTACTCGAGAGGACTTACTCGAGAGAAAACCAACTACTCGAGTACCCAGATAGGACACGCCCGTGTCACAGGGATGACAGGCCCGTGTCACCCCCTCTTACTCGAGTACTTTTCCACCTACTCGACTATATTTCGACCTACACGAGAGCTAATCGAGGATGAGCGGGAAACGCCCGGTGACACGCCCGTGTCACAGGCTGTATACCCCATACTTAACACTCAACGATAGTCGAGCGTTGGTCATCGACCAGATGGAACACACGCCCTCCGACACGACCGTGTCGGATGCGACACGCCCATTGTAAGACCCCCCCCCTTGTTTTTTTCTTTTTGAAACACCAGGGTCTTAGGCCCAGAACTGCCGTTTTGCGGTGACTCCTTCACGCCGTGAAGGGTCATCACCACAAAGCGCCGATTCTGCCGGCCAATTCAATCACTGAAAAGTAGCAAAACAAAGTAAATGCAAACTAATAGTCCACAGAAAATGACATATCATATAGATAATCTCCACTAAGGGAGTGTCCACAGAATAATATATTAGAGTACTAAAATACGGGCTTATGCTGGGTGCATCATGTCCTCACTATAAATCACTCATGCGGAAGCAAAAACAGAACATCTACTCAAGGTCGAGACTCACGGTCCCGGCTGTATGAACTCCGGAGCTAGACTGCCCCATCTCCAAGCGCACCGGTCTCTGGGGCTGCTCCTCCATATTGGGCTCCACGATCCCCTAAATGATGCGGTTCGAAAACCGTTAGTCTAAAAGACTAAGCCCTATCATCCCCCACCCCTTCCCCCATGGCTGCTAGGCACCGAGCGGAGAGGAAGAAAGGGGAGGACTTGAAGGTGGAGAATAATCAAAAACAGATGGCAGCGGACATATACTAGCAATTTTATAATAGATATTGACAATAAGATGAAGTATGAAAAGTAACCTTCACTTATGTGAGAACGCATAAGCCAAGGGGTCTGCTGCAAGGCTCCCATCGTATAAAAAGTCTCATACCAATTTATACGTTGGGCTGTCGGTTATAAAACAACAGTAAATATATATCAAAATTGACCTTAATTTATAAACTTGCCCACACAAGCTTATAGACCATGGGGTCGTTTTGCATGTCCTAATGTATAAGCGTCCCATTACACTTATACATTAGGTGTCAGGGGTTAAATGAATCGATTATGCTATGACATGCAAGTGGGTATGATGGAACATGCAAGTGCAATACACACACCCGACTCTGTGCACACAGACCTTTAGTTCCGCCTTTCTGGAGCCGTAACCTCCCAGGATACCTCCGTAGTGGCAGACGGAAGCGGTGGGTTGGGCCTTGCCCACCCCTAAACCAGTAAAGCACTACCGGTCAGACCTATCGTACGCCTCAACGCTTGGTGCACGAAGCAGACTTCTGCGTACTCTTACCGGTTGGCGCACCGGACTTCTGTTGGCGAAGTGCTAACCACACTTGCCGAGTCATCGTATTGGAGTCGTTGCATCAACCCTCCAATACCAAAGACCCACCACCTTAATTTTCTTTCCTTTCATGCACATGCAAATTATTGTATTCAAAACCGAGCCGAAGCTCTCCGGACCAAAATGTCTGTCTCAAATAATTGAGCCGAAGCTCCCCGGACCAAAACGTCCGTCTCTTAACTATCCAAGCCAAAGCTCCCAACTATATTCCCGTGCTATCTGTGTTTCGTGAAATGTGCAACCCTAATTACTAAGTTACTTTTTTCAGCTTGTTAATACAGTTTACGTTAACCCAGGACTACCCCCGGTATTCCCTGTAAAGGGCTCTCAAGGGGCACTAGGAACTATGTTGGGATTACGCCCAGCGTTTCCTTTCGCAAGGTACTTATTTTTATTATTGGTTGATTCCCTTACCCATTACCTTCTCATATTACAATAGGCTAATCCTAGGGTGATTTGCCTCTACCTCACCTCGGGGAAGACGATCTTTCGTCGAACCCGAGCACCTCTAAACTCTAGCCAAACCAATTTCTCACCCCTCTTCCTATCCTTCTATGGTGAACTCATCCACATCTATCCAAAATGACTAACTCCTACACCATGCCCCATCGTATCTTATTGCAATTTACCCATCTTGCCAAATGCAGACCATCCTAGGTTATATGTCGGACCGGACATGAGATAATCCAAATACTCATCCAAATGGCCTACCTTATTTACTGGAGGCTTATCATGATACGAATAGACTAAATCCAGAAAATTATAATTTTCCTAATTTATCTGGAATTTAATTAATTTCCTTAAAGCTTCCAAAGGCTACCAGTTTGAACATGAACTACCCTAAGTACTCATGCAAGATACCTAACAAAATTATGATAAATATTAGGTTATCTCAATATGGTAAATCCAAAGTATCATAATTTTTCTATCATCAAAAGGACACTAAAACTATTTTAGCAATATTTACTATCTTCCGTTGTTTATGAATCAAGTACAGAAAATATCCATCCAAAAATTATAAATTAATTATACTATGCAGATACAACCTTAAAAGTAGTATTGGCAAAGTTTCATATTTTTTCAGCAAGTATTAATCTCTGAATAAATTAATTATCAAAATCTCCATATTATGGACTTGTAAAGAAAGTACTGTAATTAACCCTCTAAAAATTATGAATAAATTCCTACAAGCATATTTTGGCCTGAAATCATCAGTACCCAAGTCTCATGATTTTCCAACAGATATATCATCTATAAATAAATTTATACCACTAAGTCCCTTTTGAAACTAGTGAAGGAAGTACTAAATATCTTCAATTACAATTGTAACAAAAATTTAGGGATATTTATTTAGACCTAGATCATCTACTGACCAAGATTCATCAGTTTCAAATAAACAAAATAATCAAATTAATTAAAACACCATGTTGGCACCTTTTGATATTTAACAAATAAAGTACTAGAAATATATTCCATAAAATTCTAATAAAATTACTATGGGTTCTAGATGGTGTAAAACTTACTCTACCCAAGTTTCACAACCTTTAAATAAGGTTTAGTGGCTGAATTTATAAAATTGTGCTTCTACACTAAAACTAGGGTAGGGTTTTGAGGTGTCTACCTTCCTCCAAGTCCTCTAAGATTCCTTCCAGAGAACTTAGGTTACACTACCTTCAATTCTACTGAGTTTTCAAGGTCATACAAGGGCATTAGCCCTCATGTCCTTCACAACCCCCAAAAGTCCTTCCTTAGGGTTTGAGGTTGAACCCTATGGTAAATCAAGCCTAAATCACCCCATATTCCTTAAGAGAGTGACATTGGCCATACTAAGTCAGTGTCCAAGACCTCAGCCTCTGTTAAGGGGAGGTGGACACCCTAAGCCCATGGTGCACTTTTAATCAAAAACACCTCCTTAAGGGCAAACTAGGGTTTGGTGATTTCCTAACCAAAACCCATCCAAATGAGAGAAATTTTGTACAGAGCTAGGTTTTGATGCCAGGGACCACTCACCAAAATTTGGGAGGGTTTGGAGGTCATTAGACCAATTAATTAAAATACCCTAGCATTATTAAATAAAAGTAAAAAACTTTAGGCAAAGTGTCTCCAAAAAATTCCAATTTTGGACAAACCCTATATATAGTTAAGACAAATCCCTTGCCCAAATTGCAGCCTATTTGGACAAGGGATGAACGGTGGGCATCCGTTTGAATCTCAGGACAGCCCTATGTATAGGTCCCACCAAAATGGGTGCCCTGGTCCAACCAGAGGGCCAAATTGGTCCAAATCAATTTTGATTAAAGTAGACACATAGAGCTACAACTTTCATATTGAAAGTTTTCCCACCAGGTGGCCCTAAGCATTTTTAAAAATTAAAACCATTTACTATAAATAGGGTGACAGAAATGAAATAATCATGGAATTAAATCCTATAGTTTAATATTTGATGAAGCACGAATCTTGGCGCAAATGAACGTGATCCGTTCATCTCCTTCCTTGAGCCGACAGCCAGGATTCGTTTTTCCTGGGCCGACTTCAAACGGCTGCCGCCGGCCATCCAGCCCCTTCCCTGGCCGGCCACTGCTACCACCACCTCCGTTGAGGTGGTGGCTGTCGTCAGGCGGCGGCACAGCCGCCGAAGAGGCGTTTTCCGGCGGTTCTACTAGGTAAATTTTCAGCCAAAATCCATGAAAACCAGGATTTGGATCGGGCTCAATTTAGCCCGAACCTTGCACCTAAAGATTGCTACGATCTACCCATGAGATAAGGAGAGGAGGAGGACCTTTCTGGCGGCCTGAATGCGGGAGGAACGGCGGGATGCCATTGTCGACGGCGGCGGCGCTCGGCTTCTGCAACAACATAGTGGTACAGCCTGTTCCTTCCAGGTAAGGGTTCAAAAATTCTCCCCTCTTCCCACTGATGGTGTTTAAATGATCAATTGGGGAGGGGGGTGGCTGGTTCTTCAATGCCCATCAAACACCATTAATGGTGTGGCTCGGGTTGAGTGAGGGGGGGGGGGGGGGGGGGGGGGGGGGGGGCTGAACCTACCTCTTGGTGGCTGGCAAACGGCTGGAATCAACTCCTATTCCCTAGAGGAGTTGATTGCAGCCATAAAGGGTGGATGTTGACCTCCTTTGGCCGGTTCCCACCCTTCCCTTCCTGTCCCCCAATTATCTCTCTCCACCATTATCATGAAAGGATGCTCCTTTCTCTCTCCTAGTCACCCATGTTGACTGGTCAACTCCATAGGATAGGTGCAACCCACTTAATCATAATAATCATGAAAAGTGAGGTTAGCGTAAGGGAAAATGGCTTGAGCTTGGGTTAGCCCATTTGGGCTTGGTTTGACTTGTCCTAGGCTAGGGTTGACTTGGGTAAATTTTATCATTTGGGTTGACCCCATTGGGTCCTTGGTGACCCATTGTCCTCCCCTAAGGTCTATGTAGGGTTGGGTAGGGCTAACTTGGCACCTTGGAGGTCACTTGACCCTTGGTAAGGGCACTTTGACCACTTTGGGGCTTGAGTTGACTTGGGTCAACTTAGCCACTAGGTTTGACTCCAATGGGTCCCTAGTGACCCATTGACCTCACTTTAGGTTTAAGAAGCCCTGAGTAAGGTTGGTTGGGCACCTTGGTGGTCACTTGACCCTTATTTAGGGCACTTTGACCAAATTAGGGGTTAGAGTTGAGTTGGGTCAATATGACCATTTGGGTTGACCACAAGGGGTCCTTGGTGACCCCATGGCTTCACTTAGGGTTAGGAGGGCATGTGTGGGGTCCACTTGGCTAGGGGAAGGTCAATTGACCCTAAGTAGGATAGTTTGACCCATTTAGGGTTAGGGTTGACTTGGGTCAACTAAGTCTCTTTGATTGACCCCAATGGGTCCTTATGGCTCTAATGGGCCTCCCAAAATGTTTGGGGGTGTTGTGATAGGGTCTTGGGGTCAAGGTGTAGCCTCATGGTCATCCTAAACTATTGTTCAGAGTCCTACTATTTGCAGACCATGATGATTTCCAACTTCATGTCTAAGCTCTCTTGGTCTTCTTGAGTTTCCTAGGGTTTTGTCATGACTTTGTCATGACAAAAACACTCTTAGGGGTCTTGTTGGAAATGGGATGTTACACCCGTGACACTGGGCGTGTTCCCTCTATCGACCATTTTCATCGACCTAAGTCTCGAGTGTCGACACAAAGGAGGACACGCCCTAGGTCACGCCCCAGACACGCCCGTAACACGGGGAGTGTCTCGCCCGAACACTTCATCGACATTTTCGTCGACCTCGCGACTGCTATACACCCGGGCAGGACACGCCCTGGGACACGCCTTGGGACGAGTGTCACCCAAAAATTTGCCAATCCCAGACTTTGGGTTGTTACATGCTTCCCAGTTGTCAACACTCCCCTGAGCCCAAGTCAGCTCTCCTGGCTCAAAAACACGCACAAGGGGCCTAGTGCGATTCGGGATGTTACAAATACTATAAACAAACAAAAGATTTTGTCCCCGAAATCAGGCTAAGGATATGGGGAGAAATGCATAGCAGAAAATATATTATGTTGCCAAATAAAATTACCTTGAGCAAACAACTCCGGATAGTGGTTTTGCGTCAAATCCATTGGCTCCCATGTATATTCCTCCTTCCAATGATTATACCATAGCACTTTCACTAAAGGAACACTTTTGCGGCGCAATATCCTTGTCTCGTTATCTACGATCCGCACCAGCTCTAGTCGCACAGACCTATCGGACGCCATAGCACCATCAGTTATGTGGATGTATTGATCGGGCCGCAACAACGCCTTCCGAAGCGACGACACATGGAACACGTCGTGGAGGTTCTCTAGCTCGGGCGGTAACTCCAACCAATAGGCCAACGTGCCAATCCTTTCCAATATAGTATAAGGCCCAACATACCTTGTGCTGAGCTTTTTCACACCACGCACACGTGACACTCCATGCATCGGTCGGATATTCAGCAACACCTTATCACCCACTTAAAACTCCACCATCTGGTGCCTTGCATTGTAATACTTCGTCTGTCGACTTTATGCCTCCAACATGCGATCCCGTATCAGTCTAACCGCCGCATCGGTATCATCAATATATTCAACGCCCAAAGCCTTTGGGTCTTCATCTTGCACCCAAGATAAAGGGGTTCTACACCTCCTTCCGTAAAGAGCTTCATTAGGCGCCATGCCGATGCTAGCCTGATGGCTACTATTGTAGGAGAATTCTACCAACGGTAAGAGCCTTTCCCACGGCTCTCCTCTATCCAACACACATAATCTCATCAAATCTTCTAATGTCCGGATGGTCCTTTCAGATTGCCCGTCCGTCTGAGGATGAAACGCGGTGCTGAAGGTAAGGCGCGAGCCCAAATACTCCTGTACCGCTTTCCACTCATTGGAGCTAAACCGACCATCACGATCAGACACGATCGTCTTAGGCACGCCATGATACCGTACGAATTGCTCCACAAAGAGGCATACTAAGACATCCACATGAGCTTCTTTCTTCATTGGGATAGACCGGGCTACTTTCATCAGGCGATCAACTATCACCCACACTGAATCATTCCCGGAGCGTGAGCGAGGTAACCCATGGATGAAGTCATGGAGATATCCTCAAACTTTCATTCGGGGATGGGCAACGATTGTAACAAACTACCGGGGCTCTTGCATTCTGCCTTCACTCTTTGACAAGCTTCACAGTGTGTAACAAAATATCGGACATCCTTCTTCATTCCCGACAAACACATGGTCTTCCGCAAGCCGGCGTACATCTTGGCAATACCCGGGTGCACCGAATACTAAGATCAATGTGCCTCTCTCAAGATATCCTCCCGGATTCTACCGCCCTTGGGAATGTATAGCCGACCAAGAAAATAAATGAGGCCGTCTTTTAGTGTATACTCGTCAGAAGTCCCATCTTCGATTGCCTTGACCGCCGGGGCCAGAGCCGCATCCCTTCCTTGCTTCGGCCAGATTCGGTCCCGGATATCAAAAACTATGCTCATGGTTGCCAAGTACTCGGTATACTCTGTCGAAGGAGCCTTATATACTAAGGTAATATCCATCTCTTCAATCATCCGAGCCAACTCCATACTCATCAACCGAGACTCCGGGCTTGAGTCCGGTACTTTTCTGCTCAATGCATCGGCCTCCGAGTTCACCTTTCCGGGATGATAGTTCAAGGTGAACTCATAATCGCACAGAAACTCTAACCATCGACGTTGCCTCAAGTTCAACTCCTTCTGTGTATGAACGTACTTTATGTTTTTATGGTCTGAGAAAATCTCGCAGTGGACGCCGTATAGATAGTGCCTCCAAACCTTCAAGGAGAACACCACTGCTCCCAGTTCCAAATCATGAACCGGTAATTGATTTCATGTTTCTTTAACTGTCTTGAAGCATAAGCGATCATGTGTCCGTGTTGTATCAGTACCGCTCCCATCCCTTGATATGATGCATCGGTGTAGACTTGAAATCCTTCCTTCCCAGACGGAAGTGCAAGGATGGGGGCGGAGGTAAGTCTATCCTTCAGCTCTTAGAACGCCGCTTCACATTGTGGTGTCCACTCAAATGGCACACCTTTCTTCGTCAATTAAGTAAGAGGGAGGTCAATCTTGGATAACCCTTTCACGAACTTGCGGTAGTACCCGGCAAGCCCAAGGAAGCTCCGCACATCGGCCGCCGACTTCAAGGGAGACCACTCCTTCACAGCACGCACTTTGGTCGGATCCACCGCCAGCCCAGCTCTGCTGATCACGTGACCCAAGAAGGCAACCTCCTTAAGCCAGAATTCGCACTTACTGAATTTGGCGTACAAAGCGTGCTCCTTCAATTTCTTCAAAACCAAGGTCAAGTGCTCAATATGCTCCTCCTCCGTCTTTGAGTAGACCAAGATGTCTTCGATGAAAACAATGACGAAGACGTCCAAATACGGTTCAAATACCTTGTTCATTAGGCTCATGAAAGTCGAAGGGGCATTTGTGAGCCCAAACGGCATTATAGTGAAATCGTACAACCCATATGTTGAACTAAAGGTCGTTTTTTGGATGTCCCCTTCTTGTATTCTCAGCTGATAATAACCTGAGCTCAAATCCAGCTTAGAAAACCAATATGCCCCGACTAGTTGCTCGAACAACTCGTCGATCTGAGGTAGCGGGTAAGTGTTCCGCACCGTCAGCCGATTGAGTTCCCGATAGTCTATGCACAAACGCAGGGTTCCATCCTTCTTCTTCACGAACAATACAGGGGCTCCCCAGGGTGATGAACTGGGGCGAATGACCCCTGACTCCACCAGTTCTTGCAGTTGAACTCTAAACTCCGCGAGTTCCTTCGGGGCCATTCTGTAAGGGGCCTTGGATACAGGCTTGGCACCCGGTACTAGATTAATCTGTAAGTCAACCTCTCTATGCGGGGGTAGTCCTGGTAGTTTCTCAGGAAATACCTCGGGAAAGTCCCTCACTACCCGTACATCTTTCATGTCCAGCGCCAACTCCTTCAACTCGAAACAGATCATGAAGACTTCATCCCACGTCATATGTGCTTTCACAGTCTTAACTGAAGATAACATCATGCGAGGTGCGAAGCTAATACGTTGGAAGATGACATCGGAGTCCCTATATCTCAAGTAGATTCATTTCTCCGCACAGTCAATCCTTGCAAAGTGCAAGTCCAACCACGCCATGCCCAAAATGATGTCAAACTCCGGTATTCTCAAGACCGTGGCAGGTGTCTCAAAGGCCCTTCCTTCAATAAATATCTCGAACTTGCACTTAACGGTTGCAATCATCTCCGAGCCGTCCGGTAGGGGCACTCGTCGGGCTATACCAGTAAAGTATTGTACGCCCTCCATGTCCTTAATGAAATCCTCAGACACAAAGGAGTGTGAGGCACCGGTATCGAACAGTGCATAGGCCGTCTTCCCGCCGATTATCACGGTGCCTGAGTACCAATAACCAAAACTTGTTGCTAGGTGTCTAGTATGTCTCAAGCAATTTTAAGTTTAAGAAAAGAAAAACGAGATAATTAGTTAAATCATACCTGCAATCACATCTTGGGGATTCCGTTCTTGCGCCATGTCCAGCGCGTACACTTGATCCCGAGCAGGGCCGGGGTTTCCTCCTCGCGGTCCTCGTCCTCGACCACGCACATAACCACGCCCCCGCAGAGCAGACAGAGGGAGAGAAGGAGGGACATTCCCATAAAACCGCGGGCAGAAACGTCGAATGTGGCCCGACTGGTTGCATTCAAAACACACCATCCCACGACGCCCTTCATGTTGCTGAATTTGTTAAGGCTGAGGCGGTGGAGGCAACGCAGGCGGTTGGCGAACCAGATGCTCCACTCTAAAATCTCGGTGGAAACGTCCTCCACCTCTTTGATGTCCCCTTCCTCTCCTAAAGTACTGCCTTCTTCTATTGCTGGGGCCAGCTTCGATCACGCCCTCCGCAGGTCTCTTACCACTACTCAAGTGGTCCGCCTCCAATCTCTTCGCCATGTCAATAATCTCCGCCAAGCTAGCGTCCGATATAAACAAAAGGGCCTGCCTTAGGGGATCTCGCAGCCCTTTGTAGAAACGCTTGGCGTATCCTCTATCATCCAGGTCATATGAGCCCGCGAACCTTGTGAGAAGCTGGAACTCTCGCTGGTATTCTGTAACCGATTTTGATCCCTGCTTCAGTTGTAGAAACCTCTGCTCGAGCTCGTATCGAGCTGATGTAGTAATGTAGTGCTCCAAGAAGACACCTGAGAACTCGCTCCAACTTATCTCGGTATACACTCGACCTTAGAACGTGGGCCCATGAGTGACTTCCACCACCTCTTAGCATGTAGAGCCAGGACGAACACCGCTAATGATACAGCCATGTTGGCCGGGCAACGGATCCTCGCCAATAGCTCTTGGACCGTGTCAAGTCATTCCTCCGTGCATACGGCCGACTACGTCCCGAGGTAGGCGGGAGGGGAGAGAGCCCGAAAGGTGCTCATCCAGTTAGATCCCGGAGCCTGTTGTTGCGCCGGAGACTGCTGCGCCCTTAAGACATCTAGAATGGCGGTGAGAATCTACCCCAACTCAGATTGTTGAAACTGAGTGGGCATGGAAGGGGCGGGAGTGCCCCCGATCGGCTCAGCGTGTACTGGAATCTACACGTAAAACATAAACGTATGGTCAGATTGGCTAATCCTGAGGTCAAAGTTGGACAACGTTGTGTGAATTACATATGAGCACACCACAGCTTCCGCTAAGTCAGTTTGTCCGCAAACTGACTAATTGAACGAGGGTGGTACCATTGTTGAATGACTTCTTTTGTTGAGGATCGTAGCAAAGCGATACCATTTGTAAGACCCCCCCTCCCGTATCCCAAAACACGGCACGAAGGGGGGTCTTATGCCCGAAATAGCCGCCTTGCGGTAGCATTAGCACACAGGCTAACCTGTACCACAAGATGCCTATTCCGCCGGCTACAACCAATATCAATATAAACTTGCCAACCCAACCTAAGTATATATCCAAATGCATCAAATAAAAGAAGCTAAAACATGCTTCTACAATATCAGAGTATAGCTATAAAATTGCCCAAACATGTTACATCAAAATCTCACAACACTCACATCTGTAACCGACGGTAGCGACGACACCGTCACATCAGGCCCTGTCGTCCTGGCCTGGCTGTCCTGCTGCAAAGTCTACGGCTGCTCTACCTGTGGGGTGACCTCCTAAAAAGGACGACGTAGCAACCGTTAGTCGAAAAGACTATGTGGCTTCACATCCGCTCCCCCGGCGACTCCTCGGCACCGGGCAGAGAAAGGAACAAGGCTACAAGTATAATACAAGTAGTAAAGCAGGTACAAGCATGTGGTAGTAGTACATGAATAACAACATTATAAACTAGCAGTTCTACTTGAATAACAATATTATAGACTAGCAGTTTTACTTGAGTAATTAGTAAATCAATAAGTACAAGTAACTACAGCAGGAAAGTAACTTAACTTATAAGAATGCTCATACATGCTTATAAGTTAAGGATCGGGTTACATAAAAGTAACTCATCGTATAAGAGTGCCCATACAAACTTATACGATGAGGGTCTTGTTTGTGCAATGTTATGTAATAGTATGTATGTTATACAATGACTCACCCATGATCACACACATGCAATTGCTATGTTGAGACAGACTATAATTCCCACTATTCGAGCAGGTAGCTAACCTCTCAGGCATCAGCCGTCGTGGCCAGGCGGTGACAGTAGAGCGGGCATCTCTACTACTAGGCGGGTATCCACACTACTTCACCTAAGCCTACGTACGCCTCAATGCTAAGAACACAACAACGGAGCCCATGCATACTATGGCCCAGCGGGGTCTCGGGTAGATGTGCACCGAGAACACAGCCCGAACTGGCCTGGTGTGACCCGGAAGGGGACTCGGAAGAAGGCACGAGGACACAACCCAACCATTCACTTGGCACGAAAGGGACCTCGGGACGTGAACACCGACGACACATCCCAACCGCCCAATGTCTAACCGTCAACTCCCGTCGGTGTGACGATCGGCGAGCCCATAGACCTGCCACACTATCCTTAACCTAGGATTACGACACCACGTGTCGACTAACACCTCATGCAAATGCCACGACACCGTGGCATGGAAGGGGCCTCGGAAGTAAGCATGAGGGCACAGCCCAACCATCCATCTATATCTCATCTCAACTCAAACCCAACTAGTGACGGTCAACACCGCACTTACATCCATCCATAATACTACCCGTAGGGAGTCTACGCTCTAAGTATTGGACTACTACATTTCATTCTAACCATCATATATGCTCATGGCCATGGTTTATCCTTCTATTTGTCATTCCAAATGGTTTCAACATATTACAAACATGATGCGCATTAATAATAATCTACCAATTTGTATCCAGTCATTTCATTCATCATATTATAAACATGGTGCGCATTTATAATAATCTATCAATTTTAGCAAGTCATATCATGCATTAAAGTTTGCTCTACAATTCAGTTTTAGGAAATCTAATTAATAAGATTTATCATTCATAGCACTACGGTGGTCAGCATAAAATATTTCATCAAAATCTAGAGTTAATTAGCAACATCGATTCCACCGAATTCAAATTCATATTATATAAACCCCAGAATTTAAGTGCAAAATAAATCTGGACAACAACTTCGACCGGAGATTTCTGAAGCTACAGAATCCGGTGAAGATGTGTAACCCCTCGATGGAAAGGTCTTTCCATGGGTTACAACTTTCATATTCAGCCCACAACCCAGATTTGAGTTATTTCAGTCTGAAAGTATGACAAAGCTGTGTGAAGAATTTGGGATATTTCAAGAATTTTCCTCACCTAGAACACCTCAGCAAAATGGTATTGCTGAAAGGAAGAATAGAACATTGATAGAGGCTGGTAGAACTCTATTGAGTGACACTTCTCTCCCAGAATATTTCTGGGCTGAGGCAGTAAACACTGCATGTCATGTAATTAATAGGGCTACTATCACCAAGTGCCTTAAAAAGTCTCCCTATGAGATTGTGAAGGGCAGAAAACCAAATTTATCCTATTTCAGGATCTTTGGTTGCAAGTGCTATATACTTAATAATGGCAAGTCTTATCTAACCAAATTTGCTGCCAAATCCCAAGAGAGGATCTTTGTTGGGTACAGCAACAATAGTAAGGCTTATAGGGTCTACAACTTGATTACTCAAGTTGTAGAAGAGTCTATACATGTACTCTTTGATGAAACAAGACTGATTAACAGTGAGTTGCCAAGTAGTGTATGCAGCTCTACAGGTATAAATGAGAAGATGGACAATCTTACCATTATAGAAGGTTCTACTGCAACTCAGGAAGTGGAAAATGGTGGCTGCTGTCCAGGGGGAGTACAAGACTCTCTAGATGCTGAAGAAGACCAAGAGGTGCAGCTAAATGAAGAGACTGGAGGTGTTCAACCAGAAGATAGACTACCTCCAGCTAATAGACACTTAAAGGATCATCCAACAAATCAGATAATTGGTGATCCAAGACAAGGAGTGCAAATTAGAAGCAGGAATCTGAGTACAGTTCTTTACTCCAGTTTCCTATCACAAGTGGAACCAAAGAAATTTGAAGAAGCATTTCTAGACCCTCACTGGATTGATGTCATGCAAGAGGAGCTGAATCAGTTCAGAAGATGCAAGGTCTGGAAGCTAGTTCCTAAACCCAAAGACCACAACATTATTGGAAAAAAGTGGATCTTTAGGAACAAATTGGATGAGAAAGGAATCATTGTGAAGAATAAAGAAAGACTTGTTGCAAAAGGATATAGGCAGGAAGAAGGTATTGATTTTGATCAAACATTTGCCTCAGTAGAAAGACTGGAAGCAATAAGGATGTTCCTTACTTATGCAACATATCAAGGGTTTAAGGTATTCCAAATGGATGTTAAGTCAGCTTTCCTAAATGGAGATCTAAAGGAAGAAGTCTATGTAGAGCAGCCCTTAGGTTTTGTTAATCCTCTCAAACCTGATTATGTTTATAGACTTAGGAAAGCATTGTATGGGTTGAAACAAGCCTCAAGGGCTTAGTATGAAACCATGTCTAGTTTCCTCATTGAGAACAAATTCTCAAGGGGGAAAATAGACAAGACTCTATTCCTTATGAAATCTAAAGGAAAGATTATCCTAGTCCAAATATATGTAGATGACATTATATTTGGGTCTACTGAAAGTAATATTTGCAGAAAGTTTGCAAAACTTATGCAAGGAAAATTTGAAATGAGCAGTATGGGGGAACTTAAGTTCTTCTTTGGTCTCCAAGTAAGATAGACTGAAGATGGCATGTCCATATGTCAGTCTAAGTTCACCCTATAGTTGATAAAGAAGTATGGTATGGAATCATCCACTACCATGAAAACTCCTATGGGGTCAAGTATGTCTTTAAGCAAAGATGATGCAGGGAAACCTGTAGATGAAACTTTGTATAGAGGGATAGTTGGCTCCCTTCTATATTTGACTGCTAGTAGACCAGATATCATGTATGCTACATGTGTCTGTGCTAGGTACCAAGCATACTCTAAAGAATCTCATCTGACTACAGTAAAAAGGATTTTGAGATATCTTAAGGGCACACCTTATCTAGGCCTTTGGTACCCTAGGAATAGAGATTTTCTACTGACAGGTTATTCAGATGCAGATTTTGCAGGTTGCAAAGAAGATAGGAAGAGTACTACAGGAACCTGTCAATTTCTAGTTGGAAGACTAGTGTCTTGGATCAGTAAGAAGCAGACCAGTGTGGCAATCTCCACAGCTGAGTCAGAATATGTTGCTGTAGGAAGCTTCTGTGCACAACTTTTGTAGATTCAACACCAGCTAGTAGACTATGGTATTCAAGTAAGTAGAACACCTTTGCTTTGTGATTCTACAAGTGCAATTTCTATAGCTAATAATCATGTCTTACATAGTAGGACTAAGCTTATAGAAATTAGATACCATTTTCTTAGAGAACATGTTGAGAAAGAAGACATTTCACTAGAATATGTCAAAACAGATAATCAAATTGCTGATA
Organism: Platanthera guangdongensis; assembly: GCA_039583875.1. Lineage (NCBI taxonomy): Eukaryota > Viridiplantae > Streptophyta > Magnoliopsida > Asparagales > Orchidaceae > Platanthera > Platanthera guangdongensis. The sequence goes on along the minus strand of CM077159.1, from coordinate 42,976,478 downwards.
TGTTTACTAAGCCTCTAGATGAAACTAAATTCAATAAGTTTAAAATTGAATTAGGAATGTTGAACTTAGAATAGTTTCACAAAATTGGCTAAGTAAAATGGTGTCGACACAAGGAGTTGTCTGTGTCGACACATAGAGTTGGTGTCGACATTCCAGAGAAATGATGTCGACACATATAGAAAGTCTGTGTCGACACTTCAGAGAAATAGTGTCGACACATCCAGAGTAGGTGTCGACACATCTAGAAGTGGCGCCGACACTTAGGATTATACAGATTTCGTCGAGTAGAGTTTTGACTAATCGTCGAGCGCAGATGTATTTGTGTCGACACATCATAATTGGTGTCGACACATAGTAGTCAACACCGTTGTCGAGACTTTAGTAGTAAGTGTCGACACTTTTCAACAGTGTCAACAAATTTAGAGGATTATGACGCGCCTTTTCACCTTCATTTTTAGAAAGGTATAAATAGGTCTTCAACATTGTTTGTCGACACGCTTTCAGTAGTTTCGAGACCAAAACTTTGTGTCGGCATCTCTCTCATCTAAATTCACGATTTCTCCAAACCCTAATAGCGCCAAAGCTCGAGGAGAACATCAATGAGGGATATGAGCTAGTTCGCAATGCATTTGACCATGCGGAACCAGAAATCAAGGATGTTGTAACCCTAATTACTGAGAATGGGTTGGAGTATCTAGTTTCTCAGTCAACCAAGATTTGGAAGAAGGAAGTACTCGAATTTTTTAGTGTAGCTACCCTAGATGAAACTGGACTCAAGATCAAGTCCACGGTCCATGGGATAAAAGCCAAAATAACCCAAAAGAGTTTGAGGAAAGTTCTACATCTGCCAAGAACTCAAGAAGAGGAAGATGTACCTGCATCCAAGACAAGGGAAGCACTGCAATGGTGTGGACTAGATTCAACCATGAAGATTGGCTTAGTATTTAACAGAAAAGGCATGAATATGCAAGGAAAGTTCTTATCTGAAGTAGTAGGAAAGGTGATTTTGTGCAAGCCTGGTGGGCATGATAGGATATCAGCTCACATGTTCAGCTTAATGACAAGAATTATCTTTAAACTAAAAACTTATTGGTTAATAGTGATGTTTGAAAAGATTAAGGAAAGTCTGAAGAAGCCTAATCTGGGTAGGATAATGAGCTTGTACTTGGCTGGAACAATTCTAGAAGTTATGAACCAAGCTGCTGGTTCTAAAATTAACCATACGAGGAGGATGGATATCAGAATTATCCCAAGATGGGATAGGGTGTTAACTAAGGACATGCCTACTCCAAAGAAGGAAACACCTCCATAGAAGAAGAAGAAGAAAGCCATAATGGCTCCTAAATCATCCAGTAGCTCAGAGGAGCAAGTAGTTTTCAGTTCTAATGAGGAAGAAGCTGATAATACTGGAAGGTCACCAGTAAGGAATGAAGATGTATAGAGGAAGGGGGAGCAACCTTCTGCTAGCCCCATCCACCTAGATACACTCCAGGGGGAGCCTCAACATGTGGAAGACCCAACTCACTTAGACAGTGAAATGGCAAATCAAACAATCCTTGAGGTAATACATGAAGTTAATCAATCAATTTTCCATATTGAGGATGAAGTATTAACTGAATATTTGATTGATGTTGATCAGCAAACTCAGTTAAATAGTCAATCACAAGGTGTTGTCATGGTAGATACATCAGTTGCTGATAATGCTCCTAAGATAAGAAAATCTCCAGTCCCTACTCAACAGGAGTTTACACTAGAAGAGCTGTTTCCTGATATTGAGGGGGAGCATGCTGGTTTTGAAGGGGAGAAGACTGCTTTTGAGGGAGAGCAAGCACATCTTGAGGGGGAGCATGTAAAATCTCAGGGTGAGACTGCAAGAAATGAGGAGCAAATTACAATTGAGAATGAGGAGCAAAGGACTCAAGGGGAGCTCAGAAATATTGCACAAGAATTGCCTCCTACTCCTAAAAATAGAGTTGATATTGCCAGTACCTCTGATTCTGAGGATGCAGCAGAGGTTCAGGATAAGAAGAGGAAGCTCATGGTCTTTAAAAGAAGAAGCCAGAGCTACAAAAAAGCATTACAAACTGTTGCTCCACAGCCTGCCTCCACAATTGATTATAATTCTTTGTTAGTATCCATGCAAGTGAAGTTGGATGAGCAAAGGGTTGCAATGGAGAAGTATATAGATGAAACTCACAAAGATCTCCAATTCTCCTTGGCTACAGATATAAAATCTATAAGATTTGAGGTGAATCAAAATAAAAAGGAAATGACTGACTGTTTCCACAAAGGGAGCAATGCAGTGGTTTACCTAGCCACTCAACAAGAGAAAATCAAAAGACAAGTGGATGATATAGTAGTTAAGCAGGGCTATGTCTTAGAAAATAAATTAAGGATGAATGCAAACTTGACTGAATCACATAATGTGATTGTCACTGAGATGAAAAATATTGCTATTGCACAGTCTGCAGCAAGGGCTACAGCCAAAGCAGAATTTGATAAATAATTACAAGAAGGAATAGCTGATGTAAAGACTGCTATTGAGGATTCTCAAAAGAATATTATTGCAAAGCTACAAAAACTGAAGCCCTTCTATAAAGATGGTGTTAATTTTCTTAATGCCCAAATCAGATTCCAGAAAGATGATCTCAGGGATCATATTGAAAGAGAAGTCATAAAGGGGGAGAAAGTACTAGTCAAAGCTGGATCTGACCATGCTAAATGGATTTCCAATAGCATCAGAGCCACACTTGGATATCCACTCCTATGTGATGATGACAATGTAGCTGAATCTGGAGTGCATCCTGCATATTTTGGTGGTGAGCAAGCTAAAGTTGAACAAGTAATCTATCCTCCAACAGATTTTGAAATGATACATCAAGAAGTCCAGTCTATGTATAGCCCTCCTGAAGGTAATAAAAATGTGATCATTGAGAAAGTAGACAAGCCTATGTTACAGGCAGTTTTGAAAGAGCAAGAAGCTCTATTGTCAAAGAAGAGATTCAGAGAACAGGCAGAGTTAAGGCCTGATTTTGAACAGTGGAGCCTAACTTCTAGAAATATTATACTAATTGCTTAGAAAGCTGCAAAGGATAATATCCTAGAGAGAGGCAAATGGTATTCTAAATAAGAATGAAGAAAACATGAAGCCAGGAAAGAGGCCATAGTTCAGTACAGAAGGAAGGCAAAATTTGGGAAGCTGCCTCCTAATGCACATGAGCTTAGCAAATATTTCCCAAAGCCTTATCATTATTTTGAAAGACAAAAGATAAGGGCTGAAGAGCTGAAAAAGAAAGATCTAAAGAGCAAGATGTCTGCTGATGACTCTGATGTTCCTGTGCAAGCCAAGATTCAATCAGGCAAGGGCATTGTCATCAAGGAGCCAGAGCATCCTTAGAGTAGATTTTCTTAAGTTTACATCTTTGTAATCTTCTGTGTTAAAATCCATGTAAACTTTTGATTAAAGAAACTTTTGGTAGTTGAAACAAAACTATAATGAATGCTCATTGTGTTAGCATAATTATTATGTGATGAAATATCTTATATGTTTTGTTTAAGAAATTACCCTGTCACTTAATGCTGTTATACATCATGTTGTGTATTTGTTATGTATGGTGTATATCATTGACTAAGGGTTATGACTTCTCCAAATAGGGGGAGATTGTTGTGTATATTGGAAAATGTGTACCAGATTTCAAGAAGCCTCACCCTACTCAATGATATGCATCAAGGTTATTTGATGTGTTTTGAGTTTATATGTGCAGGCTAAGTAGTTGCAGGAAATGTAGAAAAATTTCTAAGTCCATGTGTCGACACCTAGAGAAGCAGTGTCGACACTTATGAAGACTTGTGTCGACACTGGAGAAAAGCTGTGTCGACACTTGGAGTAAATTGTGTCGACACCAGGAAAGGCAGAGTCGACACCAGAAGAAATGTGTCGACACATACAGGCAGTGTCGACACACTGTGAAGAATAGTCGACATAAATCGTGTCGACACTTAGAGGCATGTCGACACCTAGAGAAGCTTAGTCGACATTAAATGTGTCGACACCAGGAGGCTGTGTCGACACACTGAAGTATTTGTCAAACATCAACCGTGTCGACACACAGGACTTGTGTCGACACACATCAAGTTTCAATAAAGTTAAAAGTAAAGAAGTACTTGTGTCGACACAATGGAGATGTGTCGACACACAACAAGTCTCAGCAAAGTTAAAATGAAGAAGTGTTTGTGTCGACGCACTCAATCAGTGTCGACACATTCTAAAGAAGCAGTGTCGAGAAGCTGTTACAACAACACAAGGAGTTGTGTCGACACCACCAAGGCTAGTGTCGACACTTAGTCCACTTGTGTCGACACTTAGTCTAATTATGTCGACACATAATGAAGATCAGTCTCGACACTTTCAGACAAAGACAGTGATTTCAAGAAGTGACTGGATGACTTGACAGCTGCCATTTCTAACCGGTCAACTACTATTGTCAGAGCTGTCAGAAGGTTGTTAGAAACCGGATCAGCCGGTTACCATGGAGGAAGACTATATAAAGGCTTTCTCCTTCAACAAAAAAAAAGATTGATGATCAATCACAACCAACTAACAACAACTAAGAGAGAAGTAATTATACAGTAGATTTTCGACAGAGGTTTTAGAAGAAGTTGGAGAGAGAGAGCTCCTTCTAAGAAGAGCAGTTGCTGAACCAGGCTGCTAAGTAAGATTCAGATTAAGATCTGAATCTCAAGTCAGAAGCTGATTGAAGAATCAATTTCTCAAGAGTTCAACCCTACTGAGTTCAGATTCAAGAAGCTTTGAAGAAAGCTAAGAGAGGTTGATCTCTGCCAAGATCTTCCAAGAACTCATCAAGAAGCCAGCCAACCCTTCTCTCTCTATCTGGGTTGTGGTTAATTACTTTGTAAACATTATTTTTTGTAGGATCTTGTATAGATCTGAGCTGTAAGCCTATTTTATAAAGGATGAGTGTAGGAGATTTAGATCTCTGAGTGTAAGTCTTGTTGAGGACTGAGGTAGGGCTTTGTGCCTGAGTTGTAGGAGACTGTGTGTTCTCTGAGTGTAGGCCTTGGTGAAGGCTGAGGTAGGGTTGTTTGCCTGAGTTGTAGGAGTGGGGACACTCTGAGTTATAGGAACCTGGTTTGGGTTCCGAACTGCTGTAAGATCTGAGGATCTGAGATGAAGTACAGAAGTTAGGCCGAATCTAGTATAGTGCTAGATAGGCGAAGGGGGAAAGTGGATGTACCCAGACCTTGGGGAACCACTATAAATACTGTGTGGACTCTGTGAATGATTGTTTCTGTGATTGCTGTGCTGATAGTTGTAGAATTTATAATTGTTGTTTACATTTCAGAACAGATTGTCTACCTTTAAAGCAAAAGAAAAATTACACATATTCACCCCCCCTCTAGGTGTTTAGGTACTAATTCTTTCAAGTGGTATCAAAGCGAGGTTCCTCAAAGAAGGACTTAACAGTCAGAGTGAGATCCTTAAGGCAAATTTAAAAATCAAGAAAGAATCTAGAAAATGGGTACATGTGAAAATCATAAGAAACTAGGTTTAATGAAACTACCCATATGCAGAAAGGAAATATTTGGTATCTGGAAAGAAAGGGTCAGGCTGTTTATGGAGGCCTCTGATCCAAGGATATATATTACAGTCAAAGAAGGCCCATATGTGCCAATGAAGATATCCATTCTGGATGCAAATCAGAAAACTCCCAAGGACTTTTCTGAAATGACTAAACATGAAATCATCCTGGCCACTATAGACAAGAGAGCCCAGAATATAATTGTTAGTGTCATTGATGATTCAACATTTCAGAACTTAATTCATTGAAAAATCTCTAAAGAAATGTGGGACACATTAATAGTCTATATGGAGGGATCAGAGGAAGTAAGACAAGACAAGAAGTCAATATTAAATCAGGAATATGAAATCTTCAGACAAGGAAAGTCTGATAGAATTACAGAATGTTACAAGAAGTTCTATAGGATAGTTAATGAGTTGATGTCCTATGGAAGAGTCTTCAGCAACTATGAGTTGAATTACAAGTTCTTAAGATCCCTGGCTAAGGACTGGGACACCAAGATTTGTGACATTAGGGAAGTGGCCAAACTTGCTGATATACCTCCTCCAACTTTGTTTGGAAAACTGCTATCTTATGAGATGCACTAAATGGCTAGAAAGGAGGAAGAGAAGACTACTAGAGTGGAGCACAAGGAAAAGTCTGTGGCCTTCAAGACTGAAGCCACTAAGTATAGAAGCAAGTCTCCATCTCCACCTAAAATAATTGCTGAGGCTGTCACAGATAATTCAGATAGCAAGAGTTCTGATAGCGGTGAAAGTGATGAAGACTTTGCTGCTTTTACTAGGCACTTTCAAAGATTTCTAAAGAAGAGGCACTGGAGGTCTAAGCTTTCCACTTATCAGCTAAAAGATGACTAATATTAGAAGAGAAAGTCATCCAGGAATGACAGAAGCAGGTCCAAGCTAAGCAAAGCTACATATTCAAAGATTGTGTGTTATTGCTACAATAGACAAGGATATGTAGTGGTTGACTGTCCTAAAAAGAGGAAGGAGTCAGCTGACAAAAAGAAGACTCAGTTTTAGAGCAAAAAGGAAAAGTCCTTTGTTGCTAAGAAAGACAAGAGTCTGACAGACCAGTCATCTTCAGAAACAGAATCAGAAGCTGAAGCCTACATTGGATTATTTGCTGAAGAGGAAGAAGATGAGTTCATGTAGCTAATGAACTCAATTTATGAACAAGAAGACCATCAGTGCAAGGGACTGATGGTTGTATCAGAAGAGAACAAGTGTCAGGATCAGCCTGGTCCCAGTAAGGTACAATGTCTTTCAGATTGCAGTACTGAGTCAGAATCAGTAACATCTGCATCAAGTGATGTGGATGAATCTGAGTCTGAGGGTGATATTCATCAACTGATTGATGAATATAGAGATCTATTACAGGCACTTAAGAAGAGCAAAAACCTGGTCAAAACTCTGACTAAGGAAATTGCTGATCTTAAGTTGACTGCTTCTGATTCAGAAAAATTGCTGGATTAGAAGTTAAATGAGATAGCTAGACTGAAAAACATTACATTTATTCAGATGGGTACTATCACATTTAAGAATGATCAGATTAGAAATCTGGAGGTTAGACTTCAGAAGGAGAAAGAGATAGTGGCTAGCTTTTCTAAACCTAAATCTGTTTTACCATTGATTGATGAGTTTGTACCTCAAAAGAGTAAGGCTGGATTAGGGTTTAAAAAACCTGCCTGGACTGTTAGGTCCAAATCTAAAGGCAAAGCCCCAGCACAGAACAAGAAGCCTGATGTAGATAATTCAGCTAGGGTTGTACCTAAACAAAGGTACAACAAGTTTGAGTGCTGGTGTTGTGGCAAGGTAGGCCACTTTGCCTTAGATTGTTGGCACAATTCTAGTGTCAAGAAGAGTAACAATCTGCCTGCTAGAAGAGCTACAGGTAGATTTGTTAAAGTTCAGACTAACCTGAACCAAGGACCCAAAACTCATTTGGGTTCTAAGGTAAGGTAATCTTTCTTGCAGGTGAGTCCAAGTTGCCATGCCCCAATATGGTACTTGGACTGTGGATGTTCCAGGCACATGACTGGAACAAGGGGATTGCTGAAGGATTTCACACCTGTGCTAAATGGACCTAAAGTCACCTTTGGTGGTTCAGAAAAAGGGATCATCAAAGGATTTGGTAATATTTCTAGTAACCAGATTACTATCACTTAAGTGGCCTATGTGAAGGGTTTGAAACACAACCTTATAAGCATAAGTCAGCTGACTGATTTGGGTTATGCCTTTAAAGAAAAAGAAAAATTACACCTATTCACCCCCCCCCCTCTAGGTGTTTAGGTACTAATTCTTTCAAGCGGGACACGCCCTGTGACAGCCCAGTCATGCTCGTGACACGGGGAGTGTAACCCACTCGAGACCTACTCGAGAGGACTTACTCGAGAGAAAACCAACTACTCGAGTACCCGGATAGGACACGCCCTTGTCACAGGGATGACACGCCCCTGTCACACCCTCTTACTCGAATACTTTTCCTCCTACTCGACTATATTTCGACCTACACGAGAGCTACTCGAGGATGAGTGGGAAACGTCCTGTGACACGCCCGTGTCACAGGCCGTGTACCCCATACTTGACACTCGACGATCGTCGAGCGCTGGTCATCGACCAGAGGGAACACACGCCCTCCGACACGCCCGTGTCGGATGGGACACACCCGTGACACTGGGCGTGTTCCCTCTGTCGACCATTTTCGTCGACCAAAGTCTCGAGTGTCGACATGAAGGAGGACATGCCCTAGGTCACGCCCCAGATACGCCCGTGACACGGGGCGTATCTCGCCCGAACACTTCATCGAACCCATTTTTGTCGACCCCACGACTGCTACACACCCGAGCAGGACACGCCCTGGGACACGCCCGTGTCCCAGGCCGTGTCACCCAAAACTTTGCTAGTCCCAGACTTTGGGCTGTTACATGCTTCCCAGTTGTCAACACTCCCTTAAGCCCAAGTCAGCTCTCCTGGCTCAAAAACACGCATAAGGGGCCTAGTGCGATTCAGGACGTTAAACCTATCGTATAAAAAGTCTCATACCAATTTATACGTTAGGGTGTCGGTTTTCTAGCAGACATAATATATAAATTTACTGAATAAAACCTTAACTTATAAGCATGCTCGCGCGAATTTATAAATCAAGGGGTCGTTTTGCAGGACCTATTGTATAAGCGTCCCATACCACTTATACAATAGGTGTTATGGTTGAATGTAATGGTTATGCTATGAAATACAATTATGTCACGCTGCGAACATGCAAGTGCAACACACCCACTCGACTCTGTGTACACATACCTTTAGTTCCCCCTTTCTGGAGTCGAACCTCCCAGGATACCTCCGTAGTGGCAAACAGAAGCGGTGGGTTGGGCCTCGCCCACCTCTAAACCGGTAATTGCACTACGAGTCAGACCTATCGTACGCATCAACGCTGGTGCACTAAGCGTAGATCCTGCGTACTCTTGTCGGCTGACGCACCGGACTTTACTTGGTCAAGTGCTAAACCACACTTGTCACGTCAACGTACTGGCGTCCGTGCATCGACTCTCCAATACCGAAGACCCCCCACTATGCACATGCAACCTTGATGTATAACCATCGAGCCAAAGCTCCCCGGCCATCCCGTCCGACACAAATGACAACCGAGCCAAAGCTCGCCAGACCAACAGGCCCATCACCAAATCCACCGAGCCTACTGCCTATGTGACCTAACCTAACTCCCACAACCCCGGGGAGTGTGAGTGTAACCCTAGATTATCTCTAATTACTCTTGCATTTTAGTTTTACCAACTATTTAGGTTAGCCTAGGACTGCCCAAGGTATAGCCCGTGAAGGGCTCTCGAAGGCACTAGGAACTACGATGGGATTACGCCCAAAGCTCCTTTTTGCAAGACACTTATTTTATATTGGTTACTACACGATTTCCCGACCCTTAATTGTTTTACTGGATCTAACCCTAGTGCATTAGACACTTCCTCCCTACGGGAATGACGATCTTTCGTCGATCCCGAGCACCGCCTAACACTAGCCAACTCCACACTTTACTCAAACTGTCTTCCATAGGTTCCCACAATTGTTTATCCAAACTGCATAATCTCTAACCCCAACTCGTGTGCCCAAATTCTTATTCCAACTCAATTTTTGCAGTTTTTACTAAATGCAGACCATGATAAGTCATATGACATTTAAAATGAGAGGTGCACAAAATAATCACCCAGTACCCATATAATAATTATTTGAGGGCTATAATGACATTTTTAGCCTAAATACAGAAATTCATAATTTTTCTAATTTATCTGATAATTTATTTATTTATTCTAGTAATCCAAAAACCCAAGTTTGAACATGAAGTACCAAATTCAGAGAAGAAAATACTCAACAAAATTTATGATAAATTCAATATGACTATTTAACATAAAATCTAGTGTCTCCCAATTTTTTTAGCAGGCAATAAGCTCTGAATAAATTATACATCAGATCCCCAAAATTATGGGTTTGTAAAGTATATACTGCAACTGGTCATCTAAAAATCATGAATTAATTTCTCCAAGTGGTTATTGACGTAAAATTATTAGAGGCCTAATTTCACAATTTTTGCAATAAGTAAATAGCTCTAAATAATTTATTGACCATAAATGCACCTTTTAATTCTTGTGAAGAAAGTACTAAAATTGTTCAACTAAAATTTATAACAAAATTCAAGAATACTCATTTTGACTTAAAACACCTTCTGCCCAAATTTCATGAGTCTATAATGTATAGTGTGACCATAATAAATAAAATACTATTTAGGGCCACATCATGTATAACAAAGGGGGTGTTAGTAATATTTCTCATAAAATTCCAATAAATTCACCAGAGGTCTTATCTAACTTAGAGTCCATGCTACCTAAGTTTCACGCCCTTTTAGTAAGTTTTGGTGGCTTATCCTACACAAAAATTGGTAATGCCCTAAACTATGGTTAGGGATTTGAGATGCCTATCCATCACCAAATCCTCTAAGATTCATACCAAAGGACTTGGGCTACCCTAGCATCATTTCTACCAAGTTTTAAGATCAAACAAGGGCATTTGACCCCATGCCCTTCACAACACTCAAAAGCCCCTCCATAGGGTTTGAGTTTGGATCCTAGGGCAGAGCTACCCTAGACCACCCCATAATCTCTATAAGGGTGTGAATGGCAGCTAGATCTGATATACTCTAGAGGGGGGGTGAATAGAGTATATGGTGTTTTTTAAAACTTTTACAACTGCTGTTGTATTTTAAGTGTGTGTGTGCAGGGAAGCAAATACAATAAACCAAGATGCAGCAATTATCTAATCACAGCACATTCACAGAGCAAGGCCAGAAAATAAAAAGAAAAGAAAGCAACCAGACGACACAAGAATTTTATAGTGGTTCCCCAAATCTGGGTAGTCCACTCTTCTACCACCCTGGTAGGAATCCACTGCAGGAAGGGGTTGATCAGGTGTCCTGGCACCAATGGGGTTTTGATCAGGTTCCCAAAATCCAAACCCTCAAGTATTTTGGTGGGAGACTTGCAACCAGAATAATTTTGAAGGGAATTAAAACCCTGTACAGAGGTAGAGTGAGAGGGTGATGAGGTCTTCTATTTCTCAAGTCAAATGAGAAGACTTGTGGATTGTTGTTTAGCAGCTTTGCTCCCCCTGAGATGTAGAATGAATCAGGAAGAATGCTGGAGCACTGCTTTAGGGTGATAGGTCTTCAAAGACCTAGAATTCCAGGTCCAGAGAAGGTCTTCAGGAACTTCTTGTAATTGATATGAATGTATTGTTTTTTTTGAAGTTATCCTGAGTAAAAGCAGATGAAGAAGACTCTTGATATTGATGTAGTGTTCTTCTTCTTCTTCTTGATCAGTTTCTCTCTAGGCCAAGAATGAATTCTTTTTCTTGTGTTGTCTGAATCACTGTCTATCTTTTTTCTTGTTGTTGTGTATCTCTGTATTAATGTCTTATTTCTGTATATCTCTATGTCTCATAAGAACACCTTCGAATTTTTGAATATCGAGTAGTAATGGCAGACGGCCTGGAAAGGACGTAGAAATTAATTATTTCCCCAACTGTTTCCATGGGAAATGATATGTAATAATCCAGGATTAATTGTTCATTCTAACGGTAGTATTCTGGGAAGAACTGCCATTAAATGTTCAGGAATTAGCGCCATGGAATGAGACGGGAACGGAAGAAGACCTAGTCTGGAATCATCGACCAAAGAACATAATTTGTCGAGCTGAGCCTGAGTTCGTCGAGCTAAGCTGAGTTCGTCGAGCTGAGCTGAGTTCGTCGAGCTGAGCTGAGTTCGTCGAGCTGACAGTCTTCATTCATTGAACAGACAACCTTCAATATCAGACAAACATTATTCGTTGAGCAGAGAACCAAATTCGTCGAGCTGAGAATAAAATTCATTGAACTGAGAAAAGTTCTGGACTTGGACGAAATACTCTACATCTACTGAAATGCTGTGTCGACATAAATTGTTGTCGACAGATTGATCTTGGTGTCGACACAAATCCTCTGGTGTCGACATAAGCTGGTGTCGACTGAAATCCTGGTGTCGACATAAGCTGGTGTCGACTGAAATCCTGGTGTCGACACAAATCGTCTGGTGTCGACTCAAACCCTAAGTGTCGACACAGATTCTCTGAGTACAAAAATCGTCGAGTAGAGATTAGCATTCATCGACCAGACTTGAGGTCCAAGTTCGTCGAGCTCAGAATATAATTCGTCGACCGAAGCATGAAGCTGGACTTAGAGAAATTCTGAAGTAGTCCTGATAAAGCTTGAGGTAGAAACCCGGTGTTCGTCGAGCAAAGAACATAGTTCGTCGATCTCAGCACTACAAATTGTCTCACGATCGTCGAGCGCAAAAATCCCTTCGTCGAGCTGAGTTCGACGAACGTCGAACTCATTTCACTTTGTCTGAAAAACTGATAGATCTGGAGTTCCTGATGGTCTTGAGGAAGGCTGGTCCATCTGAAGTTGAGATAGAGGACTGTCCTAGACTCTAAGACAAAAACTTGACCCAGACTACACATGATGGGTCACATCCTAAGTCAGTGAACCTAGCCCAAATCAACTAGGGATCCAACAATCTCCCTCTATTTGGGTGAGGTCACTAACAGAGACTCCAAGTAAAGAACAAACAGAAAAAACAAAGCAAAATTAAGAAATATATCTGGCAGAGAATTTACAACACATTCAACAGATATATATATACATACTGGCTTTGTTTTAATGCAAGATACAGTCTGAAATAGAAGCAGAAATGAAATAACCACAAAATTACTTCTCTGTCTTCTTCTGTTTTGGCTTGACTTCTGGTGCTTTATCTCCTGGCTTTTTGAAAATGATTTCCCTGTTGGGATCTGAAGCTTGAGCCTTGGTCATAGTCATGTCAGCTGCCCCTATGATGTTTAGTGAAGTGGCTCTGGGAATAACTGCTTCTGGGTGAAGATGCATGTACTCATCAACATTGAGTAGCTTGTTTGCTTTCCCAAATCTCTTTAGCTCATCTCTCCTATACTGAGACATAGTATTTAAGCATGTTGTGTCCTTGCCTTCAGCTTTAGCTTTGTTGATTAGAGATAAGCCAATGATCTCTTAGAACCTTGCCATTCTAGCTGTGTTGGCTGTTTCTGGATCTTCAGGAGGAGAATAGGGCCTTTCAGCTTCATGTTCCTTAGATTCCTGGTGCTGCTGCTGCTGTTGTTGGTGTTGTCTGCCTGAAGATGGTGGCCTTGGCTGACTACCACCAGAGGATCTCCCTGATTGTCTCTGATAGGATTGAATGGGAGCAGATCTCTGAGAGCCAGAGCCAGAGCCAGAGGCACCTGCTGCTGGAGGAGGAGGAGGAGGAGGAGGATCCTTTCTGTATCTATGAACTGGGGGAGGAGAGTATCTCCTACTCCTCTTCCTCTCTTTTTGCTGGTTCTTTGATAGCCACATCCATGCAGGCATCCCTTTGTAAGGAGCAACATTGTGCAGAATATAGTATGGAGTGTCTACAGTGGGATTAGGCTTGGGAGCAGGAGGAGGAGGAGCCTTCCTTTTCTTAGAGAGCAACTTCTTTTTCTTTTTAGCATCCTCCTCATCTGATTCATCATCATCATCATCATCATTAGAATCTGAATTCTGAGGGTTGTCATACAGAGCATTCAACTTCCTCAGAGTGGCATCAGGAATGATAAGAGGTTTTTCTTGAGGGGTGATATAAGGTTCAGAGGGAGAGGGTTCAACAGCAGTAGAGACAGAGCTTGCAGCTGCTGCCTTGTTCTCTTCTTCAATGTCTGCCAGAATGAGCTCATCCAGATCAGGCATGGGAGAATCATCCATGACAAAATCTGGAACAGGGCAGATTTCTGGAATAGACACGGGAATTGGAACAGCAGTAGGAGCAGCAAAGTGTCACAAAGTTGCTTGGCAACTGCTGGACTAGCTGGAGAGGTATACTGGACAATAGCCAAATATGGCTTAGCAACCTCTACTGAAGGAATAGCCAAATGTGGCCTAACAACCTCTACTGAAGGAAGCTTCATATATACAAGATCAAAGATATGAAGTATCTCAGATAAATTAACTGTGGGATTTATAAGGAAATCACCAGCAGTTGTTATTGAATCTACTGACTCATCAAAGCTACTGCCAGTGTCCATGAATTGAATAAAATCAATTGCTGTATATGTAACTGCAACTGCATTATCAAGCACTGAATCAACTGTATCTGCATTATTGAATCTACTGACTCATCAAAGCTACTGCCAGTGTCCATGAATTGAATAAAATCAATTACTGTATCTGTAACTGCAACTGCATTATCAAGCACTGAATCAACTGTATCTGTACTGTCAAAAACTGTAGCTGCAGTATCTGTATCTGTATCTGTATCAACTGTATCAACTTCTACAGCTGCTGCACCAGCTTCATCATGGAGCATCTCCCCCTGCCTTGGTTCAGGAGAACCTGGAGCCAGGCCCCTGAATGAAGAGGGGGCAGTAGAGAGGGCGGTGATTTGGGTAGATAAAGAATCAATGGAATTCACCAGAGGTGTAATGGCCTCTATGATGAGTGATTTAATAAGAGGAGTCAGAAGAGAGATGATGGAGGGAATGGTGGAAGAATCCAGAAGTGGAGAAGGAATGGTGGAGGGGAGAGAAGCAGATGAGGAAGGAGGAATGTGTGGAGGAGGGGAGGGAATATGCGTTTCAGTGGGGGAAACTGGACGTGTAGGGATATGTGCCAAATCAAGCGGTGGAGGGTGATGTTGAGGTGGAGTCAATTGAGGTGCAGAAGGAGTGAGAAGAGATTTGGTAGGTGGAATGGCCTCTTCAGTGTCAGGGTGGGGAGTGACCTGGATTGTCCGTGTGCTCTCAGAAGCATTGATGGAGGAGGAGGAACCATTGGAGGGTTTGGTGATTATCCTCTCCCATCGGCCAAACAAGGCGCAGGTGAGGCGCTTGCTGGCATTGATGAATGTGGTCGGGGAGACCAAACATTCACTGGCCTTTTCCTGGAGGAAAATCCCCAGGATTCTGCCGTAGCAGACTTCCTTCTTGCTTGTTTTCTTCTTGATTAGGTCAAAGAAAACCATGCCCCAGTCGACCTGACGCTTGTTGAGCACTGCGAACATGATCAAGAATTGATGGCGAGTGATATAGTCATGTGCCGAGTGCTTGCCCATCAGAATGTTTCCTACAATGTCAGCCAAAAATTGATAGGAGGCAGACAGTTGCTTCTTCAGAAGCTTATTAGGGTTACTGCCGGAGAAACCCATTACTTTCAACATATCAGCATATTCCTCAGCGTCCATTTCCAAGTTGTCTTCCCCATTGATCAGTCCAAAAATTTCAGAGAGTACTGCTGGAGACAGGGAAACGGCAGTGTTTCCAATATGTCCTGTCAGAATTCCATCTTCAGAAACTGTGGCAGTGTACACCCATTCTCTTATCTCGGTTGAGTGTAGCTTGATGCTGCGTGTCATGAAATCCTTGAGATGCAATTCTTCAAGTAATTCAAGGATATAAAGAAAAATTGGATCTGAATGTTGGAAGGACTCAAAGTCCATGGAGAATGCTGCATCAAACTTCATCGCCGCAAGTGCTCCTGGAGGAATCGCCATTGATGACCTGCAAAGAAAATCACAGAGAAAACGGCGATCAAGAGCAAAGGAACCGAAAGCGCGGGACGTACGTCGAAAAAAACCTAGATATAAGATTTTCAGAATATGAATCGACAAGCTCCGTTCCACGAAAAGAGACAGATCTTCGAGCTGAGATCGACGAAATAAGTTAGAGGTGAGTAGTTCGTCGAACTCATTTAGAAGAATTGAAAACAGTTCGTCGAACTCCGTTCGACGAAATGGTTTCTGAAGCAAGGTTCGTCGATCTCCGGTCGACGAAAATTGTTTCCACACAAAGAATTCGTCGATCTCCATTCGACGAGAATCTCTCAAACCTTCCCTAATTCGTCGAACTCCATTCGACAAACTCTGGAAAATTTGTCGAATGCAGACAGAAATTAATTTAACTCTTCTCCATCAATCATTCCCAGTTGATTTATAAAGAACAGATGGGTTTTCTCATACAAAGGCTTGATGAAGATATCTGCTCTCTGTAGATCAGTAGGAATGTGGATCAAGTTAATTTTCTTTTTGTCCACATTATCTCTAATGAAATGATGTCTTATTTCAATATGTTTAGTCCTAGAATGATGAACTGGATTCTGAGCTATAGCAATAGCACTTGTATTATCACAAAATAAGGTTGAATTATTTAAGTTGATACCATAATCTAGGAGTTGGTTTTGTATCCATAGCATCTGTGAACAGCAGCTGCCAGCAGCCATATACTCTACCTCAGCAGTTGATGTAGATACAGATGTCTGCTTTTTGCAAAACCAAGAGACAAGTCTCATACCCAGGAACTGGCAAGTTCTAGAGGAACTTTTCCTGTCCACTCTACATCCAGCATAGTCAGCATCTGAGTATCCAGTTAACTCAAATTCTGACTCTGCAGGATACCATAGTCCTAAACTAGGACAACTCTTTATATATCTCAAAATCCTTTTTAGAAAAATAAGATGAGATTCTCTAGGATTCACTTGGAATCTAGTACAAAGGCATGTGGCAAACATGAGGTCAGGCCTGCTAGCTGTTAGGTATAATAGGGATCCAACAATTGCCCTATAATGTTTCTGATCTACAGGTTTCCCTGCTGCATCAGAATCCACAACAGCATTGGTAGGCATAGGTGTTTTCATTCCTGAGGCATCACCCATCCCAAACTTTTTAATAAGCTCTTTAGCATACTTAGATTGGGAGAGGAAGATACCATCAGGGAGTTGCTTCACTTGGAGACCAAGGAAGTAGGAAAGCTCACCCATGCTACTCATCTCAAATTTGGAATGCATGAGGTCAGCAAACCTCTTGCACAATTTGGGATCAGTAGACCCAAAAATAATGTCATCCACATATATTTGTACCAATAAGATTTAGTCCTTATGATGTCTAGTGAAAAGGGTTTTATCTATGGTTCCTCTTGTAAATTTTTGCTCTAAAAGAAAGCTAGCTAGGGTCTCATACCAAGCTCTTGGAGCTTGCTTTAAACCATAGAGAGCTTTATGCAATTTGTAAACATAAGAGGGTTGAGTTAGAGAGATAAAACTTGGAGGTTGTTCTACATAAACCTCTTCTTGAAGTACACCATTCAGAAAGGCACTCTTAACATCCATCTGGAATACTTTGAACTTTTTGTATGCTGCATAGGCTAGGAATATTCTAATGGCCTCCAACCTTGCAACAGGGGCAAAGGTTTGGTCATAGTCTATTCCTTTCTCTTGTCTATAGCCTTGGGCAACCAGTCTAGCCTTGTTCCTTACTATGTTCCCTTATGCATCCAATTTGTTCTTATAGACCCATTTGGTTCCAATAACTGGGTAGTTATGGGGTCTTGGAACCAAATATCAAACTCTACATCTCTCAAATTGATTTAGTTTCTCTTGCATTGCAAGAATCCAGTGGGGATCTTGCTCAGCTTCATGGATGGTGAGAGGTTCAATTTGAGAGAGAAAACAGGCATGCATCAAGTCTTGATTGAGCTGATATCTTGTCTGTACACCAACTGAAATGTCTCCAATCACTTGAGATCTGGGGTGATCTCTAAGTGTGACAAGCTCAGTTTGTGGAGTTGGTTGAGCAACAACTTCTGTAAATAATTCCTCTTGAGGAATGGTATTGGCTGTTGATGGAAGTTCAGTTACTTCCTCTTGGATTTCCTCTTCACTATCTTCAGCAGCCTGTGGAGTGGGATGAGTTGGAACCTCTTGGGTAAGGTTTAGTCCATCCATAGACTCACACAGTGGTGAAACCTGCAAAAGACTATTGGTAGAAATGTCTTTCTCCTTATAAGACATGTTAGCTTCATCAAAAGACACATGGACAGATTCTTCAATTTTAAGGGATGATTTGTTGAAAACCCTATAGGCCTTGCTTACTTGGGAATATCCTAGAAAAATCCCTTCTTCAGCCTTAGCCTCAAATTTTCTAATGTATCTTTTGTTATTAGTGTGGATGTAACATATGCAACCAAAAACTTTAAAGTAAGTGATTTTAGGTTTCTTTTCTTTAAGTAATTCATAGGGGGTCTTATGTTTTAGTTTATGTATAAGACATCTGTTCAGGACATAGTTAGCTGTGTTTACTGCTTCTGCCCAAAAGGATAGAGGCATGTAAGCATCTGCTAACAATGTACCTGCAGCTTCAATGAGTGTCCTATTTTTCCTTTCAGCAACCCCATTTTGTTGGGGAGTTCTAGGAGCTGAGAAGCACTGCCTGATACCTTCCTTCTCACAGAACTCATGCATAAGAAGAGACTCAAACTCTGTGCCATGATCACTTCTGATCAATGCAACATGAGTAGAGAACTCAATCTGTATGGTCCTGAGAAAATCTGTAAGAACTTTGAATGTATCTGACTTAGCTCTCAGGAAGGCTACCCAACTGAATCTGGCGAAATCATCAACAATGACTAAGGTGTAAGACTTCCCTCCTAGGCTTTGTACTGCAATGGGTCCAAAGAGATCCACATGAAGCAGATACAATATCCTAGGTGAATCACTTTTATTAATGGATTTGAAACTAGTTTTAGTTTGCTTGCCTAGTTGACAAGCCCTGCATAGGCTTTCCTTCTTATAGGGACCAGAAGGTAAACCTCTAACAAGGTTGTCTTTAGATAACCTAGATATGTTCTTAAGGTTTACATGTCCTAGCCTTTTGTGTCATAACTCATTTTGGTTACTAGTGATATTGAGTAAACAAATATCAGTTGTGGCAGATATGAAATCTACTAAATATATGTTTCCTTGTCTAAGTCCAATTAAAACAGTTTGGTTTTTATCATTTATAATAGAGCAAGAGGTAGAGTTGAAATGTACCTGATAACCTTCATCACATAATTGACTTATGGATATAAGGTTATGTTTAAGTCCTCTTACATATGTTACCTTTTTGAAGGTCACTGCTCCAATACTTACTCTTCTATACCCTTCTGACTGACCACTCTTTGAGTCTCCAAATATCACCTTTGGTCCTAGCTTGGACTTATAGCTGGAGAGATTTGCTTTGCTGCCAGTCATGTGCTTGGAGCAGCCACTGTCCAGGTATCAGGTCTGACTTAGCCTTGGACAGCTCTTTACCTGTACCTGCATCAAAAAATAAAGCTCAATTATTCTTGACCCAGGTTACCTTGGGTCCTTGGTTTGGCTGAAAAGTAAAACTGGAAATGACTGATAAGGCAGGTTGAGACTTATACCCTAGAGGGTGATATCTCCTAGGTGGGATTATCCAATCAGCTACTGGATTAAATGTCTTGTTAGCTGCTTTAAAATTTCTATAAGAGAGATGATTTATATTTGGTCATTCTGGGATCGACGAATTATTGTAAGTTCGTCGACCAGAGTTCGACGAATGGAGATGAGATCGTCGACCTCTACTCAGAGACTGACCATGGTCATTTTCTGCGTCCCACGTTCGTCGACCTCTGCTCGACGAACCATATACAGTTCGTCGATCGCAGTAGGACGAATAATTATTTCTGAAGTTTGCGTTCAGCGTTCGTCGATCGGGGTTCGACGATCTTGTAGGATTTCGTCGATCTAAGTTCGACGAATTCTGCTGAACTTGGTTTTTAACAGCTTTCTTCTGTTTTATGTTTCTATTGTCTAGGGGATTTGACTTGTTTTCTGACCTGGGTTTTTCAGTTAGTTTCTCTTTACCCTTAGCAGTGATAAACTTTATGGGAGTAGAAAGTATATTCTTCTTTATTATGGGGGTAAACCTGATGAAGCACCCAAGCCCAGCCTGCCATTTAATCTGGCATTTACTGTGCTTGTGATATCTATCAGCTTGAGGCTTCTCCCATTGAGAGATTGCTCAAGTTGTTTTGCCTCACATAATTCAGATTTTAACTTGATTATCTGTTCATTAGCTAGTGTCAATTGGTCAGTTAGTTTTCTATTTTCTGTGCTGACAGATTCAAGATTTTCTAGTCTAGTCCTCAAGGTTTTTATTTCTTTCTCTGAGTTTATTAGATCCATGCACATAGTTTTAAATTCTACTTTAAATAAGTCAAAATTGAAATCAAAACTATAAATCACCTAATCAGCCTCTGAGTCTGAGGCACCTTCATCTTCAGAATCCTCTTCTGATCCACAGTTGCTTCTGGAGGCATCTATTGTCATTAGGCACACCTCCTTAGATCTGGCTTCTTCCTCTTCTTCACTGGAGCTGGAGGAGGATGTTTCCTCTTCTGTGTCACTCTAGGACTCAGCAGCAAATCCTTTGTCTTTCCTTTTATACTTGTTGGAGGAGGGTCTGCTGCTTTGTTTTCTTCTGGAATCCTTGTCCCTGCCCTTGTCCTTTTTCTGATTCTCTGGGCATTCTGAAATATAGTGCCCAGGCTTTATACATCCAAAACACACAACCTCCTTAGTTGGTGTCTTGTCATATTTAGGCTTATCATCCTGCCTGGATGATTTTCTTCTAAAGTCCTTTCTTGCCATTTTATAGAATCTTTTGGCAAAAAGACTCATTAACTCATCATTGGATGTAGATGTTTCATTGTCTTCAGAAGCTTTGAGGGCCAAGCTGTGCTCCTTCTTAACTGGGGTAGTTGCCTTCTGTTCTGCTGCCTCTCTTGATTTGACAAGTTGCTCATATGATTTCAGCTTGCCTAACAGAGATTCTGTTGAGATCTCATTGAGGCTTCTGGCTTCTTTGATTGGCCAGATTCTGGAGTCCCATGAACTGGGGAAACACATCAGTATCTTGTCATTCACCTCAGTTAAGGTGATGTCCTTGTCAAGAGTCTTGAGTTCACTGATAATTGAACTTAATCTATTGTACATCTCAGCCACAGATTCTGTCTCATCCTTTTTGAAATTCTCATAAAGAGAAATGAGACTGGATCTCCTATCCTTTCTTTCATCAGCTGAGCCTGCTACCATTTGGTTGAGAGAGTCCCAAATGGCCTTGGCTGAGGTGCACTCAATCACCTTCTGAAATATGTCATCTGACATTGTTTGGGCCAGAATATTCATAGCCTTTACATCAGCCATCTTGGCTTTCTTATAGGCTTCAGTATTGTCTGGAGGTGGTACTGCACTCAGATTAGTTGATGTGCTGGCAAAAGTTGTAGGAGCTGGAGGAACACCTGTCGAAATGACAGAGAAAATATCCTCATCAATGGAGTTCATATATAATCTAATTCTTGCCTTCCAGATGGCAAACTTATTAAGATTGCACACTGGAGGTCTGATGCTTGTATAATCCTTGTTTTGGGCCATGTCTGTGAGAAGGATAAGTCCAATAACAGAATAAAAACAAATAGATCTAACTAAGGGATCTTTGGGTTCAGGTGTTAGCCTGTACAACCAATCAGGTATGGTAATTTGACCAACCTGGAAGATGTGGTATTATTAACCAACCTCGCTCTGATACCAATTGAAAGGCAGCTAGATCTGATATACTCTAGAGGGGGGGGGGTGAATAGAGTATATGGTGCTTTTTAAAACTTTTACAACTGATGTTGTATTTTAAGTGTGTGTGTGTGTGCTGGGAAGCAAATACAATAAACCAAGATGCAGCAATTATCTAATCACAGCACATTCACAGAGCAAGGCCAGAAAAAAAAAAAAAAGAAAGCAACCAAACGACACAAGAATTTTATAGTGGTTCCCCAAATCTGGGTAGTCCACTCTTCTACTACCCTGGTAGGAATCCACTGCAGGAAGGGGTTGATCAGGTCTTCTCCTGGCACCAATGGGGTTTTGATCAGGTTCCCAAAAACCAAACCCTCAAGTCTTTTGGTGGGAGACTTGCAACCAGAATAATTTTGAAGGGAATTAAAACTCTGTACAGAGGTGGAGTAAGAGGGTGATGAGGTCTTCTCTTTCTCAAGTCAAATGAGAAGACTTGTGGATTGTTGTTTAGCAGCTTTGCTCCCCTTGAGATGTAGAATGAATCAGGAAGAATGCTGGAGCACTGCTTCAGGGTGATAGGTCTTCAAAGACCTAGAATTCCAGGTCCAGAGAAGGTCTTCAGGAACTTCTTGTAACTGATATGAATGTATTGTTTTTTTTTGAAGTTATCCTGAGTAAAAGCAGATGAAGAAGACTCTTGATATTGATGTAGTGTTCTTCTTCTTCTTCTTGATCAGTTTCTCTCTGGGCCAAGAATGAATTCTTTTTCTTGTGTTGTCTGAATCACTGTCTATCTTTTTTCTTATTGTTGTGTATCTCTGTATTACTGTCTTGTTTCTGTATATCTCTATGTCTCATAAGAACACCTTCGAATTTTTGAATATCGAGCAGTAATGGCAGACGGCCTGGAAAGGAGGTAGCAATTAATTATTTCCCCAACTGTTTCCATGGGAAAATGGTATGTAATAATCCAGGATTAACTGCGCATTCTAACGGTAGTATTCTGGGAAGAACTGCCATTAAATGTTCAGGAATCAGCTCCATGGAATGAGACGGGAATGGAAGAAGACCTAGTCTGGAATCGTCGACCGAAGAACATAATTCGTCGAGCTGAGTTTTGAGTTCGTCGAGCTGAGCCTGAGTTCGTCGAGCTAAGCTGAGTTCGTCGAGCTGAGCTGAGTTCGTCGAGCTGAGCTGAGTTCGTCGAGCTGAGCTGAGTTCGTCGAGCTGACAGTCTTCATTCGTTGAACAGACAACCTTCAATATCAGACAAACATTATTCGTTGAGCAGAGAATCAAATTCGTCGAGCTGAGAATAAAATTCGTTGAATTGAGAAAAGTTCTGGACTTGGATGAAATACTCTGCATCTGCTGAAATGCTGTGTCGACACAAATTGCTGTTGATAGATTGATCTTGGTGTCGACACAAATCCTCTGGTGTCGACATAAGCTGGTGTCGACATAAGCTGGTGTCGACTGAAATCCTGGTGTCGACACAAATCGTCTGGTGTCTACTCAAACCCTAAGTGTAGACACAGATTCTCTGAGTACAAAAATCGTCGAGTAGAGATTAGCATTCATCGACCTGACTTGAGGTCCAAGTTCGTCGAGCTCAGAATATAATTCGTCGACCGAAGCATTAAGCTGGACTTAGAGAAATTCTGAAGTAGTCCTGATAAAGCTTGAGGTAGAAACCCGGTGTTCGTCGAGCAAAGAACATAGTTCGTCGATCTCAGCACTACAAATTGTCTCACGATCGTCGAGCGCAGAACTCCCTTCGTCGAGCTGAGTTCGACGAACGTCTAACTCATTTCACTTTGTCTGAAAAACTGATAGATCTGGAGTTCCTGATGGTCTTGAGGAAGGCTGGTCCATCTGAAGTTGAGATAGAGGACTGTCCTAGACTCTAAGACAAAAACTTGACCCAGACTATACATGATGGGTCACATCCTAAGTCAGTGAACCTAGCCCAAATCAACTAGGGATCCAACAGGGTGTTAGAGGTCATGCCAAGCCAGTGTTCAAAATCTCAGCCTCTGTTGAGGTGATTTGACCACTCCACCTCAAGGTGCACTTTTTACTTAAGAACCCCTCAATAAGGTAAAAATTAGGGTTAGGTAATTCCCTATCCAAAACACATCCAAATGAGGTGACACTTTATACAGAGACATATCATGAGGCCAGGGACCACTCAACAAAATTTGGGAGGGTTTGAAGGTAATTAGACCACCTAATTAAATTACCCTATTATTATCAAATAAAAAATAAAACCATAGCCAAAGTGTCTCCAAAAATTTCCATTTTTTGGACAGGCCTTAGGTATAACTAAGAATGACCCCTGGCCAAATTTCAGGTCATTTGGACAGGGGATGAAGAGTGGGCACCCATGTTAATCTCAGGATAGCCTAAGTATAGGTCCCACCAAAATGGGTGCCCTAGTCCAACCATAGGTCCAAATTGGTTCAAGTTAATTTTGCATTAACGTAGACTCTCAGGGCTACAAATGTCATGTTGGTGACTTTTTCAGTAGAGGAGCCTAAGTATTTTTAAAAATTAAAACCATATACTACAAATAGTGTGACAGAAATGAAATAAAAAAGGAATTAAATGATTCTTATCAAATCTGGCGCACGAATCTTGGGGCAGATCCAACGGGCCGGGCTCATCGTCTACCTCCAGCCAACGGCTGAGATAGCCCGAGCCTGGAGCCACTTCCAACCGCCGCTGCCGCCCATCCCGGCACTTCCCCGGCTGGCCACCGCCACCAACACCTCCACCGAGGTGGTGGCTATCGATTGGCGGCAACACAGCTGCTGGAGGGGCGGATTCCGGCGATTCTACCAAGAAGATTTCTCGGCCTGAAACCATGAAAACAAGGAATTGGTTCGGGCTAAATTGAGCCCGAACCTTGAACCTAAGCATTGCTATGATCTAACCATGAGGTAAGGAGAGGAGGAGGACCTTGCCGGCAGCCTGAAGTCGAGAAGATCGCCGGGAAACCATTTTTGAAGGCCGCGCCGCTCGATTTCTACAACTGCACAGTGGGGGGCTCGATTTCTTCAGGTAAGGGTTGGGAAAGACTCTCCTCGACCCACTAATGGTGTTTAAAACCTCAGTTGAAGAAAGGAGGGGATGGATTATCAATGTCCATTAAAGCCATTAATGGTTAGGCTCGGCCATGGAGGAGGGGGCTGAACCAGGCCTTTGGTGGCCAGGGAAATGGCTGGAAACTTCTCCCCTTCCCTAGGGGAGTTGAATTCAGCTATTAAAGGAGGCCTTTGGCCTCCCCTTGGTCGAGCCCCTTCATTCCCTCCCCTTTCTTCTTTTCTCTCTCCTCCATTAACATGGAATGGATCTCACCCTCTCTCCTGTTCACCAAGTTGACTTGGTCAACCTGGAGGACTATTTGCAGCCCATCCATGCATAGTTTTCCCCAAAGAAGCCACATGAGGAGGCTTGAGCTTGGGTTAGCCCATTTAGGTTAGGTTGACCCAAAGTAGGCTCGGGTTGACTTTGGTCTTTTTGACCTTTTGGGTTGCCCCCAATGGGTCCTTGGTGACCCATTGATCTCCCCTAAGGCTTAGGTAGGGTTGGGTAGGGCTGACTTGGTACCTTGGAGTTCACCTGCCCTTAGGAAGGGTACTTTGCCCAAATTAAGGTTAGGGTTCACTTTGGTCAAATTAGCCACTAGGGCTGACCCTAATGGGTCATTGGTGACCCATTGACCCCACCATAGGGTTAGTATGGCATGGGTGGTGTCCATCTGGCTAGGGGTTGGCCCATTGACCCTAAGTAGGCTAGTTTGGCCCATTTAGGGATAGAGTTGACTTTGGTCAACTTAACCACTTTGACTGCCATCCATGGGTCCTTAGTGACCCATTGACCCAATTTTAGGTCTAGGAAGACCCTGGTAGGGTTAGTAGGGCTTAACTAGGGCACATTGCCCTTAATTAGGGCACCTTGCCCAATTTAGGCCTAGAGTGGTCCTAGGTCAACTTAGCCAACCTGAGTCGACTCCAATGGACCCTTAGGGTTCAGATGAACCTTACAACAGATTGGTAAGGCCATGGTGGGGTCTTGAAGTCTTGGTGAAGCCTCATGATCATCTTAAACTAAGGTTCATAAATCTACTATTTGCAGACCATAGTGGTCTCACCTACATCCCTAGGTTTACTATGCCTTCTTAGGCTTCCTAGGGTTTTGTCATGACCTAGTCATGACAAAACTACTCCTAGGGGTCTAGTTGTTTGAGGGATGTTACAAATCCCAATATATAACAAAAAAATTTCGTCCTCGAAATTCTAGTTGAAAGAATTGGTTTCAAGATAACCTAATACACCTAGAGGCGGGGGTGAATAGGTTCAAATGCTTTTTATTCTAAGGCAGATAATAAACTCTAGTTTTCTGTTGGTTATACAATTAACACAGCAAACACATCACAGAAATATATCCAATCACAGAGTGCACAGGATTTATAGTGGTTCCCTAAGTATTGGGTACATCCACTTTCCCTCTTCGCCTATCTAGTAGTGTGCAAGATTCGGCCTAACTTCTTCTCTTCACCTCAGATCCGCAGATCTTACAGCTCAGAACCCAATCAAGGTTCCTACAACTCAGAGTGAGTCCACACTCCTACAGCTCAGGCACACAGCCCTACCTCAGCCTTCAACAAGGCCTACCTCTCAGAGATAACAATCTCTAAAACTTAGGCTCACAGCCCTACCTCAGCCTTCAACAAGGCCTACCACTCAGAGACCTAAATCTCCTACAACTCAGCCTTTATAAATTAGGCTTACAGCTCAGATCTTAAAAAGATCATACAGAAAATAGATTTAAGTCTGTAATTAACCACCACCCAGATAGAGAGAGAAGGGATGGATGGTTTCTTGATCAGTTCTTGGAAGAAACTGATGGCAGAGAACAACCACTCTTAGCTTTCTTCAAAGCTTCTTGAATCTGAACTCAGTAGGGTTGAACTCCTGTGAAGTTGATCTTTAATCAACTCCTTTCTTGAAATTCAAATCTCAATCTGAATCCTTCTTAGCAGATTGGTTCAGGATCTGCACTTGAGGGACTTGATTATGAAAGCCCCTTTCTTCTTTGGAGCTCTCTCTCTCCAAATTCTTCTGTTTCTCTTTCTTTAGTATTCTGTATTGATTGGTCATCAACAACTCTTCTGTATTAGTTTTTTCTCTTCTGTTGAAGGAGAAAGCCTTTATATAGTCTTCCTCCATGGTAACCGGCTGATCCTGTTTCTAACAAACTTCTGACAGCTTTGTCAGTTGCAGTAGACCGGTTAGAAATGGCAGCTGTCAAGTCATCCAGTCACTTCTTGAACTCTGTCTCTATTAGCAAAATATCGAGACTGAACTTCATCATGTGTCGACACAAATAGACTAAGTGTCGACACAAGTGAACTAAGTGTCGACACATGTCTTGATGGTGTCGACACATCTCCTTTGTTGTTGATACTGCTTCTCGACGCAGCTTCTGTAGAATGTGTCGACACTAATTCTGTGTGTCGACACAATCACTTCTTTTCTTTAACATAGTTGAAACTTTGCTGTGTGTCGACACAGTTGATGTCGACAAGGTCTTCTATGTGTCGACACTGCCTCTGTGTGTCGACACATTTGATGTCGACTAAGTATTCATGTGTGTCGACACTGCCTCTTGGTGTCGACACAGTTGATGTCGACAATGCTTCACTGTGTGTCGACACTGCCTCTGCATGTCGACACAGTTTCTTCTGGTGTCGACACAGCCTTTCCAAGTGTCGACACATTTAACTCCAAGTGTCAACACAGCTCTTCTCTAGTGTCGACACAGGCCTTCATAAGTGTCGACACAATTTCTCCTGGTCTAGACACATGGACTTAGAAATTTTTTCTGCATTCCTGCATTTTCTTAACCTGCACATATAAACTCAAAACAACATCAAATACACCTTGATGCATATCATTGAGTAAGGTGAGGCTTCTTCAAATCTGGTACACATTTTCTAATGTACCCAACAATCTCCCCCTATTTGGAGAAGTCATAACCCTTAGTTAATGATATACACCATTCATAACAAATACACATTATGATGTATAACAACATTATATGATAGGGTAACTTATAAAACAAAACATGTATAAACAATCATCACAGAATAATAATGCAACCAGAATAAGCATTAATTAATGTTTTGTTTCAACTTTCCAAAGTTTCTTATCAAAAGTTTACATAGATTTCAACACTAAGGATTACAAAGTTGTAAACTCAAGTAAATCTAATCTAAGGCTGATCGGGCTCCTTGATAACTATGCCTTTGCCTGTTTGAATCTTGGCTTGAACTGGAGCATCAGTATCATCAACTGGCTTCTTGCCCTTTAGATATTTCCTCTTTTGCTCTTTAGCCCTTATTCTTTGCCTTTCAAAGTAGTGAAAGAGCTTTGGGAAATACTTGCTAGGCTCCTGAGCATTAGGAGGTAGCTTCCCAGTTTTTGCCTTTCTTCTATATTGAACAATGGCTTCCTGCCTTGCTTCATACTTTTGTCATTCTTGTGCAGAGTACCATTTGCCCCTATCATGGGTTTTATCCTTTACAACTTTCCAAGCAGTCAGTATAATGTTCCTGGATGTTGGACTCCACTGCTCAAAATCAGGATTCAACTCAGCCTGTTCTCTGAATCTTTTCTTAGACAATAGAGCTTCTTGCACTTTGTTTAAAACTGCCTCTGAAACTGGCATGTCTACTTTCTCAAGGATAATATTTTGAGAACCTTCTGGAGTGTTGTACATAAACTGTACTTCTTAGTGAATCATTTCAAAATCAGCTGGAGGATAAATAACTTGAGCAACTTCAGCTTGATCACCTCCAAAATAAGCAGGGTGTATACCTGACTCAATCACATTATCATCATCACAGAGGGGTGGATATCCAAGTGTGGCTCTGATGCTATTAGAGATCCATTTAGCATGATCAGAGCCAGCTTTGACTAACACTCTCGCCCCCTTTATGACTTCTTTGGCAACATGATCCCTGCGGTCATCCTTTTGAAATCTGATTTATGCATCAAGAAAATTGACACCATCTTTATAAAAAGACTTTAACTTTAGTAGCTGTACAGAAATAGTCTTTTGAGAATCCTTTATAGTTGTTTGTACAGCAGCTAGGCCTTCCTGTAATTGCTTGTCAAAATCTGCCTTGACATTAGTCCTTGCTTCAGGCTGAGCAGTTACAACATTCTTCATTTCTGTAACAATCACATTATGTGATGCTGTCAGATTATCATTCATTCTAATCTGATTCTCTAGGACATAGCCTTGTTTAAGAGCTATATCATCAACTTGAGTCTTGATTTTCTCTTGATGTGTTGCTAGGAAAACCACAACATTGCCTCCTTTGTGAAAGCAATCTGTCATCTCCTTCTTATTCTGATTAACTTCAAATCTTATTTATTTAATATCTGTAGCCAAGGAGAGTTGTAGATTTTTGTGAGTTTCATCCATATTTTTCTCCATGGCAATCCTTTGTTCATCTAGCTTTACTTGTAAAGATACTAATAAGGAACTTTAATCAGTTACTAGGGCTGGTTGTGGAGCAGTTTGTAAAGCCCTCTTTTAGCTTTGGCTTCTCCTTTTGAAGACCATTAGCTTCCTCTTCTTAGCTCTTGTACCTTCTTAATCCTCAGATGCTGAAGAACTAGCTATATCAACTCTATCTTTAGTACTAGGAGGCAATACTTGTTCAGTTCTAGGTTGCTCCCCCTGAGTCCCTTGCTGCTCCTCAGTTCTTGTGTTCTCCCCCTAAGACCTTACTTGCTCCCCCTCAAGGTTAGCTTTCTCCCCCTCAACATCTGCTTTATCCCCCTCAAACTCAGTTTTCTCCCCCTCATAACCAACTTGCTCCCCATCAAAGTTAGCTTGCACTAAATCAGGGAACAACTCTTCTAAGGTAAACTCTTGTTGAGTAGGTACTTGAGGTATTCTTAAATCTGGAGCATTAGCAGCAGATGTATCTTTCATGATAAGATCTTGAGCTTGATTGTGTAGTTGTGTGGTCTGGTCATCATCAATCAAAGATTCAGTTAGTGTTTCATCTTTATCAATGAGAATTGATTGATTAACCTCTTGGATTACCTCAAGTATAGTTTGTGTAGCCATTTCACTTTCCAAGTGAGTTGGCTCCTCCTAAATATGAGGCTCCCTTGGAGTGGATCCAAGTGGATGGGGCTAGCAGATGGTTGCTCCCCCTACCTCTGTGCATCTTCATATCTTACTTCTATTACTGGTGACTTTCCAGCATTTTCAGCCTCTTCCTCATTAGAACTGAAATCTGCTTGCTCCTCTGAACTACTGGAAGGTTCAGGAGCCATTGTGGCTTTCTTCTGCTTCCTCTTTGGAGGAGCTTCCTTCTTTGGAGTAGGCATGTCCTTAGTTAATACCCTCTCCCACCTGGAGATGATCCTGATGTCCATCCTTCTCATGTGATTTATCTTAGTCCCAGCAGACTCTTCCATCACTTCAGGTATTGTTCCAGCTAAATACAAGCTCACAATTCTTCCCAGATTTGGCTTCTTCATACTTTCCTTAATATTTTCAAAAATGACTTCTGACCAATCTGTGTTTAGTCTATAGATGATTCTGGTCATAAGGCTGAACATATAGGCAGAAATCCTATCATGCACCCCTGGCTTACAGAGAATCACTTTTCCTACAACTTCAGACAAGAACTTCCCTTGCATATTCATGCCTTTCCTGTTCAAAGCTGAGCCAATCTTCATGGTGGAATCCAATCCACACCATTGAAGTGCTTCTCTTAGCTTAGATGCGGGTACATCTTCTTCTTCTTGTGTTCTTGGCAGGTGAAGAACTTTCTTTAAACTCTTCTGGGTGATTTTCACCTTTACTCCATAGACTATGGATCTAATTTTGAGTCCAGTTTGATCTAGAGTAGCAGCACCAAAGAATTCTAGTGTTTCTTTCTTCCAAATCTTAGTTGGTTCAGAAACTAAGAATTCCAGACCATTTTCAGCTATTAGCGTTATTACTCCTGTAATTTCTGATTCCGCTCCATCAAAGGCGTTCCGAACCAGTTCGTATCCTTCATTGACATTGTCCTCGATCTTTGGTGCCATGGTTGTTGAGAGAAATCTGGTGTGAGAGAAGAGAGTTTGTCGACACTAGATTCTGGTCTCAAGAATCTGGAGAGCGTGTCGACAGGGTTTGTTGTTGACCTATTTATACCTTTTGGAACAAAGAAGGTCAAAAGACGCATCAACAATCATTGTATGTGTCGACACTGTTGAAAAGTGTCGACACAGACTACTTAAGTCTCGACAACGGTGTTGACTTCTATATGTCGACACCAATTATGATGTGTCGACACAAATATCCTTAACTGACGACTCAGTGTTTGAGTGTCGACACAGACATCCGCATGTGTCGACACCACTTTCCTGAAGTGTCGACAACACTTCTCTGTGTCGACACCGTTCTGCTGGATATGTCGACACAGTTTTACTTAGCCAATTTTGTTAAACTAATATATGTTCAACATTCCTAATTCAATTTTAAACTTATTGAATTTAGTTTCATCTAGATGCTTAGTAAACATATCTGCAATTTGATAATCTGTTTTGACAAATTCTAGTGAGATGCCCTCTTTCTCTACATGTTCTCTAAGAAAATGGTATCTAATTTTTATATGCTTAGTCCTACTATGTGAAACAGGATTATTAGCAATAGAAATAACACTTGTAGAATCACAAAGCAAAGGTATTCTACTTACCTGAATACCATAGTATTCTAGCTGGTGTTGAATCCACAACAGCTGTACACAGCAACTTCCTGCTGCCACATATTCAGACTCAGCTGTGGAAATTGCCACACTAGTCTGCTTCTTACTGCTCCAAGACACCAATCTTCCTCCTAGAAATTGACAGGTGCCTGTAGTGCTTTTTCTATCTGTTGGGTACATTGGTCAAATGTACCTGATTTGAAGAAGCCTCACCTAACTCAATGATATACATCAGAATGTATTTGATGTTTGTTTGAGTTATTTGTGCAGGTTAGGTATACACTAGACTGAAGCTGAAAATTTCTAAGTCCATGTGTCGACACCCAGAGGCAAAGTGTCGACACTTGAGAAAGCTTGTGTCGACACCCAGACATGCAGTGTCGACACTTGGAGTCATTGTGTCGACACCTGGGAAGAAGTGTCGACACCAGTCAGAAAGTGTCGACACTTGGAGCTGTGTCGACACTCAGTGTAGAAGGATGCAGAAAAGCTGTGTCGACACTTAGCAGAAGTGTCGACATCTTGAAGAGCTGAGTCAACACCAGACAGTGTCGACACTTGGAGTTGTGTCGACACTCAGCATAATTCTGCAGAGACTAAGTACAAGTGTCGACACTCAACACAATGTGTCGACACTCAATCAAAAGAGTCAACATATGAAGAATGTGTCGACACTCAGCATAATGTGTCGACACACACTCAAAGAAGTCAACACTTAAAGAATGTGTCGACACTCAGCACAATGTGTCGACACATAACCAGAAGACTCAACACTTGAAGATAGTGTCGACACAAGGAGCTGTGTCGACACTTAGCAAAGAACAGAAAACTTGTAAAATATTCTAAGTATAAGTGTCGACACTAATGGGATGTGTCGACACTCAGCTGAAGAATCAAGAATGAAGACTTGTGTCGACACCAAGAAGCAGTGTCGACACTTGACAGTTTCTACACATGAAGATGTGTCGACACAAAGGAGATGTGTCGACACTTAGAAGAATACAGAAAGAATGAAGTACAAGTGCTTGTGTCGACACTCAATTTCAGTGTCGACACATGCAGAAGAAACTGTGTCGAGACATACAAGGGAATGTGTCGACACCTTGTAGACTTGTGTCGACACTTACACAACATGTGTCGACACTTGGTCTATAAGTGTCGACACTTAAGAACAGAAAGTCTCGACACTAACTGACAGTTAGAGAATTTCAAGAAGTGACTGGTTGACATGACAGCTGCCAATCCAGCCGGTCTACAGCAACTGTCAGCAAAGTCAAAAGACTGTTATAAACCGGATCAGCCGGTTACCATGAAGGAAGCCTATAAATAGGCACCCACAGTCTACAGAAATGTAGAGATAATAATTAAGAAGTTCACAAACATTACATGGTGTGATTGAAGTAGTTGATCGGACTAAATCAAGAAGTGGTACACAGAAGATCAACACAAGAAGATCAGGCAGTCCAACTGCAGATCTAAGTAGTTGGAGAGAGAGAGCTCCAACCAAGGATTCAGTCTTTGGAACTAAGGCTGAGAAGAAGAATTCAGAGTCATCTGGATTTCTAGAAGCAGAGATCAAGGATCAACTGCAGAAGATTCAGACTAATTCAGTTCTACTCAAGAAGCTTTGAAGAAAGCTAAGTCAGTTTGTATCAAGCTGAGTTCTTCCAAGAACTCTCCAAGAAACTCTCAACTCCTCTCATTCCTTCTGAGTTGTAGAGTTAGAATTTGTAATTTCTATTATAACTTGTAAGATCCATTGGATCTGAGTGATTGTAAGCCTATTTTATAAAGGCTGAGGGTAGGGCTTGGTGCCTGAGTGTAGGAGTTGAAGAACTCTGAGTGTAGGCCTTTGATTGGCTGAGTGTAGGCCTGGGTGGCTGAGTGTAGGCCTTTTGGCTGAGTGTAAGGCTTTGGGCCTGAGGTAGGAACCTTGTTGGGTTCTGAGCTAGTGGAGAAGTTTGGCCGAATCTAGTACACTGCTAGATAGGCGAAGGGGGAAAGTGGATGTACCCAAAGATTGGGGAACCACTATAAAATTAGTGTGTCTGCTGTGCTGTGCTGTGTTGTGGCTTTTCTGTGTGATTTCTGAAATTGCTGTTAACTGTAATAATCTGTGATAAACTGTTGTGCTGTCAAACAAAAGTTAAAAAGGTTTTGGTCACCTATTCACCCCCCCCTCTAGGTGTTTAGGTACCATATCTTTCAAGTGGTATCAGAGCCAGGTTCCTCAAAATCAGGACTAACTGTCTGAGGAGATCCAGTTTGGCAGATTCAGTTAAGTCAGGAAACAGGAAACAGTTTCAAGAAAATCAAGAACATGGGTTCTTCAGAGAATCATAAGGAGTTGGGTTCAATGAAACTACCTATATGCAGAAAAGAGATCTTTGGGATCTGGAAAGAGAGGGTTAGGCTGTTTATGGAAGCCTCTGACCCTAGAATATACATCACAGTCAAAGAAGGGCCATATGTGCCTATGAAGATTTCAGTTTTGGATGCAAATCAGAGGACTCCAAAGGATTTCTCTGAAATGACCAAGGATGAGATTGTCCTAGCAACTATGGACAAAAGGGCACAGAACATCATAGTCAGTGCAATTGATGATGCCACCTTCCAGAACCTTATTCACTGTAAAACTGCAAAAGAAATGTGGGATACCCTCATTGTCTACATGGAAGGTTCTGAAGAAGTAAGGCAAGATAGGAAGTCCTTGCTTAATCAAGAATATGAGAGTTTTAGGCAAGGAAGAGGAGATAGCATCACTGAATGCTATAAGAAATTTTATAGAATTGTAAATGAACTCATGTCATATGGAAGAGAGTTCACAAACTATGAGTTGAATGACAAATTCTTAAGGTCCCTAACCAAAGACTGGGACACCAAGATTTGTGCCATCAGAGAAATGGCAAAGTTGGGAGAAATTCCTCCTCCCACACTTTTGGCAAGTTGTTATCCTATGAGATGCAATTGTCAGTAAGAAAAGAAGAAGAAAAGTCAACAAGGACTGAATACAGAGAAAAGACTGTTGCCTTTAAGTCAGATGTACCTAGAAAGAGCAGGACCAAGTCATCAACTCCTCCTCCTGAGGTAGTTGAATCAGAATCTGAAGAATCTGAAAGTACAAAATCTACAAGCAGTGAAAGTGATGAAGACTTTGCTGCATTCACCAGACATTTTCAGAAGTTCCTTAAGAAGAAACAGTGGAGGTCTAGACCTTCATCTTCCAAAGGGAAAGAGGTTCAGTATCTGGAAAAGAAGCCTTCAAAGAAGGACAAGAAAAGGACCAAGACAAGTAAGGCAACTGGATCCAAGATAATTTGTTACTGCTGCAATAGACAGGGCCATGTTATTGCAGACTGTCCTGAAAGAAGGAAGGAATCCAGTGACAAGAAGAAAACACACTTCAAAGGAAAGAAGGAGAAGTCCTTTGTTGCAAAGAATGAGAAGACTCTTTCAGATATGTCTTCTTCAGACACAGAGACAGATGCTGAAGCCTATATTGGGCTATTTGCTGAAGAAGAAGAAGAGTTCATGCAGATCATGGAATCTATCTATAAGCAAGAAGACTGTCAAAGCCAAGGACTGATGGCTTTGACTGAAAGTACCAAAAACCTGGAGCAGCCAGGACCCAGTCAGGTACAAGGCTTAACTCAAAGTTCTGATTCCAGTTCAAGTTCAGAGTCAGAGTATTCTTCATCAAGTGATGAGAATATGTCTGAGTCTGAGGGAGATATTCATCAACTCCTAGATGAATATCAAGTACTATTGCTAGCCTATAAGAAAAGCAAGACCCTAGCCAAAAATTTGGCCAAGGAAATTGCTGATCTCAAGACAGCTGCAATAGATCATGAGAAGAATTATGATCAAAAACTAAATGAAGTGGCCAGGCTGAAACACATTACTGTGATTCAGATGGGTACCATTACATTTAAGAATGATCAAATTAAGAAACTGGAGATTAATCTTCAGAAGGAGAAAGAGCTAGTAGCTAGCTTTTTCAAAACCTAAATCAGTGCTACCCTTGATTGATGATTTTGTTCATCATAAAGGAAAGACTGGACTGGGATTTGTTAACCCAGTTTGGACTGTTCAGAATCAGTCCAAGTCCAAGGGCAAAGCCCCAACATTCACTAAGACAGCCAAGTCTGTACCTAAGCAAAGGTACAACAAATTTGAATGTTGGTGCTGTGGCAAGGTTGGCCACTTTGCTTTGGATTGTTGGCACAATGCCAGTGCCAAGTTGAGTAGCAAGTTACCTGTTGGAAAGACAGCAGGTAGCTATGTCAATTTGCAAACTAACAATCACCAAGGACCCAAGTTTACTTTGGGTTCTAAGGTTCAGTAATTTGTTTTGCAGGAGAATCCAAGTGGCCATACCCCAACATGGTACTTGGATAGTGGATGTTCCAGACACATGACTGGAACTAGGGGACTACTGAAGGATTTCATTCCAATCAAGAATGGTCCAAAGGTGACCTTTGGTGGTTCAGAAAAAGGAATCATCAAAGGGTTTGGTAACATATCTTCTAACTTAGTTACCATTACTCAAGTGGCTTATGTTAAAGGTTTGAAACATAACCTCATTAGTATAAGTCAATTAAGTGATGTAGGGTATGACATCTCATTTGTTAAAAATGGTTGTCATATCAAGAGGTCTAGTGATCAAAAGATCATTTTGACAGGTTATAGGAAGAGAAATGTCTATTGTTTAGACATTATGGTTGAGAACAATAGTTCTCCAGTTTGTCTTGTAGCTGATGAGACAGTCTCTCAATGTGTCAAGTGGCACAAGAGGCTTGCTCATCTTAATTACAAGACTATTGGCAAACTCTTTAGTAAAGAGTTAGTGAGGAATGGTCCTCAAGTTAAGTGTGTCAAAGATGGCATTTGCTCAGCTTGTCAAAAGGGCAAGCAGACTAAATCCACCTTTAGAAGCATTGACAACAAGGATGCTGTGAGATGTTTATATCTCTTGCATATGGATCTATTTGGTCCAATGCCAGTTCACAGCTTAGGTAGGAAGGTCTACACCTTTGTAGTTGTTGATGACTACTCAAGGTTTTCCTGGGTGTTCTTCTTAAAGCAGAAATCTGAAACACCTAGTGTCTTCCACAGTTTTGTTAAGCAAATTCAGAATGAATTGAACTGTACAGTGGTCAAAATTAGAAGTGACCATGGTACAGAGTTTCAATCTGAAAGCATGACAAAACTATGTGAAGACTATGGGATATTTCAAGAATTCTCTTCACCTAGAACACCTCAGCAAAATGGCATTGCTGAAAGGAAAAATAGAACCTTGATAGAAGCTGGTAGGACTCTATTAAGTGATTCTTCACTACCAGAATATTTCTGGGCTGAAGCAGTAAACACTGCATGCCATGTGATAAATAGAGCTACCATAACTAAAAGGTTAAACAAGACCCCCTATGAAGTAGTGAAAGGCAGGAAACCAAACCTATCCTATTTCAGGATTTTTGGTTGTAAATGCTTCATACTTAACAATGGGAAGACTTACTTAACTAAGTTTGCTGCCAAATCCCAAGAGGGAGTGTTTGTTGGGTACAGCAGTAATAGTAAGTCTTATAGAGTCTACAACTTGACTACACAAGTTGTAGAGGAGTCTGTGCATGTAGTTTTTGATGAGACACTTCTTATTAACAATGAGTTGTCTAGTAGTGTGTGCAGCCCCACAGGTCTTTCTAAGAAGATGGACAAGCTAACCATAGAAGATGTACCTGCTGCAAGACAGCAAGTAGAAGAAGATGGCTTATGTCCAGGGGGAGAACTACATGTACCAGGAGCTGAAGAAGTTCAAGGAACTCAGCATGATGAAGATGATGAAGAAGTACAACCAGAAGTAAGGATGCCTCCAGCCAACAGGCATCTAAGAGATCATCCAGTGGAGCTGATCATTGGAGATCCAAGACAAGGTGTTCAGACAAGGAGCAGAAATCAGAATGCTGCAATATATTCAAGTTTTCTGTCTCAAATAGAACCAAAGAAATTTGAAGAAGCTATACAAGATCCACAGTGGACTGAAGCTATGCAGGAAGAGCTAAACCAGTTCAAGAGGTGCAAGGTTTGGGACTTAGTTCCTAAGCCTAAAGATCACAATGTGATAGGAACAAAGTGGATCTACAGAAACAAGTTAGATGAACAAGGAGTCATCATTAAGAATAAGGCAAGATTGGTTGCAAAAGGATATAGGCAAGAAGAAGGTATTGATTTTGATCAAACCTTTGCTCCAGTAGCCAGACTGGAAGCCATAAGGATGTTCTTGGCCTATGCAACCTACCAAGGATTCAAAGTATACCAAATGGATGTGAAGTCAGCATTCCTTAATGGTAATTTAAAAGAAGAAGTATATGTGGAGCAACCTTCAGGTTTTGTTGATTCTACTTTTCCACATTATGTCTATAGACTTAGGAAAGCATTGTATGGGTTAAAGCAAGCTCCTAGAGCTTGGTATGAAACCCTATCTAGTTTCCTCATTGAGAACAAGTTCACAAGGGGGAAAATAGATAAGACTCTATTCCTTAGGGAATCTAGAGGCAAAGTAATACTTGTCCAAATATATGTAGATGACATTATATTTGGGTCTACTGAAAGTAGCCTTTGCAAAAAGTTTGCAAAGCTTATGCAGAGTCAATTTGAAATGAGTAGTATGGGAGAACTGAAGTTTTTCTTGGGTCTCCAAGTTAAACAGACTGAAAGTGGTCTTTCCATATGTCAGTCTAAGTTCACCCTAGAACTCATAAGGAAATATGGTATGGATTCCTCCAGTACCATGAAGACTCCTATGGGGTCAAGTATGTCTCTAAGCAAGGATGATGCAGGGAAACCTGTAGATGAAACCTTGTATAGAGGGATAGTTGGCTCCTTACTATACTTGACTGCAAGTAGGCCTGACATTATGTATGCTACATGTGTTTGTGCCAGGTATCAAGCCTGCCCCAAAGAGTCTCACTTGACTGCAGTCAAGAGAATCTTGAGATATCTAAAGGGCACACCTTATCTAGGCCTCTGGTACCCTAGGAATGGAGATTTTGATCTAACAGGCTATTCAGATGCAGACTTTGCAGGATGCAAAGAAGATAGAAAAAGCACAACTGGATCCTGTCAATTCCTAGGTGGAAGACTCATCTCATGGAGTAGTAAGAAGCAAACCAGTGTGGCCATCTCCACAGCTGAGTCAGAGTATATAGCTGCAGGAAGTTGCTGTGCTCAACTTCTATGGATTCAACATCAGCTAGAAGACTATGGATGTCAGGTAAGTAGAACTCCACTTTATTGTGATTCTACTAGTGCTATTTCCATAGCTAATAATCCTGTATCTCATAGTAGAACTAAACATATTGAGATAAAATATCACTTTCTTAGGGAGCATGTAGAAAGAAATGATATTGCACTTGAATATGTTAAAACAGATAATCAGATAGCTGATATGTTCACTAAGCCCTTAGATGAAGCTAAGTTTAATAAGTTCAAAATTGAACTAGGTATGATAAACTTAGACTAAGTATACAGAACAAAAATTGGCTAAGTAAAAAGGTGTCGACACATAGACAAGTCTATGTCGACACAGAATAGTAAGTGTCGACACTTCAGAAAAATGGTGTCGACACATCTAGGAAGTTAGTGTCGACACTTCAGAATGTTAGTGTCGACACATGTCGAGTAGGTGTCGACACATCCACTAAGGTGTCGACACTTAAGTTTTACTCAGAATTTTTCTAAGTAAAGTCTCGACACATGTCGAGTATAGTGGTGTCGACACTTAACCAAGTGTCGACACATAGAATCTGTTAACTAAATTTGTGTCGACACATGAGTGTCGAGACATTATAAGTCAGTGTCGACACTTATTGACAGTGTCGACACATCATTAGAAATTCCTCCCGCCTGTTCGTCTTCAAACAGGAAAGGTATAAATAGGGTTCTGTCTTTGATTGTCGACACGCTTTCAAAGTTTCGAGACCTAAACTCTTGTGTCGACATTTCTCTCTTCTCAAGACTAAATCTTCAAACCCTAATGGCTCCCAAGCTGGAAGAGAACGTCAACGAGGGCTATGAGCTCGTGCGAGGCGCATTTGACGACAGCGATCAGGAATTCAAATCGGTGATTACCCTAGTCAGCGATTCAGGACTGGAATTCTTGGTTTCAGAACCAACGAAAATCTGGAAGAAAGAAGTAATTGAATTTCTTACTCAAGCAACTGTGGACGACTCTGGATTCAGAATCAAGTCCAGGGTGCATGGCACCAAAGTCAAACTATCCCCCAAGTCTTTGAGAAAGGTACTTCAGCTACCTAAGATTCAAGAAGAAGAGGAGGTAACTGCTTCTAAGACCAGGGAAGCTCTTACTTGGTGTGGACTGGATTCACAGATGAAGGTGGGATCAGTCTTCAATAGGAAGGGGATGAACAATCAAGGCAAGTTCTTGTCAGAAGTAGTGGGCAAGGTAATTCTGTGCAAACCAGGAGGGCATGACAGGGTGTCTGCCTCCATGTTTGAAGTAATGACCAGAATCATCTTCACTCTGAAGACAGATTGGTCAATGGTGGTTTTTGAGAAAGTGAAGGAAAGCCTGAAGAAGCCCAATCTGGGCAGGATTATAAGTCTCTACCTGGCTGGATCCATTCCAGAGGTAATGAGCACTGCTGCAGGAACAAAGATAAATCATATGAGGAGAATGGA
This sequence comes from Platanthera guangdongensis, assembly GCA_039583875.1. Taxonomy (NCBI): domain Eukaryota; kingdom Viridiplantae; phylum Streptophyta; class Magnoliopsida; order Asparagales; family Orchidaceae; genus Platanthera; species Platanthera guangdongensis. The sequence continues at coordinate 42,936,402 of CM077159.1, read as the reverse complement.
CTCCAGAATATTCTCAAGATGGGAAAGGGTGCTGGTGTCAAAGGACTTGGCCACCCCTGAGAAACAAACTTCTAAGACAGACTCTCCTCCCAGGAAGAAAAGGAAGACAGCTGCTGTGCCTCAAGAGTCCTCAAGCAGCTCAGGCAGTGAAGAACAGGTGGTCTTCACTCCTGAAAGTCCAGTAGATGTGACTGCAGCAAAGTCACCTGCTCCTCAGGAGCCAGCTGATATCCAGGGGGAGCCTCCAGCTGTAGAACATCCATCTACACTGGATAGTGAGCAGGCTACTCTCATCATTCAAGAGGTACTTGTTGATCTTAACACTTTGAATTTTTCTATATCAAATTCTGATTTGTCTGATGACCATCAGCCAACTCAGCAAGCACAAGAACCAGATGTTGTTCTTCCAGACACATCTGTTGTGATACCTGATACAGTGGTTGAAGAACCAAGTACATCTCCTGCACAGTCTCCACCAGAGTATACCATGGAAGATCTGTTTTTGAACTTGGATCAAGAAGATTTTGATATGGAAAAGACTGCTGCTGATGCAGTGAAGGATGCTGTTGCTGAGGGGGAGACTTTGGATAGTCAAGAAGAGCCTATAAGGCTAGATTCTGAGAAGGCACAAGATGTGCATACTGAAAGAACATCCAGCCCTAAGGATAGGGTGGATATAGCAAGTACATCTGACTCTGAAGATGAGGAAGCTGAGCAAGCTAAGAAAAAGAAGTTCTTTGTATTCAAGAGGAGGAGCCAAAGCTATAAGAAGGCTCTACAAACAGTTGCTCAGCATTCACTAGTTCAACAAGCTCCATCCACTGATTATAGTGCTCTACTGCTTGCAATGCAAATCAAGATGGATGAACAAAGAAAAGCCTTAGAAACTTATGTTGATGAAGGGCACAAAGCACTACAATCTGATCTGGGCCAGGAAATCAAGTCTAATAAGGTTTGAAATGAACCTTAATAAAACTGCAATGACTGATTGTTTTACCAAGGGTGCTAATGCTGTGGTATATCTGGCTAAACATCAAGAAGCAATTAAAGAGAAAGTGGATGATATAGCAGTCAAACAAGGCTATGTGCTGGAGAATCAGTTGAGGATGAATGATAACTTGACTGCATCTCACAATGCAATAGTCACTGAAATCAAGAATAAAGTCAGATGAACCTTCAACTTCCTCAGCTGCTGCCAAAGCTGATTTTGATAAGATATTTCAAGCAGAGATTGCTGCTGTTAAAAATGCCATAAAAGATTCCCAGAAGGTCATATCAGAACAGCTTACAAAGCTTAGACCTTTCTTTAAAGAGGGCATAAGATATTTGGATAGCCAAATCCGATTTCAGAAAGATGATGTAAGGGATCATATGGCTCAAGAAGTCATAAAGGGGGAGAGAGTGTTAGTCAAGGCCAGTTCTGAGCATGCAAAATGGATTTCAAATTCTATAAGGGCTACACTTGGATATCCTCCCCTGTGTGATGACAATGAAGTAGGTGAATCTGGTATTCAAGGAACATTTCTTGGAGGTGAGCAACAAGCAGTGGCTGATGTAATCTATCCACCTCCAGACTTTGAAATGATTCATGCTGATGTAAGCACTATGTATAGTCCAACTGCTGGCAAGCCAAATGTTATTCTGGAAAAGGTTGTTCAACCTATCACAGCTGCTATGCAAGAGGCATTGGACAAAGAAGAAGAAACTAGGCTGTCAAAGAAGAAGTTTAGGGAAATTGCTGAGCAAAAGCCAGATTTTGAACAATGGAGCCCTACTTCTAGAAACATAATTCTTACAGCCTGGAAAGCAGCCAAGGATAATGCCCATGAGAGGAACAAGTGGTTCTCAGAGGCTGAATGGAGAAAGCATGAGATTAGACAAGAAGCCATTGTCCAACATAGAAGGAAGGCCAAGTTAGGAAAGCTACCTCCAACAGCTGTGGAGCCTAGCAAGTACTTTCCCAAGCCTTATCATTATTTTGAAAGGCAAAAGATCAAGGCAGATAAGCAAGATCTAAAAGGGAAGAAGACTGCTGAAGCTGAGCCTGCTGCTGCTGCTGCTGCTGCTGTGAAAGCTCAAGTTAAAGCTGGAAAAGGGATTGTTATCAAAGAACCTGATCAGCACTAGATTAGGAATTAACTTGTTGCTTATTGTAATTTTGTTAAGAGAAAAACATTGTAATACTTCATTGAAAATGTATAAGAAACATTATTGGAACAGTATATGATAAATATAGTTTGAATGTTCTGAAATATGTGTGTTCTTAATTGTTCTGCAATGTTTAATAAGTATACATGTGTGGTTTATTACATGTTCAAGTTTACCCTGTTGTCATTTATATGTTTTACATCATTTTGTAATTTTTAATTATGAGTGGTGTATATCATTGACTAAGGGTTATGACTTCTCCCAAATAGGGGGAGATTGTTGGGTACATTGGTCAAATGTACCTGATTTGAAGAAGCCTCACCTAACTCAATGATATACATCAGAATGTATTTGATGTTTGTTTGAGTTATTTGTGCAGGTTAGGTATACACTGGACTGAAGCTGAAAATTTCTAAGTCCATGTGTCGACACCCAGAGGCAAAGTGTCGACACTTGAGAAAGCTTGTGTCGACACCCAGACAAGCAGTGTCGACACTTGGAGTCATTGTGTCGACACCTGGGAAGAAGAGTCGACACCAGTCAGAAAGTGTCGACACTTGGAGCTGTGTCGACACTCAGTGTAGAAGGATGCAGAAAAGCTGTGTCGACACTTAGCAGAAGTGTCGACATCTTGAAGAGCTGAGTCAACACCAGACAGTGTCGACACTTGGAGTTGTGTCGACACTCAGCATAATTCTGCAGAGACTAAGTACAAGTGTCGACACTCAACACAATGTGTCGACACTCAATCAAAAGAGTCAACATATGAAGAATGTGTCGACACTCAGCACAATGTGTCGACACACACTCAAAGAAGTCAACACTTAAAGAATGTGTCGACACTCAGCACAATGTGTCGACACATAACCAGAAGACTCAACACTTGAAGATAGTGTCGACACAAGGAGCTGTGTCGACACTTAGCAAAGAACAGAAAACTTGTAAAATATTCTAAGTATAAGTGTCGACACTAATGGGATGTGTCGACACTCAGCTGAAGAATCAAGAATGAAGACTTGTGTCGACACCAAGAAGCAGTGTCGACACTTGACAGTTTCTACACATGAAGATGTGTCGACACAAAGGAGATGTGTCGACACTTAGAAGAATACAGAAAGAATGAAGTACAAGTACTTGTGTCGACACTCAATTTCAGTGTCGACACATGCAGAAGAAACTGTGTCGAGACATACAAGGGAATGTGTCGACACCTTGTAGACTTGTGTCGACACTTACACAACATGTGTCGACACTTGGTCTATAAGTGTCGACACTTAAGAACAGAAAGTCTCGACACTAACTGACAGTTAGAGAATTTCAAGAAGTGACTGGTTGACATGACAGCTACCAATCCAGCCGGTCTACAGCAACTGTCAGCAAAGTCAAAAGTCTGTTATAAACCGGATCAGCCGGTTACCATGAAGGAAGCCTATAAATAGGCACCCACAGTCTTACAGAAATGTAGAGATAATATATTAAGAAGTTCACAATCATTACATGGTGTGATTGAAGTAGTTGATCAGGACTAAATCAAGAAGTGATACACAGAAGATCAACACAAGAAGATCAGGCAGTCCAACTGCAGATCTAAGTAGTTGGAGAGAGAGAGCTCCAACCAAGGATTCAGTCTTTGGAAATAAGGCTGAGAAGAAGAATTCAGAGTCATCTGGATTTCTAGAAGCAGAGATCAAGGATCAACTGCAGAAGATTCAGACTAATTCAGTTCTACTCAAGAAGCTTTGAAGAAAGCTAAGTCAGTTTGGATCAAGCTGAGTTCTTCCAAGAACTCTCCAAGAAACTCTCAACTCCTCTCATTCCTTCTGAGTTGTAGAGTTAGAATTTGTAATTTCTATTATAACTTGTAAGATCCATTGGATCTGAGTGATTGTAAGCCTATTTTATAAAGGCTGAGGGTAGGGCTTGGTGCCTGAGTGTAGGAGTTGAAGAACTCTGAGTGTAGGCCTTTGATTGGCTGAGTGTAGGCCTGGGTGGCTGAGTGTAGGCCTTTTGGCTGAGTGTAAGGCTTTGGGCCTGAGGTAGGAACCTTGTTGGGTTCTGACTAGTGGAGAAGTTTGGCCGAATCTAGTACACTGCTAGATAGGCGAAGGGGGAAAGTGGATGTACCCAAAGATTGGGGAACCACTATAAAATTAGTGTGTCTGCTGTGCTGTGCTGTGTTGTGGCTTTTCTGTGTGATTTCTGAAATTGCTGTTAACTGTAATAATCTGTGATAAACTGTTGTGCTGTCAAACAAAAGTTAAAAAGGTTTAGGTCACCTATTCACCCCCCCCCTCTAGGTGTTTAGGTACCATATCTTTCACTAATCTTCTTTGCAATCACAAAGTCTGGATCTGAGTAGCCTGTTCAGTAGAAAATCTTCATTCCTAGGGTACCAAATGCCTAGATTAGGTTTGCCCTTAAGATATCTCAAAATCCTTTTGACAACAGTAAGATGAGATTCTTTAGGGCAGGATTGATACCTAGCACAGACACATGTAACATACATGATATCTGGTCTACTAGTAGTCAGATATAGGAGGGAGCCAACTATTCCTCTATACAAAGTTTCATCTACAAGTTTCCCTGCATCATCTTTGCTAAGAGATATACTTGTTCCCTTTGGAGTTCTCATGGTAGTGGATGACTCTATACCATACTTTTTAATTAACTCCAGGGTGAACTTAGACTGGGATATGGACAAGCCATCATCAGTCTGTCTTACTTGGAGACCCAAGAAGAACTTAAGTTCTCACATACTGCTCATTTCAAATTTCCCTTGCATAAGTTTTGCAAACTTTCTACAAAGGTTACTTTCAGTAGAACCAAATATTATGTCATCAACATATATTTGGACTAGGATTATCTTTCCTTTGGATTCCCTAAGGAATATAGTCTTATCTATTTTCCCCCTTGAGAATTTGTTCTCAATGAGGAAAGTAGACAGGGTTTCATACCAGGCCCTTGGGGCTTGCAATAACCCATAAAAAGCTTTCATAAGTCTATAACATAATCAGTTTTGAGAGAATCAACAAAACCTGAGGGCTGCTCTACATAGACTTCTTCTTTTAGATTTCCATTTAGGAATGCTGATTTTACATCCATTTTGGAATACCTTGAAGACTTGATATGCTGCATAAGCAAGGAACATCCTAATTACTTCCAGTCTTGCTACTGGGGCAAAGGTTTGATCAAAGTCAATACCCTCTTCCTGCCTGTATCCTTTTGCAACAAGTCTTGCTTTGTTCTTCACAGTGATCCCACTCTCATCCAGTTTGTTTCTAAAGATCCACTTTGTTCCAATGATGTTGTGGTCTTTTGGTTTAGGAACTAACTTCCAGACCTTGCACCTTCTGAACTGATTCAGCTCCTCTTGCATGACATCAATCCAATGTGGGTCTAGAACAACTTCTTCAAATTTCTTGGGTTCCACTTGAGATAAGAAACTAGAGCAAAGAACTGTGTTCAGTTTCCTTCTCCTTGTTTGTACTCCTTACCTTGGATCACCAATTATCTGATTTGCTGGATGATCCTTTAAGTGTCTAATAGCTGGAGGTAGTCTATCTTCAGGTTGAACACCTCTAGTCTCTTCATTATGCTGCACCTCTTGGTTTTCATCATCATTTGGAGAGTCTTGTACTCCCCCTGGATAGCAGCCACCATTTTCCACTTCCTGATTTGTAGTTGAATCTTCTGCAATAGTAAGCTTGTCCATTCTCTCATTTATACCTGTAGAACTGCAAGAACTACTTGGCAACTCACTGTTAATAAGTCTTATTTCATCAAAGACAATATGTACAGACTCTTCTACAACTTGAGTAATCAAGTTGTAGACCCTATAAGCCTTACTATTGTTGTTATACCCAACAAATATCCCATCTTGGGATTTGGCAGTAAACTTAGTTATATAAGACTTGCCATTGTTAAGGACATAACACTTGCAACCAAAGATCCTAAAATAGGATAAGTTTGGTTTTATGCCTTTCATAATCTCATAGGGAGTCTTTTTGTGGCTTTTGGTGATAGAAGCCCTATTGATCACATGACATGCAGTGTTTGCTGCCTCAGCCCAGAAATATTCTGGGAGAGAAGTGTCACTCAATAGAGTTCTACCAGCCTCAATCAGTGTTCTACTCTTCCTTTCAGCAATACCATTTTGTTGTGATGTTCTAGGTGAGGAGAATTCTTGAAAAATTCCAAATTATTCACACAGTCTTATCATACTCTCAGATTGAAATTCAGTGTCATGGTCACTTCTGATTTTGACCACTGTACTGTCCAGCTCATTCTGAATTTGTTTGACAAGACTATATAAAACACTTGGGGTTTCATATTTTTGTCTCAGAAAGAACACCCATGAATATCTAGAATAGTCATCTACCACCACAAAAGTGTAGACCTTCCTACCTAGACTATGAACTGGCATAGGACCAAATAGATCCATATTCAAGATGTATAGACACCTCACTTAATCCTTGTTTTCAAGGCTATGAAAGGAGGAATTGGTCTGCTTGCCTTTTTGACAAGCTGAGCATATCTCATCCTTTATACACTTAACTTGAGGACCATTCCTCACTAACTCTTTGCTAAAGAGTTGGCCAATAGTCTTGTAGTTAAGATGGGCAAGCCTCTTGTGCCATTTAACACAATGAGAGGCTCTCTCATCAGCTACAAGACAAATAGGATAAACATTGTTCTCACACTCAAAGTTAAGACAATATACATTTCTTTTTTTATATCCTGTCAATATGACCTTTTGATCACTTGACCTTTTGATATGACAACCATTCTTGACAAATGAAATGTCATAACCTAAATCACTCAGCTGACTTATGCTAATTAGGTTGTATTTCAAACACTTTACATAGGACACTTGAGTGATTGTAACTGAGTTATTAGAAATGTTATCAAAACCTTTGATGATTCCTTTTTCAGAACCTCCAAAGGTTACTTTAGGCCCATTCATGATAGGTGAGTAGTCCTTCAGCAACCCCCTTGTTCCAGTCATGTGCCTGGAATATCAACTGTCCAAGTACCATATAGGCGCATGGCAACTTGGACTCACTTGCAATAAAGATTACTTAACCTTAGAACCCAAATAACTTTTTGGTCCTTGGTGCAAGTTAGTCTGAACTTTAACAAATCTGCCTGCAACTTTTCTAACAGGCAGACTGCTACTCTCCTTGACACTGATATTGTGCCAACAGTCTAAGGCAAAGTGGTCTATCTTGCAACAACACCAGCACTCAAACTTATTATACCTTTGTTTAGGTACAACTTTAGCTGAATTATTAGCAGCAGATCTATTGTTCTGTGCTGGGGCATTGCCTTTTTATTGGACTTAGCAGTCCATGCAGTTCTCTTAAACCCTAATACTGCCTTACCCTTTTGAGACACAAACTCATCAATCAAGGGTAATACAGTTTTTGGCTTAGAAAAACTAGCCACAATCTCATTCTCTTTCTGAAGTCTGTTTTCCAGACTTTTAATCTGATCATTTTTAAATGTGATTGTCCCCATTTGAATAACAGTTATGTTTTTCAATCTGGCAATCTCATTCAACTTTTGATCCAGCATCTTCTCTGAATGAGATGCAGCCATCTTAAGATCTGCAATTTCCTTAGCCTGCGTTTTGGCCAGGTTTTTGCTTTTCTTTAATGCCTGCAATAAGTCCCCATATTCATCTATCAGCTGATGAATATCACCTTCAGACTCAGACCCATCCACATCACTTGATGCAGATATTGCTGACTCTGACCCAGTACTACAATCTAAATTTCTAGAAAAACATTATACCTTACTAGGACCAGGCTGATCCTAACACTTGTCTTCTTCTGACACAACCATCAGTCTCTTACACTGATGGTCTTCTTGTTCATAGATAGAGTTCAGCACTTGCAGAAACTCATCATCTTCATCTGTTGCATATAGACCAATGTATACCTCAGCTTCAGATTCTAACTATGAAGATGATTGGTCTGTCAAGCTCTTCTCCTTCTTAGCAACAAAGGATTTCTCCTTCATGCTCTGGTGTTGAATCTTCTTTTTATCAGCAGACTCTTTTCTTTTGTCTGGACACTCAGCCACAACATGTCCAGGCCTATTACAGTAGTAACAAACTATCTTTGATGTTGTAGATTTGCTTGGCTTAGACCTGCTCCTGTCCTTCCTGGATGACTTCCTCTTTTGATAATAGTCATCCTTAGGCTGAGATGTGGAGGGCTTAGACTTCCACTGCTTCTTCTTCAGGAATCTATGAAACTGCCTTGTGAAGGCAGCAAAGTCTTTATATGAGTCACTGCTGTCTGAACTTTGGTTGTCTGAATTATCTGAAGCAATTTAAACAACTATCTTAGGAGGTGTTGGAGACATCCTCCTATTCTTCCTAGTGGCTTCAATCTTGAAGGTCACAGACTATTCTCTATGATCCCCTTTTGCACTTTTCTCTTCCTCTTTCCTAGCCATCAACTGTATCTCATATGACAGCAATTTTCCAAACAAAGTTGGAGGAGAGATATCTGCAAGTTTGGTCACTTCTCTAATGGCACAAATCTTAGTTTCCCAATCTTTTGTCAAGGATCTTAGGAATTTATCATTCAGTTCATATGTACTGAAGATTCTTTCATAGGACATCAGCTCATTTACTATTCTATAGAACTTTTTATAACACTCAGTTATACTGTCAGACTTTCCTTGTCTGAAACTCTCATATTCCTGGTTTAGCATAGACTTTCTATCTTGTCTGACTTCATCAGAACCCTCCATGTAGACTATCAAAGTATCTCACATTTCCTTGGAGGTCTTGTAGTGAATCAAATTTTGAAAGGTTGAATCATCTATGACACTTACTATGATATTCTGGGCTTTTTTATCCTTAGTCATCTCTGAAAAATCCTTGGGAATTCTTTGGTTTACATCTAGAACTGACAACTTCATTGGAATATATGGACCTTCCTTTACTGTAATGTAGATCCTTGGATCAGAAGCCTCCATAAACAGCCTGACCATTTCTTTCTATATTCCAAATATCTCCTTCCTACATATGGGTAATGTCATAGAACCTAGTTCCTTATAATTTTCTCCTGAACCCATTTTCTTGATCTTGAATCTGCCTTATAGATCTAACTCAGACTGTTAAGTCCTTCTTTGAGTAACCTGCCTCTGATACCACTTGAAAGAATTGGTTTCAAGATAACCTAATACACCTATAGAGGGGGGTGAATAGGTTCAAATCCTTTTTATTCTAAGGCAGATAATAAACTCTAGTTTTCTGTTGGTTATACTATTAACACAACAAATACATCACAGAAATATATCCAATCACAGAGTGCACATGATTTATAGTGGTTCCCCAAGTATTGTGTACATCCACTTTCCCCCTTCGCATATCTAGCAGTGTGCTAGATTCGACCTAACTTCTTCTCTTCACCTCAGATCCGCAGATCTTACAGCTCAGAACCCAATCAAGGTTCCTACAACTCAGAATGAGTCCACACTCCTACAGCTCAGGCACATATCCCTACCTCAACCTTCAACAAGGCCTACACCTCATAGATAACAATCTCCTACAACTCAGGCTCACAGCTGAAATATAATAGTTGTTAACCTAAATCACCTAGAGGGGGGTGAATAGGTGAGTTGTGTGTCTTTTGCGGAATAAAAAAAATCTTAGAACACAGCACATATCTATCTACTAAAATATCACAGACGAGACAAGATTTATAGTAGTTCTCCGATCTTGGGTACATCCACTTTCCCCCACCGATCTAGCAATAAACTAGACTCGGCTACTCCACTATCTCGGATTGAAAATCAATCCTACCCTCGGAACAAAGTTCCTACAATCACAATCTAATCCAACTGGATCTATAACTCGGAAGAAACACCTTCCTACAAACTCGGAGTGGAAAACTCCTACACTCGGAGAAATATTCTCCTACAGAAATGAGATTCAAGTATTGAAAAATACAAACAGTAATATTGTCTGGTTCGGATCTGAAAATAAAACAGGAACTGGAATCTTCTTCTTAGCGTGCAGCTTTATCAGAAAAGTTGAAGAAAGATTCTCGGCAATCAGTAGATCTGAACTTCTTGCTTCCACGATCGGACAAATGAAGAGTATGTGAAAATCGATCTCGATCTGGAGAGCTTTTTGTAACAGCCCAAAGTTCTGAAACAGGAAAATTTGGGTGACACGGCCTGGGACACGGGCGTGTCCCAGGGCGTGTCAGGTGACACGGCCTGCGACACGGGCGTATCGCAGGGCGTGTCGAGGTTGTGTCGACGATTGGGCTTTGTCTCGACGATTCGTGGAGAGGAGGCACACGGCCCAGGACACGGGCGTGTCCAAGGCCGTGTCGCATGCTCGACGAGTTTTGCTCGACGATCGTCGAGTGTCGAGAAGTGGGTGTCGAGTGTTGAACACGGCCTGTGACACGGGCGTGTCACAGGGCGTGTCAAATCAGGCGACGAACTCAGCCCGCCGAAAGAATTCGACAGGGCGTGTCTTTGTGCCGTGTCTGGGCACACGGCCTGGGACACGGGCGTGTCACAGGCCGTGTGAAGTCTCGGGATGATTTGGGATTTTTTTTCCCCAGGCACACGGCCACAGACACGGGCGTGTCTGAAGGCGTGTTGGTGACACGGCCCATGACACGGGCGTGTCCCGTGGGCGTGTCACTGGTTTGGATAAGTCGGTTGACCACCGCTTGAGGCACACGGCCTGGCACACGGCCGTGTTCGAGGCCGTGTCTGGTCAAAATGTGTGTTTTTGGCAGAATCGTGGCCGTCCATTCCTTCAGTCTGGATCCAAGGGCTGAAGCCTCTTCTCCTTTTTCCTTAAGGGCCGAAATCAGAGAAGTGTTGCTCACTTGAATTTGGCCTTCATCTTTCTTCAAGAGAGAGAAAGAGAGAGAGCAAGGAGGAGGAAGAGGAAAGGGGGCTGCTGCTGGTGGTGCTGCGGTTTACCGACGAGAGATCCGAAGCCAGCGTTGCGGAGGAAACGCTCTTGCGAGTCTTGCAAGCTAGCTTGGAGGCCATGGCACCGAAGCGATCGTCAAGGGTAACGACTTTTCTTCCTAGCCATGTGAAGGCTTCCTTTTTGGCATATCTTGTGATTTCCCCCACCAAGAGGTGGCTGATTTTGGAATCTTTGGGTGGATGCTTGAAATCCCCTTTGTATTGCATATAGATCGGAAATGGAGTACGGAATAGGCATGCTGTGTGAAGCCCATCTGGACAGGTTGGTCTGGACTGGTGATGTTGCATACGAACCGGAGAAGACTCCGTGATAAACGTGTAGTGTTAAGGAGTCTACGAGTTATACCTGCGAAAAGGAGTAGCAGGAAGTACTGGGGTGGTAGCCCAGGAAAATAGCCTTGTGATGGTTTTGGGTCCAACCTGTGAATGAGGCACAGGAAGTACTGGTGGGACCAGGAAAGGCCCTTTTTGTGATGCTTGATGTCATAGGGTGTCCACCTGTGGAGGGAGTCACAGGAAGTACTGGTGTGCCCAGGAAAGACCCCTGACATTTGTAATTTGCGGTGTCCACCTGTGACGGGAATTACAGGAAGTACTGGTGCGCCCAGGAAAGACCCGCTGTTGCTGTGAGGAAATGGGTATAGTGAATTACCCAGGCTTGAATGCCAGGAACAGGATTGGTGAGACCGACCCGCGCCTTTGATATAGCCATGAGTACGCTGCACGCGGAAAGGGCAAGGCGATTTGAGCAACGGGGGGGGGGGGGGGGGGGGGGGGGGGGGGTGGAGGATCCGACCTGCGCTATGTCCGTCCGACGTGAGAGACCAAAAAGTGCGGTCTGTTGGAGCGCATAGCAAGAGTCATCGGCCTGCGCGCCATGACACAAAGGGGGCTACGGGCCATCCCGGTGTCCGAGGACTAACTCCGGCTGCACGCCATGGAGTAAATGCTCAAGAGAGTTACCGTTGGGTGATAACCCTGATACGGTGGTGGGCAAGAGGTTGCCAGAACACCAAGAATGTGCCCTGAGTGCACGGACCGTTGGGCCGGGTGGCGAACGGTTGTGATGGCTTGTGTGCGTGAAAGCACTTTTTGATGATATAGCTTGCCATACTTGTGATATGATATGCCTGCAGGGAAAAATACCGCTGCCCCGAGAGAAGGGGTAGGGTCGTTATAATTTGGTCAGCTGAACGCTGACCGTTGTTTTGTTTGCCACCGGTGGGTGGATTGTCCCTTGCACAGGTACTGGAGAGCCGAGCGGGACGCATAGAGGTTGATGCCCCTGCTGGTGTTGCTGCTGCTGTTAGCTGCTAGCCCTCGAAGGCTATTGTGTTCTTTTGCGTGTTTTCTTTTAGTGTGGCCGGCCTGTGCGCCAATCTATTTTGGGCCACTGATGGAAAGCCCTGTAAGGCCATAAGGCCAACTCTTTTGACATGGTGTAAGACATTCCTATATGTATATAAAATGTGGAATTTTATGTTGGGACATTCATGAGGAGTTCAAGTAGTTTAGGCTTCCGCTAGAATGCTTGTGATAGGTGCGATGCGCTACTCTGGTATCATCCTGTACCTTCACCGACTGTTTTGTGGTATATCCTGTGGGGCCCCGGCCGGACCTTCTAGAATATATCATATGAACGGATGGGGTTGTTACATTTTTGGTATCGGTTGTTTTGGTCTTTCCCTCTCGAAGTCGTGGCCGACTTCTTTGGTGGGGTGGCGAGCACGTGTTTGTGCACACCAAAGTCTACGATTGAACTCCTGAATGTCCATGATAGGAATGCATTTTGTATGTTTGAGGAACCTGCGTGTTCCTATGTTGTGTTGTTTGCTTGGGTACGACCGCTAATGTGTGTGTCTTATCCACCTTTAGGTGACACGGAGTGGAGCTGGGCCGTCTGAACCCCAGCGTTCTGATGAAAGTACGGCACAAGCCGCGGTGCCTACACCTCCACTGTCGGCAGAACATGTCCGTTTAGTTGCGGAGGCCTTGTATACCATGATCCAAGGTCAGCCATTGAGGCAGGAACAAGCGGCTGTGAGGACAGAACAGGTGGTGACAAGGCCTGAACCTGTCGTGGAAGTGGTTCCTCGAGCGGCTGAGAAGCAGCTAACACGGTTTATGAGTTTCCATCCGCCTACGTTTTCGGGAGCGGGAACCCCGACGCAGGCTGAGGATTGGTTATCGCGCGTCAAGCGAGTGATGACGGCGATAGGAACGACGGAGCATCAGAAGGTTACCTTAGCCACCTTCTTGCTTGAAGGAGAAGCTCGCTTATGGTGGGATGAGATGGAGTTGCATCATTTGGCGGGTCGTCCGTTAACCCAAGTGTCGATGGAAGAATTCTCCCGGCTCTTCCTTGCGAAGCACCTTCCTGTGGCTCAACGGATAGCCATGGAAAATGAATTCCAACGGTTGACTCAAGGTGATGGCAGTGTTGACGCGTACCTGCATGAATTTACTCGCTTGGGGAGGTATGCGGGTTCGATTTTTGCTGATGAGCAGAGGAAGACTAATCGGTTCTATGAAGGACTGAGGGACGAGCTGAGATTCCTTGTGTCCAGTTCTGTGAACCAAGGTTTCCAAGCGTTGGTTGACACTGCGACCGCGTTGGAAAAAGACATGAAGAGGGTGCAAGGGAAGAGAGCGTTGGTGATGACGCAACCAGAGTGGAAGGCGCCCCGATCGGGAAAATCGTTTTATAAGAAGAGATGGGGTAAGAAGTCCAAGCCTAGTGGACAAGCTCCTTCATCAGTTGCAACGGGAGCAACATCAGGGGCAACCTCCAAGCCAGAAACTCGTACCTGCTTCAATTGTGGTAGGATGGGGCATATTGCGCGAGATTGTCGGATGCCGCCAAAGAGTGAAAAGAAGGCTGGAGCATCTTATGTGGAAAAAGGAAAGGCGTTGGTGGATTCCTCTGCCTCGCAGGCGCAACCCCGAGTCTACAATCTTGGCCTGCAGGAGGCCATCAAGCAGAGTGACGTGGTCACAGGTATGAGTTTAGTTTTGCATATGCTATTGTATGTATGCTTAGCTTAGTACCCCTATGTTTGTGGTTTGTGTGTGTGACATGTTTGTCATAGGCTTTGTGATGATTCGGGACACGCTGGCGCGAGCACTGTTTGATACAGGTGCATCGCATTCTTTTCTGTCGAGTGAGTTTCTTACGCGGCTTGGGATACCCAGTCGTGCAAAGACAGATAGCGTCAGAGTGGTGTTGCCGAATGGTTGTTGGATGCTTGCGGATCAAGCTTGCGATGTGGCGGTTCAGTTAGGAAGTCAGGATTTTTGTTTAACCGCATTTGTTTTGCCAATATCGGAATTCGATGTGATTTTTGGGATGGATTGGCTTGCGGAGCAGCATGCTATGATTGATTGCCAGTCCAAAGAAATCACGTTGGGCCAGAATACCGAACAGGAGACCAAGTTCGCGGGTATGCGAGGAGTAGGCGGGACGTTGATGTCTGCACTCCAGGTAGTCAAAGCTGTTCGGAAGGGTGCGGAGTGTTACTTTGCACTAATTCAGGCTGTTGAGCCTAAGACCACGTTGTGCGAGGTTCCGATTGTGGCAGAATTTACAGATGTGTTTCCCGCAGATCTCCCTAGGCTACCACCCCAGCGGGAGATTGACTTCACAATTGAGTTGGTGCCAGGTGCGAAACCCGTGGCCCGCTCGCCATATCGCGTTGCGCCTAAAGAGATGGCTGAGTTGAAGGTTCAACTACAAGAAATGCTAGAGCAAGGTTATATCCGCCCAAGTATGTCACCTTGGAGCGCGCCTGTGCTTTTTGTAAAGAAGAAAGATGGTGGGTTACGGTTGTGTATAGATTACCGTGAATTGAATAAGCTGACCGAGAAGAATAAATATCCGATACCTCGGATTGATGAATTATTTGATCAGCTGGTGGGATCTACCGTCTATTCGAAGTTGGACCTGAAGTCTGGTTATTACCAGTTAAGAATTCGGGAAGGTGACATTCCCAA
Source organism: Platanthera guangdongensis (assembly GCA_039583875.1). Taxonomy (NCBI): domain Eukaryota; kingdom Viridiplantae; phylum Streptophyta; class Magnoliopsida; order Asparagales; family Orchidaceae; genus Platanthera; species Platanthera guangdongensis. Next base: position 42,921,288 of record CM077159.1, on the reverse strand, counting down.
AACTGCATTTGGAACGCGTTATGGGCACTATGAGTTCACAGTCATGCCCTTTGGATTGTGTAATGCGCCTTCGGTGTTTATGGATCTGATGCACCGTATTTTCCGTGAGTATCTGGATCTCTTTGTGATCGTGTTCATTGATGATATCCTGGTGTACTCGAAGTCCAAAGCTGAGCATGAGAGTCATTTGCGGTTGGTGCTGAACACGTTGAGGCAAAATCAGCTATATGTCAAGTTCTCAAAGTGTGAGTTTTGGCTATCGTCAGTGGCATTTTTGGGCCATGTGGTGAGTGGAGCGGGCATTGCAGTAGATCCAGCGAAGATAAAATCCATACAAGAATGGCCAATTTTGTCTTCCGTGGCCGAGGTCAGGAGTTTCCTTGGACTTGCGGGCTACTATAGAAGATTTGTGGAGAACTTCTCGCGGATCGCTTTGCCGCTAACCACACTGACGCGAAAAGATCAGAAGTTCGTTTGGACGCCAGAGTGCGCACGAGCTTTTGAAGAGCTGAAGGATCGGTTGACCACGGCGTCGGTGTTGTCTTCGCCATGTGGAACCGATGGATTTGTGATTTATAGTGATGTCTCAGGAAGCGGTTTAGGCTGCGTTCTTCTGCAGAGCGGAAAGGTGATTGCTTATGGCTCACGCCAGCTGAAGGTGCATGAGCGAAACTATCCCGTCCATGATTTGGAACTAGCGGCGGTGATTTTTGCACTTAAGCTGTGGCGACACTACCTTTATGGAGTGAAGGTGGAGATCTATACTGATCATAAGAGCCTAAAGTATCTATTGGAGCAGAAAGAGTTGAACATGCGACAACGAAGGTGGTTGGAGTTCCTTGGGGACTACACGTTCGAGATTCACTATACACCCGGGAAGGGGAATGTTGTCGCGGATGCCTTGAGTCGGCGAGTTCCGGCTAGAGCAAATTGGTTACAAAGGCATGATGAACGTCTTATCCAGGAATTGGAGGCGTTGGAGATCTATTGTGTTGACAAGAGTTCCACTGCCACTGCATGTTTGAACTGGACCGAGGTGCAATGTGACCTTGCGGACCGAGTTCGACGGGCAACGGAGTTGGATGAAGATCTCTTGCGCTATGTGAATGAAGGACCAGAAGGCAAATTCACCTAGAATGACGGTCTTTTGCGAAAAGAGGGCCGTTTATGCGTCCCAAATGTGGGGAAACTGAGGGAAGAACTGATGTATGCAGCACATTATACGAAGTATTCCATTCACCCCGGGAGCACAAAGATGTTCAACGATATGAAGAAGCTTTTCTGGTGGCCAGGGCTTAAGAAAGATGTTGCCCTGTATGTCGCGAAATGTCAAACATGTGCGATGGTGAAGGCGGAATGCCAAAAGCCGGGCGGTTATTTGAAGTCACTGCCGATCCCAGTGTGGAAATTTGATGATATTTCCATGGATTTTGTGCATGGATTGCCAAGATCGCAGCGAGGAAATGATTTCATTTGGGTCATTGTTGACCGGCTAACAAAAGTAGCACATTTTCTTCCGAACAGGCGGGATGATTCGGTTGAAAGTTTGGCAAAGTTATATGTTGATCAGATTGTGCGACTTCACGGTGTTCCGCGGAGCATCGTAAGTGATCGAGATGGGCGATTCACGTCAAATGATTGGAGGCTAGTTCACCGACTGTTGGGCACGAAGTTGACTTTCAGTACGGCCTTTCATCCCCAAACGGATGGTCAGACGGAACGTACCAACAGAACAATGGAGGACATGCTCCGAATGTGCGCCCTTGACTTCGGAAAGAGATGGGAAGATCATCTCTATATGGTTGAGTTTGCATACAATAACAGCTACCAAGCAAGCATTGGGATGGCACCATATGAAGCCCTATACGGAAGGAAGTGTCGTACTCCCTTGGCTTGGGTAGAAGCGGGTGAAGCCCGGGTTGTTAAACCAAATGAGGTGGATGAAGCAAACACAACCATTCGGACTATCCGAGAGAGATTGCTGATTGCTCAAGATCGACAAGCGAAGTACTACAACGCCAAGCACCGGAACGTTGAATTTGCGGTTGGCGATTGGGTCTACTTGAAGATCAAGCCATTCAAAGGTGTCTCCAGGATTCGACGATTGAAAAAGTTGAGTCCAAGATATTTGGGTCCTTTCGAAGTGGTTGAGCGAATTGGCGAAGCGGCTTATCGACTAGCTCTGTCGGCAGACTTGGGTGGGTTACATGATGTCTTTCACATCTCGGTGCTTCGGAAGGCCGTGAAAGATCCAGCTCAAGTGATCGCGGATGATCGTGTGCCGGTAGAGTATGGGCTAACGACGAGAGTTAGACCCATTCGGATCGAAGATCGAGCCGAGAAACAGTTGCGGAACAAGACGGTCGGTATGGTGAAAGTCCGGTGGGACAACTGCGGCCGTGAAGAGCTGACATGGGAGCGCGAGCAAACCATGCGAGCAGAGTTCCCTGAATTGTTTCTGTAATTTGGAGCGAGAATATTGTAACCTAAACGTTTATGTATATAGAGATATATGTTGTTACATTTTCTTGCTAGTTTCTGTTACTTTCCTGTCTTTAAATTTCGAGGACGAAATTTCTTGTAGGAGGGGAGGATTGTAACAGCCCAAAGTTCTGAAATAGGAAAATTTGGGTGACACGGCCTGGGACACGGGCGTGTCCCAGGGCGTGTCAGGTGACACGGCCTGCGACACGGGCGTGTCGCAGGGCGTGTCGAGGTTGTGTCGACGATTGGGCTTTGTCTCGACGATTCGTGGAGAGGAGGCACACGGCCCAGGACACGGGCGTGTCCAAGGCCGTGTCGCATGCTCGACGAGTTTTGCTCGACGATCGTCGAGTGTCGAGAAGTGGGTGTCGAGTGTTGAACACGGCCTGTGACACGGGCGTGTCACAGGGCGTGTCAAATCAGGCGACGAACTCAGCCCGCCGAAAGAATTCGACAGGGCGTGTCTTTGTGCCGTGTCTGGGCGCACGGCCTGGGACACGGGCGTGTCACAGGCCGTGTGAAGTCTCGGGATGATTTGGGATTTTTTTTCCCCAGGCACACGGCCACAGACACGGGCGTGTCTGAAGGCGTGTTGGTGACACGGCCCATGACACGGGCGTGTCCCGTGGGCGTGTCACTGGTTTGGATAAGTCGGTTGACCACCGCTTGAGGCACACGGCCTGGCACACGGCCGTGTTCGAGGCCGTGTCTGGTCAAAATGTGTGTTTTTGGCAGAATCGTGGCCGTCCATTCCTTCAGTCTGGATCCAAGGGCTGAAGCCTCTTCTCCTTTTTCCTTAAGGGCCGAAATCAGAGAAGTGTTGCTCACTTGAATTTGGCCTTCATCTTTCTTCAAGAGAGAGAAAGAGAGAGAGAAAGGAGGAGGAAGAGGAAAGGGGGCTGCTGCTGGTGGTGCTGCGGTTTACCGACGAGAGATCCGAAGCCAGCGTTGCGGAGGAAACGCTCTTGCGAGTCTTGCAAGCTAGCTTGGAGGCCATGGCACCGAAGCGATCGTCAAGGGTAACGACTTTTCTTCCTAGCCATGTGAAGGCTTCCTTTTTGGCATATCTTGTGATTTCCCCCACCAAGAGGTGGCTGATTTTGGGAATCTTTGGGTGGATGCTTGAAATCCCCTTTGTATTGCATATAGATCCGGAAATGGAGTACGGAATAGGCATGCTGTGTGAAGCCCATCTGGACAGGTTGGTCTGGACTGGTGATGTTGCATACGAACCGGAGAAGACTCCGTGATAAACATGTAGTGTTAAGGAGTCTACGGGTTATACCTGCGAAAAGGAGTAGCAGGAAGTACTGGGGTGGTAGCCCAGGAAAATAGTCTTGTGATGGTTTTGGGTCCAACCTGTGAATGAGGCACAGGAAGTACTGGTGGGACCAGGAAAGGCCCTTTTTGTGATGCTTGATGTCATAGGGTGTCCACCTGTGGAGGGAGTCACAGGAAGTACTGGTGTGCCCAGGAAAGACCCCTGACATTTGTAATTTGCGGTGTCCACCTGTGACGGGAATTACAGGAAGTACTGGTGCGCCCAGGAAAGACCCGCTGTTGCTGTGAGGAAATGGGTATAGTGAATTACCCAGGCTTGAATGCCAGGAACAGGATTGGTGAGACCGACCCGCGCCTTTGATATAGCCATGAGTACGCTGCACGCGGAAAGGGCAAGGCGATTTGAGCAACGGGGGGGTGGAGGATCCGACCTGCGCTATGTCCGTCCGACGTGAGACCAAAAAGTGCGGTCTGTTGGAGCGTATAGCAAGAGTCTTCGGCCTGCGCGCCATGACACAAAGAGGGTCTACGGGCCATCCCGGTGTCCGAGGACTAACTTCGGCTGCACGCCATGGAGTAAATGCTCAAGAGAGTTACCGTTGGGTGATAACCCTGATACGGTGGTGGGCAAGAGGTTGCCAGAACACCAAGAATGTGCCCTGAGTGCACGGACCGTTGGGCCGGGTGGCGAACGGTTGTGATGGCTTGTGTGCGTGAAAGCACTTTTTGATGATATAGCTTGCCATACTTGTGATATGATATGCCTGCAGGGAAAAATACCGCTGCCCCGAGAGAAGGGGTAGGGTCGTTATAATTTGGTCAGCTGAACGCTGACCGTTGTTTTGTTTGCCACCGGTGGGTGGATTGTCCCTTGCACAGGTACTGGAGAGCCGAGCGGGACGCATAGAGGTTGATGCCCCTGCTGGTGTTGCTGCTGCTGTTAGCTGCTAGCCCTCGAAGGCTATTGTGTTCTTTTGCGTGTTTTCTTTTAGTGTGGCCGGCCTGCGCGCCAATCTATTTTAGGCCACTGATGGAAAGCCCTATAAGGCCATAAGGCCAACTCTTTTGACATGGTGTAAGACATTCCTATATGTATATAAAATGTGGAATTTTATGTTGGGACATTCATGAGGAGTTCAAGTAGTTTAGGCTTCCGCTAGAATGCTTGTGATAGGTGCGATGCGCTACTCTGGTATCATCCTGTACCTTCACCGACTGTTTTGTGGTATATCCTGTGGGGCCCCGGCCGGACCTTCTAGAATATATCATATGAACGGATGGGGTTGTTACACTTTTTCAGTCTGTTTCCTCTGAAGATCGAAACCCTTGTCGGAGAAGAACAGAGGCGTTAGCGGCTTTCGTTCCGTGAAGAGAGAGAGAGAGAGAGGAAACATCGATTCCCTTTTGGAAAGCGGCGGCTGCAAAACTTAGAATAATTTTCTTCTTGAAAGATTTGTTTTTCTGATTAGGGTTTGTCAATTAGACAAGACCTTTTATAGGAGTACTAATAACGGTCACAATCGGTTTTAATGACGTACACGTGGACCAATCATATCATGGAATTTGAAAATCTGTCAAATCTGGACTTAGAAGAAATTTCAGAGAAAATGAGGTCATATACACGAGTATATATAAAACTACTCGAGTAGGTCAAGGACTACTCGAGTAAGCAGAGAGAAATTACTCGGGTATATAAATCAAGACTACTCGAGTATGTATAAGAGAACTACTCAAGTGCATATAGTCAAGTACTCGAGTACTTAGAAGATCTACTCGAGTATACAGAAAAGGTTTTCGGGAAGGAGTGGAACTACTCGAGTACAAGTTGTACTACTTGAGTAGGCAGAATTGAACTACTCGAGTGGTTAGAAGAACTACTCGAGACAAACACTTAGAAATATTCTGCACACGGGAAAAACAGCTACTCGAGTGGTTAAGTTTAACTACTCCAGATAAAAGAAATCTTCTCGAGTATATGAAGGACTTACTCGAGTATTTCTAAACTACTCGACACATAGAAGAGAGTTACCCGACACAGTGTTGAGAACTACTCGAGTATACAAAGTACCTACTCGAATAAATGACTTAGAAGAATTCTGAGAAATAGAAATCTAGAACTACTCGAGTATAAACTACTCGAGAGAAAATAAGCTACTCGAGTATGTGACTTGGACTACTCGAGTGATTTACTTAGAAAAACTTGGAAACTAGATTCTGGGCAACTCGAGTAGGAAGAGAGATCTACTCGAGTAGTTAAGTAAGCTACTCGAGTATGTCAGTGAACTACTCGAGTGTTTTACTTAACTTCACGAGAGGAAGAATTTTCTTACTCGAGTATGCAGAACTTTTTACTCGAGTATTTCTCAAGCAATCTACTCGAGTAGTTAAGGACCTACTCGAGAGAAATACTTAGAGAAATTCTCTGTCAGCAATTTTTCTTCTACTAGTGGGGAATCAGCATCAAGTCTTTTCACAGTCCTATAGCTTGAGTATGAAGTGTATCCCAATAGAGAGGCTACACATGAGTCAACACTTTGGAACACACAATGAGGGATTACACTGTATGGTCCTGTGTTTGATGACCCATTGTAGACTGACATTGGTCTACACTTCCCATTGGAATCTTGCAAACACATAACTCAAACAAAGCATCAAATACAAACTAATTCATCTTAGTTCCAGGGTGACTTCATCAAATCTGGGTTAATGTGGGTATAGTTCCCAACAACAGCCCTACCTCAGCCTTCAACAAGTCCTACCACTTAGAGACCTAAATCTCCTACAACTCAGCCTTTATAAATTAGGCTTACAGCTCAGATCTTAAAAAGATCCTACAGAAAATAGATTTAAGTTTGTAATTAACCACCACCCAGATAGAGAGAGAAGGGATGGATGGTTTCTTGATCAGTTATTGGAAGAAACTGATGGTAGAGAACAACCACTCTTAGCTTTCTTCAAAGCTTCTTGAATCTGAACTCAGTAGGGTTGAACTCCTGTGAAGTTGATCTTCAATCAACTCCTTTCTTGAAATTTAGATCTCAATCTGAATCCTTCTTAGCAGATTGGTTCAGGATCTGCACTTGAGAGACTTGATGATGAAAGCCCCTTTCTTCTTTGGAGCTCTCTCTCTCCAAATTCTTTTATTTCTCTTTCTTTAGTATTCTGTATTGATTGGTCGTCAACAACTCTTCTGTATTAGTTTTTTCTCTTCTATTGAAGGAGAAATCCTTTATATAGTCTTCCTCCATAGTAACCGGCTGATCCGGTTTGTAACAAACTTCTGACAGCTTTGTCAGTTGCAGTAGACCGGTTAGAAATGGCAGCTGTCAAGTCATCCAGTCACTTCTTGAACTCTGTCTCTGTTAGCAAAATGTCAAGACTGAACTTCATCATGTGTCGACACAAATAGACTAAGTGTCGACACAAGTGACCTAAGTGTCGACACATGTCTTGATGGTGTCGACACATCTCCTTTGTCGTTGATACTGCTTCTCGACACAGCTTCTGTAGAATGTGTCGACATTAATTCTGTGTGTCGACACAATCACTTCTTTTCTTTAACATAGTTGAAACTTTGCTGTGTGTCGACACAAGTCCTGTGTGTCGACACAGTTGATGTCGACAAGGTCTTCTATGTGTTGACACTGCCTCTGTGTGTCGACACATTTGATGTCGACTAAGTATTCCTGTGTGTCGACACTGCCTCTTGGTGTCGACACAGTTGATGTCGACAATGCTTCACTGTGTGTCGACACTGCCTCTGCATGTCGATACAGTTTCTTCTAGTGTCGACACAGCCTTTCCAAGTGTCGACACAATTAACTCCAAGTGTCGACACAGCTTTTCTCTAGTGTCGACACAGGCCTTCATAAGTGTCGACACAGCTTCTCCTGGTGTCGACACATGGACTTAGAAATTTTTTTGCATTCCTGCATTTTCGTAACCTGCACATATAAACTCAAAACAACATCAAATACACCTTGATGCATATCATTGAGTAAGGTGAGGCTTCTTCAAATCTGGTACATATTTTCCAATGTACCCAACACTAGTTAGGCTTACGGGGTATCAAATATGAAAGGAGAATTGTAACATCCCGAGAGGTTGTGAGTAATACCTGACAGAAAAGCCCCGGGTACCTCTGTTGGATCAAGTCCTGAGGCTCCCATGTGTGCTCCTCTCGCCCATGATTCCTCCACAAGATCATGACCAATGAAACCTTCTTGCGACGCAAGACTCGTACCCCCTTGTCGTCGATCCGGACCGGTCCCATGTGAACTGACCGATCAGATGCTACCGGCCCATCCGTGGCCGTAATCCGCTACTCTGGGCATAGTAGATCCCTCCTGAGAGAGGATACATGGAACACGTCGTGCAAGTTCGCCAGCTCCGGCGGCATTTCCAGCCTGTATGCCAAGGGACCGATCCACTCCCGGATCCTATAAGGTCCCATATATCTTGAGCTGAGCTTCTTCTTCCGACCGCGCACCCGTGAAACCCCATGCATTGGTCGGATCTTCAAGAATACCTGGTCCCCCACCTGGAACTCCACCTAATGATGTTGAGCATCGTAATACTTAGCATGTCGGCTCTGTGCCTCTAGCATCCTATCCCGAATCAATCTCACCTGAGCCTCAGTGTCCTCAACAAACTCCAAACCCAAATCCTTCGGATCCTCGTCCTGTATCCATGACAGCGAATTCCTACACCTCCGACCGTACATGGCCTCATAAGGAGCCATCCTTATGCTTGACTAGTAGCTGTTATTATATGAGAACTTGATCAGTGGCAGCAACTTCTCCCAAGGCTCGCGGCGATCCAATATGCAGAGCCGCAACAGATCTTCCAAGGTCTGATTAGTGTGTTCCGTCTGCCCATCATTCTGTGGATGAAATGATGTACCGAATGTCAGCTGAGTGCCCAAGTACGTCTGCACTGATCTCCACTCCCTGGTCGTAAACTGTCCATCTCGATCCGATACAATCAACCTGGGTACGCCATGATAACGGATGAACTGTTCCACAAACTTCCGGACCAGCACACCAACCGAGTCATCCTTCCAGATCAGAATAAATTTGTCTACCTTTGTCAGCCGGTCGACGATCACCCAGATCGAATCATTTCCCGTCCGCGATCGGGGAAGCCCATGTATGAAATCCATCGCGACATCATTGAACTTCCACTCCGGCACTGGGAGTAGCTGCAATAATCCTGCGGGGTTTCTGTATTCTGCCTTCACCAACTGGCATGCCCCGTAATGGGTCACAAAGTAGGAGATATCCTTCTTCATGCCCGGCCAGTACATGGTCTTCTTCAGATCCGCAGTCATCTTCGTCACACCCGGGTGTACTGAATATTGACTGCAATGAGCCTCTGTCATGATATCTTCCCGAGCCTGGCCTCCCTCTGGTATGTAAATTCGTCCTCTGAAACACACTAAGCCATCCCTCAACGAGTAATCTCCAGTCGTGCCTGCCTACAAGGCCCGAAATATCGGCTCTAGCTGGGCATCCTGCCTCTGCCCATCTCTGACTCGGTCTCGAATGTCATCTGGAGCAACCAACGATGCCAGGTACTCCTGATACAGCTCAGGGTGATCGTCAGACACGAAGGATATCTGCATCTTTTCGAACATCTGAACCAGCTCCAAGGCTATCAACTGTGTTCCTGCTCCAGAGTTTGTGGCCTTCCAGCTCAGCACATCGTCCCCCATATTTGTCTTCCCTGGGTGGTAGTGCATCTCGTACTGGTAATCTGCTAGAAACTCCACCCATCGCATCTACCTGATATTCAGCTCCTTCTGCGTGTCCACATACCTCAAGTTCTTGTGATCGGAGTAAATATCGCAGTGGACACCGTACAGATAGTGTCGCCAGACTTTCAGAGCAAATATGACCGCCCCCATTTCTAAGTCATGATCTGGGTAGTTCTGCTCATGCTTCTTCAGCTGCCAAGAAGCGTATGCTATCACGTGACCATTCTGTATTAGCACCGCACCCACGCCCTGGTAGGAAGCGTCGTTGTAAACCTGGAATCCTTCCTTTCCCGAAGGAAGGGATAGTATATGAGCCGAGGTGAGCCGATCCTTTAGCTCCTGGAAGGCCACCTCGCACTGCGGGGTCCAGACAAAGGGCACATCTTTCCTCGTAAGGAATGTGAGTGGCAGGGCAATACGATAAAATACCTCCACGAACTTCCGATAGTAACTGGCAAGTCCTAGAAAACTCCGCACATCTAAGGCTGACTTCAGCTGCGGCCAATCCCGAACTGCCTTAATCTTGGTCGGGTCCACTGCCAACCCAGCACCACTGATGATATGGCCTAGGAAAGCCACCTCCTTTAGCCAGAACTGGCATTTGCTGAACTTCGCATAAAGCTGGTACTCTCGTAGTCCCTCTAGGGTCAGCATCAGATGTTGTGTGTGCTCCTCCTCTGTCCTTGAGTAGATGAGGATTTCATCAATAAATATCATGACAAACACATCCAGGTATGCCTCGAAAACCCGATTCATGAGGCTCATGAACGCCGACGGTGCATTCGTGAGCCCGAAGGGCATCACGGTAAACTCGAACAGCCCATATCTACTATTGAAGGCAGTCTTCGGTATGTCCTCCTCCTGGATCCGCAGCTGGTAGTAGCCCGACCTCAAATCCAGTTTTGAAAAGAAATGTGCGTCCTCCAGCTGGTCAAATAGCTCATCAATCCTTTACAGTGGATTGGTATTCCGGACTGTCATTCGGTTTAGTGCCTTGTAGTCGATGCACAATCTGAGTGTCACGTCCTTCTTCTTGACGAATAATACCGGAGCTACCCATGGTGAAGAGCTTGGCCAGACAAAACCGTCTTCCACCAGTTCCTGGAGCTGGCTCCGAAACTCTGACAGCTCCTTCGGGTCCATCCGGTAAGGGGCTCTAGATGCTGGCTTAGCCCCCGACACCAACTGTATCCAGAAATCCTGCTCCCGGTACGGGGGTAGCCCTGACAGCTTCTCTGGAAATACGTCGGCAAAATATCGCACCACCGGGATGTCCGAGATGGAACCTTTGAACTCGACCATCTCATACAACACTTCATAGACTTCCTCCCCCTACAAGTGGGCCTTGACGGCCTACACGGATGACAACAAGAGAGGGGGAATAGATCTAATACCTTCTATGACGATGAAGGAATCCCCATGCCTCACAGTACTCCTCTTGGACATGCAGTCAATCTGAACATGGTTCCAGCACAACCATGTCATTCTCGGAATCAAATCAAAGAATGGCATCTTTATGATCGTCGCTGGTGTTTCAAATATCTTTCCGCCGATCTCTGCCTCCATCTTGCAGTGGGCGGTGGTGAATAACTCTGATCCGTCAGGTAGCCGTATCCTCATCATCAGGCTTGTGAATCGCTCCACGCCTTTCAACCCTTCCACGAAGGCTTCCGACACGAACGAGTGCGAAGCACTCGTATCGAACAGTGTATAAGCGGGCTTTCCCCTGATGAAGACTATGTCTGGGGGCTTAACTTTAAGGTCTTAGAAATCTAATTGTGGTTTTCTCTCCTAGTCTATCAGTTCTATATCCATAACTTTAATTATCTAGGAAAGAGAAGACTTTAAATTAACTGGCGTACCTTTGATCAGTTGCTCCGGATTCCGTTGTTGAGTCAGATCCAATGTATATACTTGATCTCACTCCTGTCTGTGGTCTCTGCCACGGTATCCACTACCTTAGCCACATCCTCGGCCTCAAATACTGAGCTGGCGGGGCAGCCGGTGGTGCTGGTGGTGGTGCCCACCTCATGGGGCAGTTCCTCCGGATATGCCCCACCTGATGACAATTGAAGCATTCTGGTGGGGGATATGCCATACACCCGGGTCTCTGCACTTCCCGCATCTGGGATGGCTGAGGGGCCACCACTGCTGGTTCCCTCTGCTCCTGTCTCACCTCCTGCTGAGGCTGGTCTTCTGCTCTTCTCCCATCTATGACGCGGCCCCACCGCTGATCATTCCTGACTCCCCGGCACTGGTCCTCGGTTGGCTGCTTCCGACCTCGGGTAGTATGCCAATCTGCCTCGATCCTTTTCGCCATCTCCAATATCCGAGGGATAGGTCCATCAGACACAAACAATAGAGCCTCTCTCAGATCCTCTCGCAGGCCCTTATAGAACCTCTTGGTGTAACCTGCCGCATCCAACTGGTAAGAATCTGCAAACCGGGCCAGATGGTTAAACTCCCAATGATACTCCACCACTGTCTTGCTACCCTGTCTCAACTGTAGGAATCTATATTTCAACTCATCTCTGGCCGACTGCGGAACAAAATGCTCCAACAGTGCGGCCATGAATTCCCCCAAGCTATCTCAGCAACCTCTGTCAACAAATGTCGTGTCCAGCGATGTCTTCCACCACCTCTTGGCATGGGACTCCAAGCAAGAGACGATCGAGGACACTCTCTCCTCCCACGGGCACCGGATCCCAGTCAGCATCTCATACATAATGTCCAAGCACTCCTCCGTTCGAATGGCCGACTCTGTCCCCAAGTAGGATGGGGGAGAAAGTCCTCGAAAAATACCCAACCAGTTGGCCCCCGGGTTTGGCTACGGAGCCAGAACCTGTTGTGCCCTAAACGCCTCCAAGATAGCTATCAGAATCTGTCCCATCTCTGACTGTAGGAATGGAGTGGGGACCGGGGGAGTTGGTGCAACATCCAGAGTCTGCTGGAATCCGCATTGTGGCGTAGGCTGTGCTGGGGGCTGCGAAACAAACTACATTAGCAAGCAATCGACTCAAATCTAACTAAAGTGGACAATTTACCTGTGATCCCCCATATGGGCACACCACTGCTTCCGCTGCTTAGTTTGTCCCCAAACTAAACTCGCGCGGGGGTGACCCGGGGTTATGGACTGCTACTTTTCGATCGAGGATTTGCTCTGATACCACTTTGTAGGACCCCCCCTCCTTTTTGAAACTCCAGGGTCTTAGGCCCAGAACCGCCGCTTTGCGGTGACACCTTCACGCCCGGGAAGGTCATCACTACAAAACGCCGATCCTGCCGGCCAAATCGATCACATCTATATCAAGTAATAAAAGAAAAGCAAGTCCACAGAGAATCACATATATGATAAAGTAAATAATCTCCACGAAGGGAGTGTCCACGACAATAATAGAAAGAGTGCGGAATCTTGTGCTTATGCCCGGTACATCAATATCCTCACTACATATCACTCAGTGGAAGCAACACTAAAACAAACTAGTAGCGAAAAGGACTCACAGTCCCTGCCGTCTGAACTCTGGTACTAGACTGCCCCATCTCCAAGTGCGTCGTCCTCGGGGGCTGCTCCTCCATGCTGGGCTCCACGGTCCCCTAAAATGATGTGGTTCGAAAACCGTTAGTCCAAAAGACTAAGTCCTATCATCCTCCACCCCTTCCCCCATGGATCCTAGGCACCGAGCGGGGAGGAAGAGAGGAGAGGACATGAAAGTGGAGAATAACAATTTATCAGATGGCGGCGGAACTAATCTAGCAGTCCAATAGTATATAAGGTAGTAATAAAAGCAAGAAAAACTGGCCAAGAGCGGTAACCTTAACTTATATTAAAACACATAAACCAAGGGATTTTTTGCGGGGCTCCTATCGTATAAAAAGTCTCATACCAATTTATATGTTAGGGTGTTGGTTTTCTAGCGGGCATAATATATAAATTTACTGAATAAAAACCTTAACTTATAAGCACGCTCACATGAACTTATAAACCAAGGGGTCGTTTTGCAGGGCCTATTGTATAAGCGTCTCATACCACTTATACAATAGGTGTTAGGATTGAATGCAATGGTTATGCTATGAAATACAATTATGTCATGCTGTGAACATGCAAGTGCAACACACCCACTCGACTCTATGTACACAGACCTTTAGTTCCCCCTTTCTGGAGACGAACCTCCCAGGATACCTTTTTAGTGGCAAATGAAAGCTGTGGGTTGGGCCTCGCCCACCTCTAAACCTGTAATTGCACTACCAGTCAGACCTATTGTACGCCTCAACGCTAGTGCACTAAGCGGAGCTCCTGCGTACTCTTGTCGGCTGACGCACCAGACTTTACTTGTCCAAGTGCTAAACCACACTTGCCGAGTCAACATATTGGCGTCGGTGCATCGACTCTCCAATACCGAAGACTCACCACCTTTAGTGTATGCACATGAAACCTTGATGTATAGCCATCGAGGCAAAGCTCCCCGATCAATCTCGTCCGACACAAACGACAACCGAGCCAAAGCTCGCCAGGCCAACCTACCCATCACCAAATCCACCGAACCTACTGCCCGTGTGACCTAACCTAACTCCCACAACCCCAGGGAGTGTGAGTGCAACCCTAGATTATCTCTAATTACTCTTGCATTTTAGTTTTACCTACTATTTAGGTTAGCCCATGACTGCCCAAGGTATACCCCGTGAAGGGCTCTCGAAGGCACTACGAACTACGATGAGATTACGCCCAAAGCTCCCTTTGCAAGGCGCTTATTTTATATTGGTTACTACCAGATTTCCCGACCCTTAATTGTTTTACTGGATCTAACCCTAGTGTATTAGACACTTCCTCCCTACGGGAAAGACGATCTTTCGTCGATCCCGAGCACCGCCTAACACTAGCCAACTCCACACTTTACTCAACCTATCTTCCAGAGGTTCCCCCAATTGTTTATCCAAACTGCATAATCTCTAACCCCAACTCGTGTGCCCAAATTCTTATTCCAACTCAATTTCTGCAGTTTTTACTAAATGCAGACCATGATAAGTCATATGACATTTAAAATGGGAGGTACACAAAAATAGTCACCCAGTACCCCTATAATAATTATTGGAGGGCAATAATGACATTTTTAGCCTAAATCCAGAAATTCATAATTTTCCTAATTTATCTGATAATTTTTTTGTTTATTCTAGTAATCCAAAAATCCAACTTTGAACATGGAGCACCCAATTAAGACAAGCATATACTCTACAAAATTTATGATAAATTCAATATGACTATTTAACATAAAACTCAGTGCTGTCGCCACCAACACCTCCACCAAGATGGTGGCTATCGACTGGCGGTGACACAACCGCCGGAGGGGCGGATTCCGGCAGTTCTACCAAGAAGATTTCTCGGCCCGAAACCATGAAAATGAGGAATTGGTTCGGGCTCAATTGAGCCCGAACCTTGAACCTAAGCATTGCTATGATCTAACCATGAGGCAAGGAGAGGAGGAGGACCTTGTCGGCGGCCTGAAGTAGAGAAGATCGCCGGGAAACCATTTTTGAAGGCGGCGCCGCTCGGTTTCTGCAACTACACAGTGGGGGGCTCGATTTCTTCAGGTAAGGATTGGGAAAGACTCTCCTCGACCCACTGATGGTGTTTAAAGCCTCAGTTGAAGAGAGGAGGGGCTGGATTATCAATGTCCATTAAATCCATTAATGGCTAGGCTCGACCATGGAGGAGGGGGCTGAACCAAGACTTTGGTGGCCAGGGAAATAGCTGGAAACTTCTCCCCTTCCCTAGGGGAGTTGAATTCAGCCATTAAAGGTGGCCTTTGACCTCCCCTCCCCTTTCTTCTTTTCTCTCTCCTCCATTAACATGGAATGGAACTCACCCTCTCTCCTAGTCACCAAGTTGACTTGGTCAATCTAGAGGACTCTTTGTAGCCAATCCATGCACATTTTCCCCAAAGAAGCCACATGAGGAGGCTTGAGCTTAGGTTAGCCCATTTGGGCTAGGTTGTCCCAAAGTAGGCTTGGGTTGACTTTGGTCTTTTTGACCTTTTGGGTTGCCCGCAATGGGTTCTTGGTGACCCATTGATCTCCCCTAAGGCCTAGGTAGGGTTGGGTAGGGCTGACTTGGTACCTTGGAGGTCACCTGCCCTTAGGAAGGGTACTTTCGCCAAATTAAGGTTAGGGTTGACTTTGGTCAAATTAGCCACTAGGGCTGAGCCCAATGGGTCCTTGGTGACTCATTTACCCCACCTTAGGGTTAGTAGGGCATGGGTGGTGTCCACCTGGCTAGGGGTTGTCCCATTGACCCTAAGTAGGCTAGTTTGACCCATTTAGGGATAGAGTTGACTTTGGTCAACTTAACCACTTTGACTGCCCTCCATGGGTCCTTAGTGACCCATTGACCCCATTTTAGCTCTACGAAGACCCTGGTAGGGTTAGTTGGGCTTAACTAGGGCACATTGTCCTTAATTAGGGCACATTGCCTTAATTAGGCACCTTGCCCAATTTAGGCCTAGAGTGGTCCTAGGTCAACTTAGCCACCCTGAGGTGACTCCAATGGACCCTAGGGTTCAGATGAACCTTACAATGGATTGGTGAGGTCATGGTGGGGTCTTGAAGTCTTGGTGAAGCCCCATGATCATCTTAACCTATGGTTCATAAATCTACTATTTGCAGACCATAGTGGTCTCACCTACATCCCTAGGTTTACTAGGCCTTCTTGGTCTTCCTAGGGTTTTATCATGACTTAGTCATGACAAAACTACTCCTAGGGGTCTAGTTGTTTGAGGAATGTTACAACGAAGCTAAAGCTGCGACCCCGTGAGAAATTCTTCTAGTGTCGGTATGCTTGAGATGCAATTCCCACTTATACTTGGTCGGCCCGTCATGGGCTGTCTGCTGATACCGCCTGTCCGTAGAGATGTTCCACAGTAGAATCCCGCAGCCACCTCCTTGGGGATTGTGCTTGCCTTCAGGCCGTTGGTCGTTCTCTCCTCCGGCGGGGAATCTCCATCCCCCAAGTTACTTCCTGGTATGATTTCATTTCCCGACTTTCATCTACGTCGCCTCGTTCTTCAGGTCCCCTCCAAGTGTATTGATATGTGGTTTGTTGGAAACGCGGGAGACAACCCAGGCGAGCCGATGACTCCGTCGAGACGGGCTCGGGCGAGACGCCTCTGGGAGAGATGGACAACCCGGCGGGATGGGTAGCGAGACGGTCACGACGAGCTCCCTCTCCTTGGCGTGGGCGAGACGGGCACGACGAGACAACCGGGCGAGATCACCCCTCTCAGTCAACTCGCGCGGCGAGATCAATTCCCTGTTCGGCGAGTTCTCCTGCTCGCACGGCAAGCTCGGGTAGAGTGGTTCCACGGGATCAAACTCCGAAAAACTGAAACACAATCACTCCAGCGTTGTAGCGCTCTACACAGGGAAAGGGGTAAAATTCAATATCTCATCAAACTTTAAAAGAACTACATACATGCCTTATATAAGCAAATATACCCAATATGAAAACGACACGTGGCGCTCACATTAAATATCATTCATATCAACTCTCTCTCTCTCTTCCGCCAAAACCAAAATATTCATTAAAAATAATATAGCGTTGACCCTTGGTCAACAAAACGAACTCCAGCAAACTCTCCTTCAAACTTGGCAGCATATGTCAAGTTTGCCTTTGAGCCTTAGAAACGTCTCCACCTTCAAATTTTTTGTGAATATATCTGCAATCTGCTCTCCGGTGGGGCAATACACCACTTTAACCGTCTTTAGCTCCACCTGCTCACGGAGGAAGTGGGACCTCGTCTCGATGTGCTTGCTACGCCCATGCAGCACAGGATTCTTCGCGAGCTGTATGACTGACATGTTATCAACATACATCGTCATAGGGCCATCCTGCGGATGATGTAGCTCCTCCAAGAGGTTCCTCAACCAAATCGCTTGGCAGGTACAAGTGTTGTTGTTATATACTCCGCTTCACATGATGACACGACAATAGTTGCCTGCTTCTTCGAGCTCCATGAGAACACTCCTGTTCCTACATGGAAAGCGTACCTGAAAGTACTCTTCCGATCGTTCATGTCACTTCCATAGTCACTGTCCGAGTACCCAGCCAACTTAAGCTCCTCTCCTGTAGTATACTTCAGTCCATGACCTCTCATTCCATTCACGTATCTCAGGATCTTCTTCGTAGGCGTGAAGTAGTCCTGCTTCAGATCCTCCATGTACCTGCTCACCACCCCCAACAACTTACATGATGTCAGGTCTGGTGAAAGTCAAGTAACGTAGACTTTCCACCAAGCTCTTGAATAATGTGGAGTCGACTGCTCCTTCCTTTGACTCCTTCCTCAACTTTAGTCCAGGATCTGCAGTAGTAGAGATAGGCTTACTATTCTCCATTCTGAACTTCTTCAAAATTTCTTCTGCATATTTCCTCTGTGAAATTAAGATACCATCTCCTATCTGTTGTACCTCCTCACCATAGAAGTAGGTGAGCTCTCCCAGATCCGTCATCTCAAACTCCTTCATCATCGTTCTCTTGAAATCTTCAAACATAGTAGGGTTATTGCAGTGAATATCATATCGTCTACGTATAGACATATGATCATCATGTCACTGTTCTTCTCAACCTTTGTGTAGAGAGCATATTCGTGAGGACACTTCATGTAGCCATGCTTTTGGAGGTATGCATCTATCCTCCCATTCCAAGCACGAGCACCTTGCTTTAGCCCATACAGTGCTTTGTCCAGTTTGCAAACCTTCCTCTCCTGGCCCTTCACAACGTATCTGGGATGCTGCTTGATGTACACATCTTCCTCCAAATAACCGTTCAGATAGGCGGACACAACATCCATCTGTAGGATCTTCCACCCATAGTGGGCTTCCAGTGCGATAATCAACTGAATGGTGTCAATCCGCGCCACTGGAGTGAAGACTTCGTCATAGTCCACTCCTTGGACTTTCCTGTAGCCCTTCACAACCAGCCTTGCTTTGTGCTTCTCTACACCTCCATCCTAGTTCCTCTTCACCTTGTAGACCCACTTCACCATGAGGGGTTTGTGGCCAGCTGGTGGGTCAACCAACTTCCATATATCATTCTTCTTTATGGATGCCATCTCCATATCCATAGCTTTCCTCCAGGTCTTTTCTTGGGCAGCTTTCTCGTACGAGTGCGGCTCGCAATCTGCTAAGAGACAATGTAAAGAAAAATTGTTAAGTGTCGGTGTCGTCTCCTCGTAGATTTCCTCCAACCTCCGCATCCTAGGTTGAGGACGATCAGCTTTGCCCCGGCAACTTCTAGCCTCACCAGAACTTCCTCCACTGATACTTGCTCCACTAGAGTAGGGAGTAAGATCTCCCCCTGACTCTCCATTAGGTGGTGATGCTGGCTCAACTCCACCAATCTCGGCTTCAGCTTCTTTTCCACCATCTTCATCATCATCAAAGAACATCCTATTGGTTCTTCTCACCTCATCATCTTAGCTCCAGCGACTATCCTCCTCAAACACAACATCCCTTGAGATTACATCCTTCTCTGTCACTGGGTTTTATAGCTTACAGGCCTTGCTCATCGGAGCGTAGCCCACAAAGATGTATTTCTCACTCTTATCGTCAAGCTTCTTCCTCCTCTAGTCCGGGACATGAGCGTAAGCTACACACCCGAAGACCCTCAAGTGCTTCACACTCGGCTTCCATCCACTCCAGGCTTCGAATGGAGTCATAAACGTCACACTCTTCGTTGGGCACCGGTTTAGTAAGTACATCGTGCACTGTACCGCCTTCTCCCAGAACATCTTTGGCAACCACTTGCCCTTCACTATGCTCCTTGTCATGTTTAAAATGGTCAAATTCTTCCTTTCTGCGACTCCATTCTGTTGAGGTGAGTACGCCACCATCAACGGATGTGAGATCCCCCATTCTTTGTAGAAATCATCAAACAGGCTAGAGGTGTACTCCCCACCTCTAACTGTCCTCAACACCTTCAGTGGTTGTCTGCTTTCCTTCTCCACCATCGCCTTGAACTCCTTGAACTTGTCAAGGGCCTCAGCCTTCTCTCTTAAGAAATATACCCAACACTTCCGACTGAAATCATCGGTGAAGGTAATATAGTACCTGCTTCGGTCTACTGAGGTAGTCTCAAACGGACCAGCTATGTCCGAGTGGAACAGTTCAAGCTGTCTCCTCGCTCTTCTAGACTTACCACCTTCAAACGTTAACCTCTTCTGCTTTCCTCTTGTACATGCCTCACAGACCTTCTGTGGGGGCGAGATAATAGGTAGGCCTTCCACCATCTTGGAATGAGATAAGAGCTTCAACCCTGTGAACCCCAGATGGTGCATCCTGTGATGCCACAACCACGCCTCTTCTTCATCCTCGTTCCTTGCAAGGCACACCTTCCCCTTTCCATCCATTCTCAGCATAAAGAGACGATTCGTCGTCATCTTTACCTTCACTATCTCTCTTCCTTCATGATCCTTCATGGTCAACATGCCATCTTTCAACTGAACACAATAACCCCTCTCGACCAACTGTCCAAGGCTTAAGATGTTACTCTTCAAGCCTATCACATAGAACACATCATTGAGGTGCACCTCCTTGCCATTTAAGGTGACCACGATCATCCCTCTTCCTTCCACCGAGATCTTCGAAGCGTCACCAAAACTGACCTCACCACCATTTGGTTCGACGCTAGTGAACAAATCTTTCTCTCCACATATGTGGTTACTTGCGTCTGTGTCCAAGTACCATACTTCATTCTTTCCTCCCTCAGCTCCTCTATAAGTCAGAAACATCATCGGATCGCCACTAGTATTGCTTGCTTCTGCATAGTGGTTCGTCTCTTCTTTCTTCCTCGAGGCTCAACAATCATAGCTCATATGCTCAAACTTGTTACAGTTGTAACACTGTGTATGTGACATATCACCTCGGCCTCTTCCTTGGCCTCTTCCTCTTCCTCTCACTTCTTGCCTCCCACCTTGAGGTTGCTCCGCCTCTCTCTGGTGGTAATGATTTCTTCCCTAATCTCTTCCTTCTCTTCTTCCTCTACCTCTTCCGTGGTATCCTCGACCACGCTGGCCTCCACCTCTCCCAGAGCTCTCTCCGAAGTTTAACTGAGTCTGAAGTGCTTTACCCAAGCCACTTGAATCTTCTTCATCCTGTAGCATTCGATACTCATAGACTTGTAGGGAGCCAACAAGCTCATCCACTGACATCTGGGTGAGGTCCTTCGATTCTTCGATCGCCACCACCACATGATGGAACTTCTTTGAAATAGAGCGCAAGAGCTTCTCCATGAGGCTCACGTCATCAATCGCCTCTCCATTGCGCTTCATCTCATTTGTGAGCGTCCGCAGACGGGTCATATAGTCTCCAACCTTCTCAGCACTCTGCATTCTCAACACTTCATACTCGGCTCTAAGGGACTGTAGCTTCACCTTCTTGGCCTTATCAACTCCTTGCATGGAGCGTTGCAATACCTCCCATGCCTCCTTCGAACTCCTTGCTTCTGAGATCTTCTCAAAGGTCGCCTCATCGACTCCTTGTTATAGTAAGAACAGTGTCTTCTTATCCCTCTTCTTTGACTCTTTCAACATCGTTCTTTGCGCGTTATTCAATGCCGCCTTTACTTTTACGGTAAGCTCCTCATAGCCATCCTCGACTATCTTCCATAACTCCTTCGAGGCGAGTAACACCTTTATCTGGATATTCCAGTTCCCATAGTTGGTCTTTGTCAACTTGGAGACTTGCCGCGACATTGCACTTCTCATCTCCATCTCGACTTGTCACTAACTCTTCCAAGGGGGTCCAACCTCCCTCTGATACCACTTGTTAGAAACACGCGAGACACCCCGGGCGGGACGGATGACTCCGGCGAGACGGGCTCGGGCGAGACGCCTCTGGGCGAGACGCCTCCGGGCGAGATGGACAACCCGACGAGATGGGCGGCGAGACGGTCACGACGAGCTCCCTCTCCTTGGCGCGGGCGAGACGGGCACGGCGAGACAACCAGGCGAGATCACCCCTCTCAGTCAACTCGCGCGGTGAGATCAAACTCCCCGTTCGGCGAGTTCTCCTGCTCGCACGACAAGCTCGGGTAGAGTGGTTCCGCGGGATCAAACTCCGAAAAATTGAAACACAATCACTCCAGCGCTGCAGCGCTCTACACAGGGAAAGGGGTAAAATTCACTATCTCATCAAACTTTAAAAGAATTACATACATGTCTTATATAAGCAAACATACCCAATATGAATATGACACGTGCCGCACACATTAAATGTCATTCATATCAACTCTCTCTCTCTCTTCGCCAAACCAAAATATTCATTAAAAATAATATAACATTGACCCTTGGTCAACAAAACGAACTTCGGCGTGGTGTACCAACGCTGGCGGGCACTGAATGCCAAAGTTCTCCGCCAAGAGTTCGCTACTCTCGCTGTCATTGCGGCATAAATTTTGACTATGTTCACTTGTTCATGTATGTATCCAAATCAGGAGCGATGGGACACTTCTCGTCCATCTTGACTGTCTCTTTCTAGTTCGTGGTGTTCCCCTCCTGGTTGGATCATGTTCAAAATCGATGGCACCCTCACCTCCAACAGGCGTGCCGAGATTGCTATCGGGGCTCGTGATGAGGCTTTTACGATTCTTCTGGCCACGGGGTAAGAGTCCATGCACTGGGACCCAGGTGGTGCCGACTATCCAGCTGGATATGTATGCGGTGTAGGGAGCTATTGTGGAGGGAGAGTAGGGGTGCAAACGAGTCGAGCTCGAGTCGAGCTTGACAAAATTTCCAAGCTCGAGCTCGATCTTTTCATTTCGAGCTCGAGCTCGACGAGCTCATTTTCCTCAGCTCGAGCTGAGCTCGAGCTCGAGCTCAAGGCCAACTTATCGAGCTTGAGCTCGAGTTTCGAGCTCGCGAGCTCGAGCTCGAGCTGCTCGCGAGCTTTTTAGCTCATGTGTTTTATTTTCTTATTTTTCTTATTATTATTTTTTTTTTTTAAAAAAAATGTATAAATAAAAAGCTCGCGAGCCGGCTCGCGAGCTCATGAACAACGTTAGATGAGCTCGAGCTCGACTCATAATCGAGCTCGAGCTCGACAGGCTCGAGCTCGAGTCGAGCTTTTTTCGAGCCGGCTCATAGAGCTTTCGAGCCGGCTCAACTCAATTTGCACCCCTAAAAAAGACTGCCGCAATCTGATCAAGCACTGCACGGGGAGCTTCAAAGATGACCTTGTGGCCAGCCCGCATCATGGGCAGAGGACTTGCACTTACTCTCCAATTTCACACAGGTCCTCATACGTCATGTCCCTCGTGTGGCCAATCGGATGGACGATTTTTGCGCCAAATTGGCATTGACTTCCGTCGTCTCTTAGTGTGCTAATGACTACAGTACCTCGAGTTCCTTGACTTGGTTAAGGGTGACTTGGACTGCATTTTTTCTGTTGTCTAGTTGTACTGTTTTTTTTTCGTTTATTACAAATTCATATTTCAAGGAACCCAAAAATTTTAGAGGGATCTTGGAGGTTCTTGGTGGAAGGTAACTGGAGGGATCGACGACGATGCTTGTTTGCGGCTGCCTAGCTCGGGGCATAAATGGGCGTGGTGTCTTCAACTTTGGCGGTGCTGTGCTGCGTTTCGGCTCAGGTGTTGAAAATTGAACCGGTGGTCCAACATCAAGCTGGAGACTGGTCCAGCCCGCAAGAATGAAAGGAGCTTTGGGACACTGCAGAAATGGTGGAATACGCAGAGGAAGACGGAATAAAAGCTGGAGAAGACGAAAAGAAGGAGCTTCTTGTAACTTTAATCAATTGAATGTTGTTTCCGTTTAATTCATACATGAGTATAAAAACATGTTATTGCTGTAATCTGTTTTATGAACTACGCAATGAAGTAGAATGAGATTTGGAGTACTTTCCTGTTTTTCTTCCTTGTCTATGCTTTGTTCCTTCATTTCTATGTTAAAGCTTTTCTAACAGTGGTATCAGAGTCTATCGAGTTTTTTTTGTATATCAGCACCTTTATCAAAAATGGCCTCATCATCTACCCCTTCCCTACCGCTTTCTCAAGCTGCTGCCCTCATCTTAAATGAGGATTTGTATGACCAATGGGCTATAAAGATGCAGCCCTTATTCGACTTCCAAAATCTCTAGGAGATCATTGAAAATGGGCCTCAGTACAATGGAAAGACCAAAGGAGAGCCAACACAAATGACCAAGGATGAGAAATCAAAAAACTCCCTGGCATTGCCGATCATCCAACAATCAGTCTTTTCCTCCATTTTCCAGCACATCATGAATGCCAAAATAACAAAAGTGGCATGGGACATCCTCAAAGAGATTTATCTGTGTGACAAAAAAGTTATCCACATTCATTGTCAGAATCTGCGACATTTGTTTGATGTTATAAACAAGAAAGAAAATGAGGCAATAGTCGATTACTTGTCTCGAATCACCACCATCACAAATCAGTTAAGTACAATTGGAGCCCCAATTCCCGATCAAGAAATTGTTCTTAAAATTCTCCGGAGCCTCCCAAGGTCATATGAGCATGTTGTTGTCGCAATTAAAGAAAGCAATGACCTTGACACACTATCTGTTGCAGTGCTCGTTGGGAAGATCCAATCGCATGAAGAAACGTTCAAATGTCACTCCATTCCTCTCGATCAAGCTCTCCAATCAAAAATGTAACTTGGCCGTGCAAATCATGGGGGAAATTCAACGGGAGCAAAACTGGTCAGAAAAATTCACTAGCATGGGCCTTGAATTCAAAAAAACAAACAACTTGAAGGCTATGAAGCATGGATACTTCCCCGAAGGCAGCGTACCCGTATCGGATACGTATCCGGTACCAGTACGTATCCGATACTCAACGGATACATCTATGTGGACACACTTGGACTTAGCACATCATTTTGCATATTGTGATAGGAGTATGTTTTTCTAGAATAAATAAAGGTTGGTACGTCCAATTAAATTGTGTATTTGTACCGAGTATGTTTCTGGTATCGGTATGTTTTTTTTACAAGTACGTGTATTCAACGTGTTGATTCAACGCAAGTTATTAACAAACGGCTAACTTGTCTCTAAATTAACCGGAGATTGAAGATGTTGATTTCCAACAATGACGATGATCTACAACAATGAAGAAGAAAAAAAAGACTGATAAGTAGACTTAAATTTAATTTTCTCTTTTGGTTAAACATATAAGATGTTAAATTTTGTAATATTTACGAATGTTTAATGTTTGAAAAATTCATGTTATGTTACATTGATTTGTGAATTCGCACTTCAAGTTATGATTTATGTTTGATGTTTCGATGTTTTGAGAAATATTTATTGCACTTGTGATATATAAATATTTATTATATTTGTTATAACTTATCATGACGTACCTGTATACTTATTTTTTAAATTTTATCGTACCACCATACCGGGTACGTATCGTATCCGGTACTCATACCCGTACCAGTGCTTCCTAGCCTGAAAGTGACTCAATGACTGACACTCAGTTCTGTACTCTATGCAAGAAGGCAAACCATGATACAACAAAGTGCTACCACAGGTGTAAGCGTTGCAAAAGGCCTCACTTTGACCGGGACTGCTGGTTTAAAGCTAAATAAGAGGTGAGATACACAAAAACAGTAGAGAAAGTGTAAAAAGAGTTAAATAAAAGATAAATTTTATTGCTCCAAAAAGATAAACAATACAAAGGTATGTCCCCTTATTTATCGAAAGTAGGAGAGATAAGAGATTACAACAAGTGATGTGAGACTAAATACTAGCCGCGCGGGCTATGCGGTGCGGTTTGACTTTGTCAAACCACAAGACTATACAATGGAGAATACACATCCTGGGAAGACACTGATCTTCAACTGAGGAAAGTCTCGAGACCACTACTGTGGGTTGGCTCCAAACCATAGTTGCAGATAACCACCAGACTGCAGCTGCAGATAACCACTAGACCGTTACTGCGGATAACAACCAAACTGCTGCTGCGGATAACCTCCAGACTGTTGTTGCAAATAACCTCCAAATCGCTGCTGCGGATAAACTCTAGACCGCTACTGCGGGAAGAGCCTGACCACAGCCGCGGGTAGCCACCATACCGCAGCTGCATGTTGCCAACAAGTCGCAGCTGCGGGTTGCACTCCGGATTGTAACACAAGAAGACAGAACCTCCAGGCCAGCTCAGCATGACACATCTCGACAACAGTGTTTTGTTAAACTACTAAACTAAACTGCAAGTCTGTCAAACCGCAATACTGCTACCAAACATACCACAATCTCTGACCGCTAAACCAAACTGCCTGAACACCGAAACTAGTAGACTGCTGGGACTAGATAACAGACCGTCTAATCTTGTCAAGTTTCAACACTCCCCCTCAAGCTGGAGCATATATGTCAATTATGTCCAGCTTGCTACAAACTTCCAAAAAAGGGGTAACTGGTTTGGTTAAGAATCAGCAAGCTCTCTATTAGAGGTAACAAACGGTGTCAAGATTTGATTCTTCAATATCCCCTCCCTGATAAAATGGCAATCTACTTCAATATGCTTTGTCCTCTCATGAAAGACTGGATTTCTCGAAAAATATATGACCGCCTTATTGTCACAAAATATTGGTAGAGGATGATCATAAACCTCTCTCAAATCAAGCATAAGTGTATTTAACCACTTCAGCTCACAAGTAGTTAGAGTCATGCATCTATATTTGGCTTCCGCACTTGACCTGAAAACGGTAGCATGTTTATTGCTCTTCCAACTGACCATATTCCCACAAAAAAAGGTACAGAAACTAGACGTAGACTTCCTATCTTTCTTATCATCTGCATAGTTAGCATCAGAATAGACCTCAATTTTCAAATGTCCCCTTTTATGAAACAAAAGTCCTTTTTTTGAAACACCTTTCACATACTCTAGGATCTTTATAGCTGATTGTAGATGACATTCCCTAGGAGCTTGCATAAACTGTCTCACTCTTCCTACTGCATAATAAATATCCGGTCTTGTGACTGTCAGATAAATGAGTTTCCCCACAAGCTGATTGAGATATCTGGTGACATGTTCAAGAAGAGAAGAATTCTCACTCCAGCACTTGTCATCTCCAACAACCATTGGAGATCGAGCAGGTTTTGATCCAAGAAAACCCGTCTCTTTTAAGAGATCCAAGACATACTTTCGCTGTAAAAGATCTATGGAACCGGGCTTCCTGGATATCTCAACACTCAAAACTATTTGAGAGACCTTATTGTTGAAACCGAGAAATCGGTCTCTCGTGGAGTACACCCTTGGGGAAGGGGTGGTCGCGCGCCTACTTCACTCCTGCAAGCAAAACAACAAAAGAAACAAGGGGAACCGACCCAAGGGCTCGGCGGGGAGGACACACCACACACCCGGAAGATCTGAGAGCGCTTCCCCTCCTTAGCCAGAGGCCGAGCTAAGGTACCCTCAGAAAGCACTTGAAAACTATAGCAGGAAAGCACAGGAAGCCTGCCTTCTGGGGCACCCCTTGGGTCCTATTTATAGTTTTTAGAATCTGAACTGCTAATAACCAAACTGAACTGACCTGAAATTACCAAAAAAATCCTTGGTCGGGCTTACCAACAGCCAAACTCCGCTGTTTTGAAGGGCTATGGGCAGACCAACGGGGGCAAAACAGTAAAAAGTACCTCCTATATCTGGGCGAGCTGGCGAGCCTGGCCACCTCGACAGATCCTGCTCGCATGTTGTTGCCGAGCTCCACCGGCGAGCGGATTCGGGATGGCGAGCTCGCCCATCAGTCGGCCTCCATTAGTCGACCTGAGCTCGACGGATCCTGGCTTAGCCCGGCGAATACCGAGCTCGCGGTCGACGAATTCCGAGCTCGCGTTCGGCTTCTCCTTGCCAAGCTCGCCCACAATCTTCAGTCCTTTGCTGGGCTCGCTTGTTGCTTGGACGATCTGAACCGCCCGGTATGGTCCTTGGAGACCTCACTCGCCAGACACGGGGTTGTACATAATCCCCGCTCGTTTTGAGCTTGGCAAAGCTCGGGAAGAAACATCCAACCCCAAGTGTTTGGCGAGTGCGGGGTGGGCTGGAGGGAATCTTCGGGTGGGGTCCACCTGTGGATATATATATGCACCTGCTTACCTGCCTGACTCTTGCCATTCCCTTTGCTCTAATCCCGCAAAGATGTCGCTCTCCAAGGAGATTCAAGAGTGTCTAGACCGAGCTCGTCAGGCTTCTGCATCTCGCGTAGCCGCCCTGACAGCGGTCCCTGCCCCTGTGCCGCTGGGTGGCTCTGACGAGCCCAGCTCCAAGAAGATGAAAATGTTCCCTCAGGCGGCTGAGCCCATCTACAACGACCTGAGGTCCACCATGGAGCACGGGACCGTCTCCTCCACTCTGCCTGCCCCTTAAAGAGGGAGGAACGTTGTCGAGATCTGCGACGGCCCAGACAGCCGCCCTGATGGTGTAGAAGACAACGCACTGCGAGACGCCACCCCGCGAGCCAAGACCACTCTTGGGGACTAGCGGTTCATGACTCCGAAAAACCCCCACCGGGAGCCGTCCCCTCCCTTTGGGACCTTGGGGCTGAGCTCGCAGAGGCCGAGCTTGCCGATGCGCGCCCCCTCTCCTCAGCAAACTATCGTGGCCGCGGGGGCGGGTCTGGAAGCCATCCCTATCCCGGGATTTGAGCTTCTCTCACAGGGGACTCGCGACCCAGGTCACGGGAAGGATCTGAGGTTCATTCCTCCTCGCCTCTCCTTCGAGTTGTCGAGCTCGTCAGGTCAACTTTGCTTAGATTCCCGCCCCATGCGCTCCTCCTGCATTCCACTTTTTGCTGACGTTTGTCTCCACAGTTCCCCCCAGCCAATCCGCTGCCGAGGAATCTTCGAGGGCAGCCCACTACTCTCCCCTCCCCTCCCCAGGCGCGCTGGACTCTTACTTGGGCCCCGAAGTGGATCAAGGCGATCTGACGAGGAGGGAGGTTAAGCTTTTCAAGAAGCTGGTGTGCGGGCTGCGCGAGGTGCAGGGGGTCAACGAGATGCTACAACGCGACTATGCGCGTCTCGTCGACGAGGTGCGAAGCGGCTAGGCTGGCGAGCTGATGTCCCCTTCCCGGCTTTTGGACGATATAGATGACGGCCTCTCTGTGGCGCAGAGGAATTCGGGGAGGATCCGCGAGCTGCTCCGCGCGCGGCAGGCTGGGGGGCGGGAGCCGTGAGACCGGGGTAGATAAGAGGGCGGCTCCTTTGCCGAGCTGACCGGTACTCGCCTCCTGGTGTTCCCCCTGCTCATGCGCCCTGCTTTTTTATTCCTGCACTTGATTTCTGTAATAAGTAACCTTAGAATATTCTTGGTCATGCGGTATTCAAAAAATATATTGCAATGTTTGACTTAGCCTTGGTTGGGACGCGCCGGAAGTCGGCGAGCTGGGGTGGCGAGTAGGGGCGGCGAGCTGGGGCGGCGAGCTAAGCCGATTGGATGGCCTGACCCCAGATTTCTTTTTCTATAAATAGCCCCCCCACCACTGTAATGCCCCGAAACTCAAAGGAGCAAAGGGGGACGTTTTGGGCCAGTTTGGGTTCTGGCAGAAGGCACACGGCCTGGGACACGGGCGTGTCCCAGGGCGTGTCAAGCGTGTGTCGACACTTAGCCGCGAGGTCGTCGAGTTATACTCGACGATTCGTCGAGAATGGGCACACGGCTTGCGACACGGGCATGTCGCAGGGCGTGTCGACCCGTGTCGACACTTAGCCGTGAAATCGTCGAGTTATACTCGACGATTCGTCGAGAATGGGCACACGGCCCGCGACACGGGCGTGTCGCCGGGCGTGTCGACCCGTGTCGACGATCGTCCCGGGGAATTCGTCGAGATTCGCTCGACGATCGTCGAGACAAGGCACACGGCCTAGGATACGGGCGTGTCCAAGGCCGTGTCAGCGAGTCGTCGATCTGCACGCGACGAAATGTCGAGACCTTGTACACGGCCTGGGGCCCAGGCGTGTCAAGGTGACACGGGCAAGGACACGGGCGTGTCCTAGGACCCGTGCAGTGCTCGGGTTGAAAACGGGGAAACATCATGGTGTACACGCCGGCTACACGGCCGTGTCAGCTGGAACACGGGCGTGTCAGCTCGAACACGGCGTGTTCGATACCCGTGTGAGGGTCCAGGAGATTCGATTTTGATGGTGAATGCGGCACACGGCCCTGGACACGGGCGTGTGCCAGGCCGTGTTCGGTCCAGATTGGGCATTTCAGCCCCGAATCAAAGCCGTTCGTTTTCTTAGGTTGAGATCCAACGGCTGGGGATGGTTCCTGAGAGGATATACCCGGGTTTGACTTAGAAAATCCATCACTTTCTTACCTTTTTCATCTCTCCAAACCCTTGGAGAAAGAGGAGAGCCCTTGGAGGAAGAAGAGCTAGATCCGCCATTGGAGGAGCTTCGGAGCTCCGAATCGCAAGCCGACTCCGGATCCACGGAGGCAACGCAAGTGCGGTGATTTCTATCCGATTACTTTTTGATGGTGCCAAAGAGGAACTCAAGGGTAACGATCCTCATCTTGAGCATGAATCGCTCCTTTTCTTAGCATAGGAAGCCTGCTCTCGCGAGTTTGCGGAGAGTTGGAGGCGTTCCTTCGGGTAGATATGTAAAGTCCCCGTTGTTTAGAGTCCGTATGCGAGAGCGGACGTAGGCATTTTGTGTGGAGCCTACCCGGACATGTTAGTCTGGATCGGTGATATTGCATGGCATAAGGCTGGAGAAGACTCCGTGCTATTGGGTGTTTTTCGGGTTTTCTACGCGGTAGATTGCAGCAGGGAGCCTTGGGGACTAACCCAAAGGTGCACCCGGAAAACTGGGAGGATACGAGATCTTGCCAACTTGGTGGCCTGAGAGCCAACTCGAACATAACTGGGTTATGTGTCTTGCGGTAGAACGGGACTCGGTGGAAGTTTGACCCGCGCAAATGGCTTAAATTGTCGTTGCGATGTGAGCACGGGTTAGATGGAACCGTACCCGCTTTATGTCGTTCGGTTAGAGAGACCTAAGGTTACGTGGCACTCGCCGTTGGCATAGATGGGAGTCTTCGGCGGTCAATGGCTTAAATTGACGTGACCAATGCCAGGAAGACGAATTGCTCATAGGAATGGCCGTCTAAGTGGCGGTGGTGAGTCCGGAATGTTAATGGCTTTAATTGACGTGACATCGACCGGTTCACCGAGAATGTGCCCTGAGTGCACGGGACGTGTGGCCGTACGAGCCAATGTCTGTGATGAAATGGCTATGGTTATATGCATTGCTCGCTTGTGCTAATGAAATGCAGGGAAGGAGCATCGCCGCCCCGAGTTGGGGGCGGTATCGTTATAATTTGGTCAGCATTGCTGACCGTTGCCTTGTTTGCCACCGTGCGGTGGTTTGTTGCTTGCAGGTGCAGCTGGACCAAGCGGTCAATAGCGGGCTAAAGCCCTTTTTGCGAAGCTGGCCCTCGAAGGCCCAAGTGGAAATGTTTTCTGTTTTATTCATGTATGACCGGCCTGCGTGCCGAGGTTTGTAAATCATGTATTATTCAAGTGAAACATTCTGTAAGGCCTTAAGGCCGATTTTGGGTATTTTGTATACATTCCTAATTATGTACTAGTGGACATTCGTGCTCTAATGCTTGGTTCTTGTTTACAACTTATATAAACTGCTTCCGCTAGAATGCTCTGTGTAGGACGTTGAGATTGGTTGGATGGTTTCCATACGTAACCACCCGGTCTGTCTGTGGTGTATGGCGCCGGCCCCGGCCGGACCTACTGCTATATACTATGCGACGGATAGGGGGTGTTATAATTTGGTATCAGACTACTGGTTTTGGTCGGGCTTAAACTGAATTCGTGGGCGAATTCTTTTTAAGGGGTGGTGAGCACATTGTGTGCGTCACCGTTATAATGGTAAAAGAACCCATGAATGTCCACTTAGGAATGAAGATACTCGCGTTTGAGGAACCTGCGTGTTCCTATAATTGTTGTTTGCAATGTTATGTGGTCGCTTAACGGTGTTTTGTACCACTATAGGTGACCAGAAGTGGTGTTGGGCCTTCAGAACGCCGAGTTTCTGAGGCTAGTAGCGCACCGGATGTTGCTCCCGCAACACTTCTGTCGGCTGAGAATATACGTTTGGTGGCTGAAGCGGTGTTGGCCGTGATTAATGCGCAGCCTGGAAGGCAAGCGCAGCAGCCCGCTCCCGTGATGGAGCAAGTACCTCTGCAAGAGGCTGAGCCGAGGAGGGTGGAGCAAGTGGTTTTGGAACCGATAGTGCCAAGGAGGGCTACTGAGAGGCAGTTGAAGCATGTAATGAGCTTTAACCCTCCGTTATTCTTGGGGTTGGGAACCCCATCTCAGGCTGAAGACTGGCTCTCTAGGGTGAAGAGAGTCATGACGGCGACGGAGACGGAGGAGTGGCAAATGACCACCATCGCTACGTTCCTGCTGGACGGTGAAGCAAGGATGTGGTGGGAAGGATTGGAGCTGCATCATTTGAGAGGTAGACAACTGATAGACGTTCCGATGGAAGAGTTCTCGGGATTGTTCTTAGCAAGATACCTCCCTTCTACTCAGAGGATTTCAATGGAGAATGAGTTCCTGAAGTTGGTGCAGGGTGAGAGGAGCGTGGATGAATATCTCCACGAGTTTACGCGGTTGAGTCGTTATGCTAGCTCCACCATCATGGATGAGGAGCGCAAGACTAATCGTTTTTATGAAGGCTTGAGGGATGAGCTGAGACTATTACTGTCGGGGCCGATGACGCAGGGTTTCTTAACCTTGGTCAATACTGCCCGGTCCTTGGAGAAGGACATGAAGAATGTACAAGCGAAGAAAGGCTTGGCTGATAGGAAATCTGAGTTCAGAGTGCCGACTACTTCAAAGTCCGGCTATCGGAGGTCTTTCAAGAAACATAGGACTTCGGGTCCAGCTCCTTCTGGTGCTTCTGGGGCGACTACGAGTCGGACCACGGGCGCGTGTTTTACATGCGGAAAGACGGGGCACTTTGCCCGTGATTGTTGGAGCGGACGTCCTAAGTCCGAGAGGAGGCCGGGAGCCACTTATGAAGAGAAGGGAAAGGCGGTGGAGTCGACCGCATCCCATTATGCTCCGGCCCAACCAAGGGTCTACAATCTTGGCCAACAGGAGGCCATTAAACAAGCTGATGTGGTGACAGGTACGGTTTAATTTATAGCAAGTCAATTTCCTTTATATGCTTGTTATGTACATGTTACCTTACCACTACTTGTTTAGGATTTGTTTTGATTTGTGAAAATCCGGCACGAGCACTCTTCGATACGGGAGCTTCACACTCCTATTTGTCCGAAGGATTTATATTACGCATCGGGGTCCCTTCCTCGATGGCGAAGGATAAGTTGGATGTGTTGTTGCCCAATGGGTGTTCGATGCGAGCGGATAGGATCTGCGATGTTAAGATTCGTATTGGGGAGAAGGAGTTCGACCTGCGAGCATCTTTACTTCCGTTAGTGGAGTTCGATGTCATATTTGGCATGGACTGGCTCTCGGAGCAGCAGGCCCATATAGATTGCGGTAGCAAGGAAGTCAAGCTGGGAGTAAGTCGTGAGACGACTTTTACGGGCTTAAAGGGGTCGAGCAAGACATTGATGTCTGCTCTTCAGGTGGTGAAGGCGGTTCGTGCCGGAGCAGAACTGTTCTTTACACTAGTGGAGGCTGCAAAGCCGAAGCCCGCTTTGGATTGTATTTCAGTGGTATCGGAATACCCTGATGTGTTCCCCGCAGATCTTCCTGGAGCCCCGCCTCAGCGGGAGATAGATTTTACGATCGAGCTAGTGCCAGGTGCAAAGCCTGTGTCACGATCTCCGTATCGGCTAGCGCCTAAGGAAATGGCGGAGCTGAAAGTTCAACTGCAAGAGTTGTTGGAGCAAGGGTATGTGTGCCCGAGTTCTTCGCCTTGGAGCGCACCGGTCCTCTTTGTTAAGAAGAAGGACGGAAGCTTGAGGATGTGTATTGATTATCGGGAGCTAAACAAGCTGACTGAGAAGAACAAGTACCCGATCCCTAGGATTGATGATCTCTTTGATCAGTTAGTCGGGTCGACGGTGTACTCGAAGTTAGATCTCAAGTCTGGGTACTATCAGCTGCGGATAAGGGAGAGTGATATCCCGAAGACAGCGTTTAGTACGAGATACGGGCATTATGAGTTTACGGTCATGCCGTTTGGGCTGACAAATGCGCCGTCAGTATTCATGGATTTGATGAACAGGACGTTCAGGGAGTACTTGGACCATTTCGTGATCGTCTTCATCGACGATATTTTGGTGTACTCGCAAAGTGAGGAAGATAGCTTCAAGCATCTTCATTTGGTGTTGGAGACGCTAAGGAGAAACCAGTTGTATGCCAAGTTCTCGAAGTGCGAGTTTTGGCTATCCTCAGTGGCGTTCCTCGGGCATATAGTGAGTGGAGAGGGTATTGTTGTGGATCCGGCGAAGATTGTTGCGATACGAGAGTGGCCTGAGCTTGCTACGGTAGCAGAAGTCCGGAGCTTTTTGGGGCTTGCGTAGCGAAGATGTACCGTGATATAAAGAAACTATTTTGGTGGCCGGGTTTGAAAAAGGATGTGGCGCTATACGTAGCGAAGTGCCAAACATGCGCCTTGGTAAAGGCGGAGTGCCAAAAGCTGGGAGGATTCCTTAAGTCCTTGCCTATTCCGGAGTGGAAATTTGACGACATCTCTATGGACTTTGTGCACGGTTTGCCAAGGTCGCAAAAGGGGAACGACGCCATTTGGGTGATCGTGGATCGATTAACGAAGGTGTCGCATTTTATTCCGCATAGGAAGGACGATCCGGTGGAGAAGCTGGCAAAGCTTTATGTGGATAATATAGTACGGCTTCATGGTGTGCCCCGCAGCATCGTGAGTGACCGAGATGGGCGGTTCACGTCCAATGATTGGAGGCTGGTGCAGCAAATGTTGGGAACAAAGTTGAAATTCAGCACAGCCTTCCACCCACAAACGGATGGGCAGACCGAGAGGGTCAATAGAACCATGGAAGATATGCTTCGCATGTGTGTCTTGGATTTCGGAAAGCAATTGGAAGACCACCTTTATTTGGTGGAGTTCACATACAACAACAGCTACCAAGTGAGTATTCAGATGGCGCCTTTCGAGGCCCTATATGGTAGGAAATGTCGCATGCCGTTGTCTTGGTTAGAAACGGGTGAGTCAAAGTTGTATAAGCGATTGGAAGTGGAGGACGCTACTTTTTTGGTGAGAACCATTCGGGGGAGGTTGCTTATTGCTCAGGACCGGCAAGAAAAGTACTATAATGCCAAGCACAGGAACGTGGAGTTCGCTGTGGGCGATTATGTATAGTTGAAGATAAAGCCATTCAAGGGTGTCTCGCGGGTACGACGATTGAAAAAGCTAAGCCCGAGGTACCTTGGACCGTTCGAGGTTCTGGAGCGAGTTGGAGAAGCGGCCTATAGATTGAAGCTTTCAGTGGACCTAAGTGGTTTACACGATGTATTCCATATTTCGGTGCTTCGGAAGGCAGTGCAAGAGCCTACGCAAGTGATTGCGGTCGATCAAGTGCCGGTGGAAAGTGGGCTAACGACAAAGGTCAAGCCCGTGCGGATTGAGGACTCGGAGGTCAAGCGGCTACGCAATAAAGAGATCAGGATGGTCAAAGTCCGGTGGGACAATTGCGGTCGTGAGGAGCTCTCTTGGGAGCGAGAGCAGACGATGCTTGATGAATATCCGGAGTTGTTCCGCTCAGGTACAAATTTTGTTTTTGTACATGTTTTTCCCTTTATGTAATTTCGTGGGCGAAATTCTTTTAAGAGGGGGAGAGTTGTAACGCCCCAAAACTCAAAGGAGCAAATGGGGACGTTTTGGGCCAGTTTGGGTTCTGGCAGAAGGCACACGGCCTGGGACACGGGCGTGTCTCAGGGCGTGTCAAGCATGTGTCGGGACTTAGCCGCGAGGTCGTCGAGTTGTACTCGACGATTCGTCGAGAATGGGCACACGACCTGCGACACGGGCGTGTCGCAGGGCGTGTCGACCCGTGTCGACACTTAGCCGTGAAATCGTCGAGTTATACTCGACGATTCGTCGAGAATGGGCACACGGCCCGCGACACGGGCGTGTCGCCGGGCGTGTCGACCCGTGTCGACGATCGCCCCGGGGAATTCGTCGAGATTCGCTCGACAATCGTCGAGACAAGGCACACGGCCTAGGACACGGGCGTGTCCAAGGCCGTGTCAGCGAGTCGTCGATCTGCACGCGACGAAATGTCAAGACCTTGTACACGGCCTGGGGCCCAGGCGTGTCAAGGTGACACGGGCAAGGGCACGGGCGTGTCCTAGGACCCATGCAGTGCTCGGGTTGAAAACGGGGGAAAAATCATGGTGTACACGGCCGACTACACGGCCGTGTCAGCTGGAACACGGGCGTGTCAGCTCGAACACGGGCGTGTTCGATACCCGTGTGAGGGTCCAGGAGATTCGATTTTGACGGCGAATGCGGCACACGGCCCTGGACACGGGCGTGTGCTAGGCCGTGTTCGGTCCAGATTGGGCATTTCAACCCCGAATCAAAGCCGTTCGTTTTCTTAGGTTGAGATCCAACGGCTGGGGATGGTTCCTGAGAGGATATACCCGGGTTTGACTTGGAAAATCCATCACTTTCTTACCTTTTTCATCTCTCCAAACCCTTGGAGAAAGAGGAGAGCCCTTGGAGGAAGAAGAGCTAGATCCGCCATTGGAGGAGCTTCGGAGCTCCGAATCGCAAGCCGACTCCGGATCCACGGAGGCAACGCAAGTGCGGTGATTTCTATCCGATTACTTTTCGATGGCGCCAAAGAGGAACTCAAGGGTAACGATCCTCATCTTGAGCATGAATCGCTCCTTTTCTTAGCATAGGAAGCCCGCTATCGCGAGTTTGTGGAGAGTTGGAGGCGTTCCTTCGGGTAGATATGTAAAGTCCCCATTGTTTAGAGTCCGTATGCGAGAACGGACGTAGGCATTTTGTGTGAAGCCTACCCGGACATGTTAGTATGGATCGGTGATGTTGCATTGCATAAGGCCGGAGAAGACTCCGTGCTTTTGGGTGTTTTTCGGGTTTTCTACGCGGTAGATTGCAGCAGGGAGTCTTGGGGACTAACCCAAAGGTGCACCCGGAAAACTGGGCGGATACGAGATCTTGCCAACTTGGTGGCCTGAGAGCCAACTCGAACATAACTGGGTTATGTGTCTTGCGGTAGAATGGGACTCGGTGGAAGTTTGACCCGCGCAAATGGCTTAAATTGTCGTTGCGATGTGAGCACGGGTTAGATGGAACCGTACCCGCTTTATGTCGTTCGGTTAGAGAGACCTAAGGTTACGTGGCACTCGCCGTTGGCATAGATGGGAGTCTTCGGCGGTCAATGGCTTAAATTGACGTGACCAATGCCAGGAAGACGAATTGCTCATAGGAATGGCCGTCTAAGTGGCGGTGGTGAGTCCGGAATGTTAATGGCTTTAATTGACGTGACATCGACCGGTTCACCGAGAATGTGCCCTGAGTGCACGGGACGTGTGGCCGTACGAGCCAACGTCTGTGATGAAATGGCTATGGTTATATGCATTGCTCGCTTGTGCTAATGAAATGCAGGGAAGGAGCATCGCCGCCCCGAGTTGGGGGCGGGATCGTTATAATTTGGTCAGCATTGCTGACCGTTGCCTTGTTTGCCACCGTGCGGTGGTTTGTTGCTTGCAGGTGTAGCTGGACCAAGCGGTCAATAGCGGGCTAAAGCCCTTTTTGCGAAGCTGGCCCTCGAAGGCCCAAGTGGAAATGTTTTCTGTTTTATTCATGTATGACCGGCCTGCGTGCCGAGGTTTGTAAATCATGTATTATTCAAGTGAAACATTCTGTAAGGCCTTAAGGCCGATTTTGGGTATTTTGTATACATTCCTAATTATGTACTAGTGGACATTCGTGCTCTAATGCTGGGTTCTTGTTTACAACTTATATAAACTGCTTCCGCTAGAATGCTCTGTGTAGGACGTTGAGATTGGTTGGATGGTTTCCATACGTAACCACCCGGTCTGTCTGTGGTGTATGGCGTCGGGCCCCGGCCGGACCTACTGCTATATACTATGCGACGGATAGGGGGTGTTACAACCAGCACCAACCCCCATACTGTGCTTTTATTGTTTTCTCTCTCTCTGCGCTTCTTTCCTTTTCTACTCGCGCCCCGTCTTCTTTCGCAGCATGGGCAAGACCAATCCCAACGCTGATGGCCGCAGCAAGTGCGCCCAGCACTTCACCGACTACTGCTTCTTTGAGGGGCATACCAGCGAGGAGGAGTTCGCGGAGTTCGAGACAGAATACGTGCCGCCGGACTTCAAGGTGCGCCGGCCGAGGCAGGGGGAGGCCATCAACACCTTCTAAGATGATGAGCTCGCCTTCCCCATTTCTCACTTTGAGGTGGGGTTGTGCCTCCCCCTCTGGCTGGAGGTGCGACAAATTTTGAAGTACTATGGCGCGGTACCCGCGCTGCTGAACTCCAACACCATCGCCATGATGGTGGCGTTCGCAAGCTACCTCCGGCGAGAGAGGATAGAGTTCAACCTGACAGTGTTCATGAAGCTCTTCTCTTACAAGGCGACGCCGGATGGGGTCGCTTACTTCGGCGGCTCGCTGATCAAAGTTCGCGAGATTGCGAATAAGCACCATAACTGGATGACCAGGATCGCATTTATCAAGGGCGATCTCGGCAACATCCCGTACTCGCCGCAGCAAAAAGGCGAGGAGGTATACCGCCCTCCGGCCGTATCCGACAACGATGCCGGGCACCACAAATACTTCCTCCACAAGGACTTCGAGGTCACCTACCTGCGAAGGGGCCTTAACGCGCTTCTCCCTATCCTACCCGACGAAGGCATTGTTCCCTCCGTATTGCCGAGCTCGCCTGGTTGTCGAGCTCGTCATATTGCTGTTGAAAGTGCTCTAACCTTTTCCAAGTTTTTCCTTGCAGGGGAGCGATTGATTCCCGCGAACCCACCGTTTGCGGAACCGGGGTCGCACCCGGACCCCCTTGCTCGCGAGAAGGCGGCGGCGGCCTGCCGAGATGAGGCGGCCTTCTCCCAACCTTCTTCCAGCAAGAGATGACCTGAGGATGCGGGGTCGAACCCGCCACACCGCCAGCCATTAACAAAAAAGATGAAGAAAGTCGTGCTCGCTCTGCGGGGAAAACAACATCAACAACATCAATCCAGCCCAAAATACATTAGCTCGTCTGAGACCCCCCCCCCCCCGACGCGTCGCCGGAGAGCCCGCTGAAGGAGATCACCAGCAAAGGTCAGAAGGGCAGCGAGGCTCCTTCTTCCGTGGCGGCGATCTCCCCACCTCCTTCGGCGAAGAGGGCGGCTCGCGAGGGCGGGGCACCGAAACAACATCACCTCTTCAACTTCGGGGGGCAGTGGAAGGACTCTGCGGGGGAGCCCATGGTGCAGTGGGATGAGCTGGCCCATCGGGTCTCTATCTCCACTCTGCATCTGTCCTGGCATGACCGCGAGCCTGCCACTGGCCATGCTTCCGCCCTCGGCTTCGGCCTCTATGGCCGCGAGGATGCTGAGTCCTACAAGAACATGACCCTGCGGCAGCTCGAACATGAGGGTCTGCAGACCAATCTGCAGACCATGGAGCTCCACCACATGCTGACACGCCGCATCTTTGCCCTCAGCAATCAACTCCTCAAAGCCGAGCAGGCTCCTGATGTCGCCAAGGACAAGGTCGCCGACCAGACGAGGCAGCGAGGCATCGCCGAGGGTCTCCTCGCCCAGGCCACTGGCGGGTTGGTGAGTATCAAGCTCCTTCCCTCTTTTACTTGAAATATTTTGTGCTGTTAACGAATTTCTCTCTTCCATCAGGATGCCAAGGCTGCCGGGGAGCTGCGGGCTAGCAATGCCGAGCAGGAGGAGGAGATCGGTGTAATGCCCCGAAAATTGTATTTGAGTCGATCGTGAAAAAGGGAGTTTTGGTGCCTATATAGGGGTACACGGCCTAGGACACGGGCGTGTCCAAGGCCGTGTCTGGCTGGTGTTTTTGGTCGTTTTCATCCCGAAAAGGACATGGCCAGGAACACGGCTAGATGACATGGGCGTGTCATTTGACACGGGCGTATGCCTACCCGTGTCAGTACCCGTGTCCCATTGGGTCGTGTCCATTGTCGTGGCGGTTATACGTGACACGCCCCCGGACACGGGCATGTCGAGAGACCCGCCACGGGCGTGTCAGGTTGGACACGGGCGTGTCTGAGCCCGTGTGCCTTTTCTGTGTTCGACGATCATGCCTGGACCGAGGCACACGGCCTGGGACACGGCCGAGTGCCAAGCCGTGTTCGGCCCAGGTCTAGGAAATTTTGTGCAGATCTGAGCCGTTCGTTTTCTTTAATTAAGATCCAACGGCCCAGATGGTTTCCTGCTCTGTTAAGGCCGGGAATAGGGGAGTTCATCCTTCATTTCTCTCCAATGCTTTCTCTTTCCAAGGTGTAAGAGAGAAGAGGAAGAAGAAGGAGGTTTCCGGCCACCGGCGGAGCATCGGAGCACCGTTTCGAAATCTGAGAGCGGATCCGTGGAGGAAAGTTCGTTGCGAAGATTTCCATCCGCGTAGTTTTTCCATGGCGCCAAAACGGACTACTAGGGTAACGATTCTCTACTTGAGCATGTAAAGCTCTTTCTTTCTGCATAGGGAATCCCGCTCTCGCGAGTGTGCGGTGAGTGCGTGGTGTTCCTTGGGGTTGATGTGAATAGTCCCCCTTGTGTTGCATATAGAGTCCGGAATCGTAAGTACGGGCATAGGTATTGTGTGTGAAGCCTACCCGGACGTGTATTGTCTGGATCAGTGATGTTGCATTTGATATGTTTTGCCGGAGAAGA
Organism: Platanthera guangdongensis; assembly: GCA_039583875.1. Classification (NCBI taxonomy): domain Eukaryota; kingdom Viridiplantae; phylum Streptophyta; class Magnoliopsida; order Asparagales; family Orchidaceae; genus Platanthera; species Platanthera guangdongensis. The sequence goes on along the minus strand of CM077159.1, from coordinate 42,880,875 downwards.
CTCCGTGCTTTGGGTTTTTCGGGTTTCTACGCGGTAGATTGCAGCAGGGATCCTTGGAGGTTAGCTTCAAGGCGCACCCGGAAAACTGAGCGGAAGCGTGTTCTGCTAACTTGGCGGTCTGGGAACCGGCCTTGATCATAACTGGGTTATGAGATTGTTTGGAAAATTTTGGGATTCGAGAGAAGCTTGGCCCGCGCGTAGGACTTAATGTGTATATGCGGCGTGAGCAACGTGCAAGTGGAATTGGACCTAGGCTATGTGGAACGGTGCGAGAAATCCGAAGACGGGCACTAGCCATTGGCATAATCGGGAGCCTTAGACTAGATAGGGTCAGAAAGGCTAAAATGCTCACTTGGTTGCCATCTTTGGGATGGTGGTGAAGACACTGATATGTCAGGATTCACCGTCAATGTGCCTTGAGTGCACGGGGTGTTTGGCCGTGCGAGCCTACACCTGTGGCGTAGCATAATTGCGATTAAAGGACTTATTGGGCTAATGTTATGCAGGGAAAGAGCACCGCCGTCCCGAGTAAGGGGCGGGGTCGTTATAATTTGGTCGGCTTTTAGCTGACCGTTGCTTTGTTTGCCACCGTGCGGTGGTATGTGCTTGCAGGTGCTGCGGAGCCGAGTGCCAAATACCGGGCTGGAGCCCATGTTGCTGTGCTGACCCTACAAGGCCGTATAATAGTTGTTTTTACTTTTATCATGTGTGGCCGGCCTGCGAGCCGATGTATGTAAGACATGTTTTATTAAGTGAACATTTGTAAGGCCATAAGGCCATATACCTTTTTAGTGTATTTGGGTTCATTCATGTGGTTGTAGTTGTGGACATTCATTTATATATTGGATTTAAGATTTGGGTTCTTTCAACTTGTTGGGTATTGTATCCACAATCACCTGGATTTGAGGAAGCCACCTGTCAAGCTAAGATGAATTCACAATGTATTTGATGAAACTTCTTAAGTTGTGCTTGCAGTTATTCCACGCAAAGTGCACACCAATGTCAGGGTGCAGTAGGTCAATATACACGGGTCTGCACGACGTAATCCCTCGTTGAGCAGATCAGTGTGTTGGCCTACGTGTACTCTCTCTATTGGAGTGCACTTACGTTCAAGTACAGGGCTGTGATCTTGCAGGAGCAGACAAGGAGCAAGGATGGGTCAAGGAGCAGCTCGTGGGCGGAAAGACGAAAATTCGTCTAAGTATAATTCGACGAGAATCACCAAGTGATTCTCGCCGAATCGTCGAGAATCATTAGTGATTCTCGCCGACTCTTTCCGGCTACCTCAAAACGGTGCCAAGTAAGATTCGGCGAGAATCACTAGTGATTCTCGCCAAACCCATCGCAGAGCAGATCCTGAATACCAAGTTACATTCGTTGAGAATCAAAAAGTGATTCGTCGAGAATCACTAGTGATTCTCGACGAATCGTCGAGAATCACTAACTGATTCTCGCTGATTCGTCGAGAATCACCTATGATTCTCGACGATTTTTACTTGGCGTTTTCTCTGGAAACTGCTGGACCGGATTCTGCCGCTGGACTATTTTGAACCGGTTTTCGGGATTTTCTTGTGGGTCCCACAACGGTCAAATTAGTAGTATCTACAATATATATATACAGGTATTTTGAACTGTAGACATACAGAAAGAAGCCGAGCAAAAACCTAGACCTAAAATCGCGATCTTCACTCCGCCGCCGCCGTCGCGCTCGAGCTAGTTGGTCGCCGTCATCGATCGGGATTCCTTCGTGATCTCCGGCGACAGAAGCTTAGCATAGCTTGAGTCTCACGAGTCTATCCAGAGATCCCTTGTCTCTCGATTTGTTGACCGGGAAAAACTCCCCCGTCCGAATCGATCGAGACGACCGATCCTAGAGTGACCGTTGGTAGACCTAGTTTGCTTCGCTACGAAGTTTGGATCTCAAAGTACTGCAGCCGCGCACCTTCGTTGCCGCCGATCCCGAACCAAGCCGCCGCTCAGATTGCCGCCGCCGGTTCCGAGGAGATCCTCTCCAAGAGAGACCAAGGTTGTAGACTCTTCGTTGACTTCACGAACACGTCGTCGAACGAAGAGGAACACCGAAGTCTCCAAACAAAGTTTGTATCTCGTGTACATTCTATTTTACTTTTGTTGTAAAGGAACGATTGTTCCGTATTGTAAGGGTTGGGTGCAACCCGGTTTGTGGGAGTGTTGACTCCTACGTATGGAAGGGTTCCTTCCGTTAGTGCAAGGATTGGATTTCAATCCTGTTGGAGAAGTGACCGAGTCGTCCATTGTTGGGAGATAGGTCGAAGGGGGAAAGTGGATGTATCCAAGTCGGGGAACCACTATAAATTGCATGTGTATTCTGTGTGCTGTGCCTTTTATTTTTATTGTGCAGGTACATTCGTAAATTCCGCATAAGCATTGCTCGTCACCTATTCCCCCCCCCCCATAGGTGAACTTTGTCGACACTAGGTGGACTTTCAGGTGGTATCAAAGCCAGGTTGCTCATCAAAAAGGCTAACACCTTGAGTAGATTCCTGCCACCAGTGTCAAAAGCATGGAGCTAGATTATGACATATCGCCACTCAAACTCCCTGCATGCACAAAGGATTATTATCCCATCTGGAGGATGAGAGTGTCATTTCACTTGGATGCTATCGATCCTCGAGCATCCTTCATTCTGGAAGAGGGTCCATTTATTCCCATGAAGACCACCGACTCTGGGATCCAAGTGCCCATGTGCATTGCTGAGATGTCAGAGACGGAACTGTCACTATTTAACTTGGACGAGAGGATTCGTCAAATTATCTTGGATATCTGGTCTGGAGCTTCTCGCTCTAGATTAGCAAAATGCAGGACGGCTAAATCCATGTGGGTGATGATCTCAGAGCTGATGGGGGAGTCAGAGAAAGCTGGAATATGCTGTCAACCAGAGGAGGAAGCCTATGTGGGGGTCCTCACCTCTGAAGATGAAGGCAAGCATCTCTCGAACAACATCAGAGCTCCAGTGTCCGTGTCAGAGACTGACGAGGCCAGTGAGGAAAGCTGCTCTGATGAGGATGAAACATTGGTCACTGGCTCTAATGACAATAACACAGAAGAGCAGGTAACTTCTTCATCCTGCCCCAAATATTTTGAACTTTCAGAAGACAGGAACTGCTTTCCTCCAGAAGATTCTGATTCTCTGAAGAAAGCCCTTCAGTCAAGCAACCTACTTGCTGAGGAGCAAGCTCAAGAGATTGCTCGACTGAAGATCTTGTTGGTTCTCCAATTGGCGTCCAACAAGGTCAAGGACTCTAAGATCTCAGCTCTAGAGAGTAGTCTAGAGAATGAGAAACGAATAGTATCAAAATTTTCCAACGTTGATGCTATAAAGAGAAAGCAAGAAAACGGGTGGATCTCCCGGATTATCAATGCGTGGAGAAATGGGGAAATGGTATTCCGACCCCCCACTCCAAGCAGGAAGGCAACTCATCATGCCTTCAGGTATGACCACAGGAATAGTCGTGGTCACTGCAAGGGTGATCTGTCCCCATGTGGAGACACCCGTAGTGCAAGGGCCGTCGTGGCCACCAATGAGAGAATACCTAAGGCTCATTCTGAGCCCTTTGTATTCACTGCCACTGCCCCAACTCGGTGCGAATCTGCATGTCCCAGCTCACAGAAGACTTCTCACCACCTGAGGACACAGGATAGGGAGGTTAGGAGTCATGGCGTAAGTTTTTCATGAGGCCTCAGGAAGGGGGATGCCTGAAAGGAAGGCACCACCTCCCCGGCCACATGCCGCTTGCAACGTGCATTCCTTCCACCCTTCCACGTGTCACGGTGGAAGAGGAAACTTTGTGAGGAGATCTTGCTCTATCCCGGTTAGACCTAGGACCGTGACTACCTCAGTCACTAGATCAGGTCGGAAACGGCGATACAACATTCACCCATGTTGGTGCTGTGGCAAAGTGGGGCACTTTGCCATCGACTGTTGGCACAACCCCTCTGTGCCCACGGCAAGGGCTTATCCACATTCACGGGACATAGGTAGTCTTCATGACAGGTTTTCTGAAGGAAGGCAGTTGCGTGCTTATGCTAACAAGAACCTAGGACCCAATATGATTTGGGTTCCTAAGATAAAGTAATTCTTTCTTGCAGGGTAGTCTTGGTTCCCGTGAATATGATGGGAACCAGACAGTAGGTGGCTCAAGACTAAATTGGAACAAGCATCTACTATAATAGATGTGATATCGACTTGAGCATACTCACATTGAGCTCCTAATATGTTCTACCTGTGGGACTAAACGATGGCTCTCAAAATCCCAGGTACTCATGATCAGTTCCAAGACATGAGTCGTGTAACGCCCCGAAACTCAAAGGAGCAAAGGGGGACGTTTTGGGCCAGTTTTGGTTTCTGGCTGAAGGCACACGGCCTGGGACACGGGCGTGTCCCAGGGCGTGTCAAGCGTGTGTCGACACTTAGCCGCGAAGTCGTCGAGTTATTCTCGACGATTCGTCGAGAATGGGCACACGGCCTGCGACACGGGCGTGTCGCAGGGCGTGTCGACCCGTGTCGACACTTAGCCGTGAAATCGTCGAGTTATTCTCGACGATTCGTCGAGAATGGGCACACGGCCCGCGACACGGGCGTGTCGTCGGGCGTGTCGACCCGTGTCGACGAGCGTCAAGGTGAAATCGTCGAGATTCACTCGACGGTCGTCGAGACAAGGCACACGGCCTAGGACACGGGCGTGTCCAAGGCCGTGTCATCCAGTCGTCGTTCTCCCCTCGACGAAATGTCCCGTGTACACGGCCTGGGGGCCCAGGCGTGTCAATGTGACACGGGCAAGGACACGGGCGTGTCCTAGAACCCGTGCAGTGCTCGGGTTGGAAACGGGGGAAAAATCATGGGTACACGGCCGGCTACACGGCCGTGTCAGCTGGAACACGGGCGTGTCAGCTCGAACACGGGCGTGTTCGATACCCGTGTGCGTGTTCAGAAGATTCGATTTTGACGGCGAATGCGGCACACGGCCCTGGACACGGGCGTGTGCCAAGCCGTGTTCGGCCCAGATTGGGCATTTCAGCCCCGAATCAAAGCCGCTCGTTTTCTTAGGTTGAGATCCGACGGCTGGGGATGGTTCCTGGGAGGATATACACGGGTTTGACTTAGAAAAATCCACACTTTTCATCACTTGATCTCTCTCCAAACCCTTGGAGAAAGAAGAGCCAAGGCTAGAGGAAGAGGAGCTAGATCCGCCATTGGAGGAGCTTCGGAGCTCCGAATCGCAAGCCGACTCCGGATCCACGGAGGCAACGCAAGCACGGTGATTTCTATCCGATTACATTTCGATGGCGCCAAAGAGGAACGCAAGGGTAACGATCCTCATCTTGAGCATGAATCGCTCCTTTTCTTAGCATAGGAAGCCCTCTCTCGCGAGTTTGCGAAGAGTTGGAGGCATTCCTTCGGGTAGATATGTAAAGTCCCCGTTGTTTAGCGTCCGTATGCGAGAACGGACATAGGCATTGTGGTTGAAGCCTACCCGGACATGTTAGTTCAGATCGGTGATGTTGCATTGCATAAGGCCGGAGAAGACTCCGTGCTATTTGGTGTTTTCGGGTTTTCTACGCGGTAGATTGCAGCAGGGAGCCTTGGGGACTAACCCAAAGGTGCACCCGGAAAACTGGGCGGACACGAGGTCTTGCCAACTTGGTGGCCTGAGTGCCAACATGAACATAACGGGGTTATGTGTCTTGCGGTAGAATGGGACTCGGTGAAAGTTTGACCCGCGCAAATGGCTTAAATTGCCGTTGCGATGTGAGCACGGGTTAGATGGAGCCGTACCCGCTTTATGTCGTTCGGGTTAGAGAGACCTAAAGTTACATGGCACTCGCCGTTGGCATAGATGTGAGTCTTCGGTGGTCAATGGCTTAAATTGACGTGACCAATACCATGAAGACGAATTGCTCATAGGAATGGCCGTCTAAGTGGCGGTGGTGAGTCCGGAATGTTAATGGCTTTAATTGACGTGACATCGACCGGTTCGCCGAGAATGTGCCCTGAGTGCACGGGACGTGTGGCCGTACGAGCCAACGTCTGTGATGAGATGGCTATGGTTATATGCATTGCTCGCTTGTGCTAATGAACTGCAGGGAAGGAGCATCGCCGCCCCGAGTTGGGGGCGGGATCGTTATAATTTGGTCAGCATTGCTGACCGTTGCTTTGTTTGCCACCGTGCGGTGGTTTGTTTGCTTGCAGGTGCAGCTGGACCAAGCGGTCAATAGCGGGCTAAAGCCCTTTTTGCGAAGCTGGCCCTCGAAGGCCCAAGTGGAAATGTTTTCTATTTTATTCATGTATGGCCGACCTGCGTGCCGAGGTTGGTAAATCATGTAATAGACAAATGAAACATCTCGTAAGGCCTTAAGGCCGACTTTTGAGTATTTTGTAATGATATTCCTTTTGGTTTTAGTGGACATTCATGCTTGTGCTGGGTTCTTGATTTGTAACTCTTATAAATTGCTTCCGCTAGAATGCTCTGTGTAGGACGTTGAGATTGGTTGGATGGTTTCCATACGTAACCACCCGGTCTGTCTGTGGTATATGGCGTCGGGCCCCGGCCGGACCTACTGCTATATGCTATGCGACGGATAGGGGGTGTTACAATTTGGTATCAGAGCCAGGTTTTGGTATCAGACTACTGGTTTTGGTCGGGCTTGCATTGAATTCGTGGGCGAATTCTTTTTAAGGGGTGGTGAGCACATTGTGTGCGTCATCGTTATAACAGTAAAGAGAACCCATGAATGTCCACTTAGGAATGAAAATACTCGTGTTTGAGGAACCTGCGTGTTCCTATAATTGCTGTTTGCAATGTTATTTGGTCGCTTAACGGTGTTTTGTACCACTATAGGTGACCAGAAGTGGTGTTGGGCCGTCAGAACGCCGAGGTTCTGAGGCAAGTAGTGCACCAGAAGTTGCTCCCGCAACACCTTTGTCGGCTGAAAATATAAGATTGGTGGCTGAAGCGGTGCTAGCCGTGATAAATGCGCAGCCTGGGAGGCAAGCGCAGCAGCCAGCTCCTGTGATGGAGCAAGTACCTCTTCAAGAGGCGGAGCCGAGAAGGATGGAGCAAGTGGTTGTAGAACCAATAGTGCCAAGGAGGGCGACTGAGAGGCAGTTGAAGCATGTAATGAGCTTTAACCCTCCGTTATTCTCGGGGTTGGGAACCCCATCGCAGGCTAAAGACTGGCTCTCTAGGGTGAAGAGAGTCATGACAGCGACGGAGACGGAGGAGTGGCAGATGACCACCATTGCTACGTTCCTGTTGGACGGTGAAGCAAGGATGTGGTGGGAAGGCTTGGAGCTGCATCATCTGAGAGGAAGACAATTGATAGACGTTCCGATGGAAGAGTTCTCGGAATTGTTCTTAGCAAGATACCTCCCTTCTACTCAGAGGATTTCAATGGAGAATGAGTTCCTGAGGTTGGTGCAGGGTGAGCGAAGCGTGGATGAATATCTCCACGAGTTTACGCGGTTGAGTCGTTATGCGAGCTCTACCATCATGGATGAGGAGCGCAAGACTAATCGCTTCTACGAAGGTCTGAGGGATGAGCTGAGACTATTACTGTCGGGGCCGATGACGCAGGGTTTCTTAACCTTGGTCAATACTGCCCGGTCCTTGGAGAAGGACATGAGGAGTGTACAGGCAAAGAAAAGCTTGGGTGAAAAGAAGTCTGAGTTTAAAGTGCCGACTACTTCGAAGTCTGGCTATCGGAGGGCTTTCAAGAAGCATAGGACTTCGGGTCCAGCTCCTTCTGGCGCTTCTGGGGCGACTACGGGTCGGACCCCGGGTGCGTGTTTTACTTGCGGCAAGACGGGGCACTTTGCCCGTGATTGTTGGAGCGGACGTCCTAAGTCCGAAAGGAGGCCAGGAGCTACCTACGAAGAGAAGGGAAAGGCGGTGGAGTCGACCGCATCCCACTATGCTCCGGCCCAACCAAGGGTCTATAATCTTGGCCAACAGGAGGCCATTAAACAAGCTGACGTGGTGACAGGTACGGTTTAATTTATAGCAAGTCAATTCCTTTATATGCTTGTTATGTATATGTTACCTTACCACTGCTTGTTTAGGATTTGTAATGATTTGTGAAAATCCCGCACGAGCACTCTTTGATACGGGAGCTTCACACTCCTTCTTGTCCGAAGGATTTATATCACGCATCGGAGTCCCTTCTTCGATGGCGAAGGACAAGTTGGATGTGTTATTGCCCAATGGGTGTTCGATGCGAGCGGTTAGGATCTGCGAGGTTAAGACTCGTATTGGAGAGCAGGAGTTCGACCTGCGGGCGTCTTTACTTCCGTTAGTGGAGTTTGACATCATATTTGGCATGGACTGGCTCTCGGAGCAGCAGGCCCATATAGATTGCAGTAGCAAGGAAGTCAAGCTGGGAGCGAGTCGTGAGACGACGTTTAAGGGCTTAAAGGGGTCGAGCAAAACATTGATGTCTGCTCTTCAAGTGGTTAAGGCAGTTCGTGCCGGAGCAGAACTGTTCTTCACTCTAGTGGAGGTTGCAAAGCCGAAGCCCGCTATGGATTGTATTTCAGTGGTATCGGAATACCCTGATGTGTTCCCTGCAGATCTTCCTGGAGCCCCGCCACAACGGGAGATAGATTTTACTATCGAGCTAGTGCCAGGTGCAAAGCCTGTGTCACGATCTCCGTATCGGCTAGCGCCTAAGGAAATGGCGGAGCTGAAAGTACAGTTGCAAGAGTTGTTGGAGCAAGGGTATGTGCGCCCGAGTTCTTCGCCTTGGAGCGCACCGGTCCTCTTTGTTAAGAAGAAGGACGGAAGCTTGAGGTTGTGTATTGATTATCGGGAGCTAAACAAGCTGACTGAGAAGAATAAGTACCCGATCCCCCGGATTGATGATCTCTTCGATCAGTTAGTCGGGTCGACGGTGTACTCGAAGTTAGATCTCAAGTCTGGGTACTATCAGCTGCGGATAAGGGAGAGTGATATCCCGAAGACAGCGTTTAGTACGAGATACGGGCATTATGAGTTTACGGTCATGCCGTTTGGGCTGACTAATGCGCCGTCAGTATTCATGGACTTGATGAACAGGACGTTCAGGGAGTACCTAGACCATTTCGTGATCGTCTTCATCGACGATATTTTGGTGTACTCGCAAAGTGAGGAGGATCACTTCAAGCATCTCCATTTGGTGTTGGAGACACTCAGGAGAAACCAGTTGTATGCCAAGTTCTCGAAGTGCGAGTTTTGGCTATCCTCAGTGGCATTCCTCGGGCATATAGTGAGTGGAGAGGGTATTGCGGTGGATCCGGCGAAGATTGTTGCGATACGGGAGTGGCCTGAGCTTGCTACGGTAGCAGAAGTCCGGAGCTTTTTGGGGCTTGCCGGTTATTATAGGCGCTTCGTAGAGAACTTCTCGCGGATAGCGCTACCTCTCACTACTTTGACGAGGAAGGAGCATAAGTTCGTTTGGACGCCGGAGTGCGCGCGAGCTTTTGAGGAATTGAAGTGTCGGTTGACCACGGCGCCTGTGTTGAGTTCGCCGGTTGGGACCGAAGGCTATGAGATATATAGCGATGCTTCAGGCAGCGGTTTGGGTTGCGTGCTACTGCAGCACGGCAGCGTGATAGCTTATGGCTCGAGACAACTAAAAGTGCACGAGAGGAATTATCCGGTCCATGACTTGGAGTTAGCGGCCGTGATTTTTGCCTTGAAGCTGTGGAGACACTATTTGTACGGTGTGAAGATTGACATCTACACCGATCACAAGAGCCTAAAGTATCTAATAGATCAGAAAGATTTGAATATGCGGCAGCGTAGGTGGATGGAGTTCCTGGGGGACTATACTTTTAAGATCCACTACGTGCCTGGCAAAGGGAATGCGGTTGCGGATGCATTGAGTCGCCGAGCCCCAGCTCAAGCGAATTGGCTATCAGTGCATGATGAGCGGTTGGTGCAGGAGCTGGAGGCGTTGGAGATTGTTTGTGTGGATAGACAATCTAGCGCTGAAGCAGTGCTGAATTGGACTGAAGTCCAATATGACCTGGCTGATCGGATTCGGCAGGCTTTGGATATGGATGCTCATATGAAGCAGTTCATGATAGAGGCTCTGGATGAGGTCAAATTCCCAATTCGTCGTGGAGGACGGATTGCTTTGGAAAGACGGTCGTTTGTGCGTCCCAAGTGTGGGCAATTTACGGGTGGAGTTGTTGTACGAGGCACACCATACCAAGTACTCGATTCACCCGGGGAGCACGAAGATGTACCGCGATATCAAGAAGCTATTTTGGTGGCCGGGTTTGAAGAAGGATGTGGCGCTATACGTAGCGAAGTGCCAAACCTGCGCCTTAGTAAAGGCGGAGTGCCAAAAGCCGGGAGGATTTCTTAAGTCCTTGCCTATTCCGGAGTGGAAATTCGACGACATCTCTATGGACTTTGTGCATGGTTTGCCAAGGTCGCAGAAGGGGAACGACGCCATTTGGGTGGTGGTCGATCGATTAATGAAGGTGTCGCACTTTATTCCGCATAGGAAGGACGATCCGGTGGAGAAGCTGGCGAAGCTTTATGTGGATAATATAGTACGGCTTCATGGTGTGCCCCGCAGCATCGTGAGTGACCGTGATGGGCGGTTCACGTCCAATGATTGGAGGCTGGTGCAGCAAATGTTGGGAACAAAGCTGAAGTTTAGCACAGCCTTCCATCCACAAACGGATGGGCAGACCGAGAGGGTCAATAGAACCATGGAAGACATGCTTCGCATGTGTGTCTTGGACTTTGGAAAGCAATGGGAGGACCATCTTTATTTGGTGGAGTTCGCATACAACAACAGCTACCAAGCAAGTATTCAGATGGCGCCTTTCGAGGCCCTTTATGGTAGAAGATGTCGCACGCCGTTGTCTTGGTTAGAAACGGGCGAGTCAAAGTTGTATAAGCGATCGGAAGTGGAGGATGCTACTTCCTTGGTAAGAACCATTCGGGAGAGGTTGCTCATGGCTCAGGACCGGCAAGCAAAGTACTATAATGCCAAGCACAGGAACGTGGAGTTCGCTGTGGGCGATTATGTATACTTGAAGATCAAGCCGTTCAAGGGTGTCTCGCGGGTGCGGCGATTGAAAAAGCTAAGCCCGAGGTACCTTGGACCGTTCGAGGTTCTGGAGCGAGTGGGAGAAGCGGCCTATAGGTTGAAGCTTTCTGTGGAGCTAAGTGGTTTACACGATGTATTCCATATTTCGGTACTTAGGAAGGCGGCGCAAGAGCCTACGCAAGTGATCGCGGTCGATCAAGTGCCGGTGGATAGTGGGCTAACGACAAAGGTCAAGCCCGTGCGGATTGAAGACTCGGAGGTCAAGCGGCTACGCAATAAAGAGATCAGGATGGTCAAAGTTCGGTGGGACAATTGCGGTCGTGAGGAGCTCTCCTGGGAGCGAGAGCAGACGATGCTTGACGAATATCCGGAGTTGTTCCGCTCAGGTACAAATTTTGTTTTGTACATGTTTTTCCCTTTATGTGATTTCGTGGGCGAAATTCTTTTAAGAGGGGTAGAGTTGTAACGCCCCGAAACTCAAAGGAGCAAAGGGGGACGTTTTGGGCCAGTTTTGGTTTCTGGCTGAAGGCACACGGCCTGGGACACGGGCGTGTCCCAGGGCGTGTCAAGCGTGTGTCGACACTTAGCCGCGAAGTCGTCGAGTTATTCTCGACGATTCGTCGAGAATGGGCACACGGCCTGCGACACGGGCGTGTCGCAGGGCGTGTCGACCCGTGTCGACACTTAGCCGTGAAATCGTCGAGTTATTCTCGACGATTCGTCGAGAATGGGCACACGGCCCGCGACACGGGCGTGTCGTCGGGCGTGTCGACCCGTGTCGACGAGCGTCAAGGTGAAATCGTCGAGATTCACTCGACGGTCGTCGAGACAAGGCACACGGCCTAGGACACGGGCGTGTCCAAGGCCGTGTCATCCAGTCGTCGTTCTCCCCTCGACGAAATGTCCCGTGTACACGGCCTGGGGGCCCAGGCGTGTCAATGTGACACGGGCAAGGACACGGGCGTGTCCTAGAACCCGTGCAGTGCTCGGGTTGGAAACGGGGGAAAAATCATGGGTACACGGCCGGCTACACGGCCGTGTCAGCTGGAACACGGGCGTGTCAGCTCGAACACGGGCGTGTTCGATACCCGTGTGCGTGTTCAGAAGATTCGATTTTGACGGCGAATGCGGCACACGGCCCTGGACACGGGCGTGTGCCAAGCCGTGTTCGGCCCAGATTGGGCATTTCAGCCCCGAATCAAAGCCGCTCGTTTTCTTAGGTTGAGATCCGACGGCTGGGGATGGTTCCTGGGAGGATATACACGGGTTTGACTTAGAAAAATCCACACTTTTCATCACTTGATCTCTCTCCAAACCCTTGGAGAAAGAAGAGCCAAGGCTAGAGGAAGAGGAGCTAGATCCGCCATTGGAGGAGCTTCGGAGCTCCGAATCGCAAGCCGACTCCGGATCCACGGAGGCAACGCAAGCGCGGTGATTTCTATCCGATTACATTTCGATGGCGCCAAAGAGGAACGCAAGGGTAACGATCCTCACTTGTGAGCTTGATAGCTTTCTTTCTTAGCATAGGAAGCCCTCTCTCGCGAGTTTGCGAAGAGTTGGAGGCATTCCTTCGGGTAGATATGTAAAGTCCCCGTTGTTTAGCGTCCGTATGCGAGAACGGACATAGGCATTGTGGTTGAAGCCTACCCGGACATGTTAGTTCAGATCGGTGATGTTGCATTGCATAAGGCCGGAGAAGACTCCGTGCTATTTGGTGTTTTCGGGTTTTCTACGCGGTAGATTGCAGCAGGGAGCCTTGGGGACTAACCCAAAGGTGCACCCGGAAAACTGGGCGGACACGAGGTCTTGCCAACTTGGTGGCCTGAGTGCCAACATGAACATAACGGGGTTATGTGTCTTGCGGTAGAATGGGACTCGGTGAAAGTTTGACCCGCGCAAATGGCTTAAATTGCCGTTGCGATGTGAGCACGGGTTAGATGGAGCCGTACCCGCTTTATGTCGTTCGGGTTAGAGAGACCTAAAGTTACATGGCACTCGCCGTTGGCATAGATGTGAGTCTTCGGTGGTCAATGGCTTAAATTGACGTGACCAATACCATGAAGACGAATTGCTCATAGGAATGGCCGTCTAAGTGGCGGTGGTGAGTCCGGAATGTTAATGGCTTTAATTGACGTGACATCGACCGGTTCGCCGAGAATGTGCCCTGAGTGCACGGGACGTGTGGCCGTACGAGCCAACGTCTGTGATGAGATGGCTATGGTTATATGCATTGCTCGCTTGTGCTAATGAACTGCAGGGAAGGAGCATCGCCGCCCCGAGTTGGGGGCGGGATCGTTATAATTTGGTCAGCATTGCTGACCGTTGCTTTGTTTGCCACCGTGCGGTGGTTTGTTTGCTTGCAGGTGCAGCTGGACCAAGCGGTCAATAGCGGGCTAAAGCCCTTTTTGCGAAGCTGGCCCTTGAAGGCCCAAGTGGAAATGTTTTCTATTTTATTCATGTATGGCCGGCCTGCGTGCCGAGGTTGGTAAATCATGTAATAGACAAATGAAACATCTCGTAAGGCCTTAAGGCCGACTTTTGAGTATTTTGTAATGACATTCCTTTTGGTTTTAGTGGACATTCATGCTTGTGCTGGGTTCTTGATTTGTAACTCTTATAAATTGCTTCCGCTAGAATGCTCTGTGTAGGACGTTGAGATTGGTTGGATGGTTTCCATACGTAACCACCCGGTCTGTCTGTGGTATATGGCGTCGGGCCCCGGCCGGACCTACTGCTATATGCTATGCGACGGATAGGGGGTGTTACAAGTCGTTTTCAATTGACAATTACATATATATACATATCTTTAAATACAGATACATCTTAGTATATACGTGTATGTATGCACATCCAAGGATAGAGTAACATGATGAATATAGACCTTAGACACACCATTAAAGAGTTATCGGAAATTCCACTGGTAGATTCGAGAACTAACGTCTGCAGGCGTAAATCAATTCACTGAAACCTAACAAAGATACGTCGTTGGAAGACTTTCAAATTAACTTAGACAAACGGAAACCGTAAGAATCCCATTTAACTCGTCGAGCTTGACATTTAAGGAGAATCCCATTCTCGCCGAAGGATCAAGAAGAATCACATTTGAGGAAGCATTCCCGCCGACCCTTTATACACTTGGAATCTCGCCGACCCTTCAACTTCCTTAAGAATCCCGCCGAAGGAGCAAGCAACACAAATCTCGCCTCACTTCGCAGGAGATATCCCGCAAGAGCTCTTCCGCCGATTCTTCCCTTACCCGCCGACTCGCCGAAACCCGCAGGAAGCTCGTCGAATCATCTTCTCGTAAGAGCTCTTCCGCCGAATCTTCCCTTATCCGCCGACTCGCCGAAACCCGCAGAAAGCTCGATCATCTTCTCGCCGCAAGATTCTTCGCCGCCGTTTGTCTCGCAAGATTCTCGTCGGATCCCGCATCGTCCTCGCTGTTTCCCGCAAGGTCTACACCGAAGGTCTTCCCAAAGGACGCTCAAGGAAGATCTCTCGCTGGAAGCCCACCAACTCATTTCCGTCTAAGCCTTTAGGTAACCTCTTCCTCACCCATACTTGGACGTCATCACTTGTGACGCTTTCCTTTTGATTGATCATTAAAGCTTAGAGTAGGGCTTCTCTCTCTAGATCTGCAATGGCTCCAAGGACAACTGCTGGGTTGGTCACTGGTTGCGAGCTTGTTCGGACTGGGTTCTCTCACGCCTCGGACGAATTCCGCAACATCATTCTGATGCTGGAGGAGGCTGGACTAACATTCGTCCTGGAGCACCCTTGCAAAATCTTGGACAAAGAGGTGCTGGAGTTCTTCGCCACCGCAAGACTCCGAAATGGCGACTCGCTAATCAAAAGCAAGGTGGCCGGGGCAAAGGTCAAGCTGTCTGCCAACAAGTTGACTCGCTTCCTGCAACTTTCTAGCTCGGAGCATGAGGACTATCTGGAGGACGATGACAAAACCAGAACTCTCTTATTCTGCGGTCTCCCACGAGGAACTAGGTCCATAAAGAGAAAGGATATGAATGAAGAAGGGAAGCTCCTGTCTGACATAATTGGAAAGGTGCTCATCTGCAAGCCAGGCTCTCATGACCATATCTCAGCGGATATGTTCAAGATCCTGATAGCTGTTGTCTGCCGTAAAAGGTTCAACTGGGGGGAGTTGCTGTTCGAGAAGATAAAGGACACCTTGGGCTCTCCGAGTTTTGGCCGCATCATAAGTCTATATCTAAATCAGCTAAATGGAGACAAGTTTGACATGAGTAAAGGTGTCCCTCTCCACTACTTGAAGAAGATGGATTCAAGTGTGTTTGACCGATGGGAGAGGTGTATTGGGCCGACTGCAGTGGAAGAACAATAGGGAGTATCTCCAGCAGTCACCCCCAATGAAGTTCCTGATACCTTGACTGCAGGAATCGAGGGGGAGCCTCTACCCCCTCATACTGATGTAGTATCTGCCATCTCCCAGCTGGCCAGAGATGCTGTGGCAGATCTACACGAAGAAAGTGAACCTGAGCTGGAGCATGAGGAGGCCCCGAACCTAAATGACCAAGGAGACGAAGCAACTATATTAGAGACTGCTGACAAAGAGTT
The DNA here is from genome assembly GCA_039583875.1 of Platanthera guangdongensis. NCBI lineage: Eukaryota > Viridiplantae > Streptophyta > Magnoliopsida > Asparagales > Orchidaceae > Platanthera > Platanthera guangdongensis. The sequence goes on along the minus strand of CM077159.1, from coordinate 42,865,203 downwards.
GGAAGGGGCTGCTGATGAAGATGAATTCATGGATGATGACGGACAGGAAGACAAGAATGAGGGACATGACGCATTGGAGGCTCCGGATCTCTTTGAACCTCCATCTGACAAGCATGCACCAGTGGAGGGGGAGTTAGAAAAATCTACAGAGGCCGCCAGCATTCCTCCATTAGAGACTGTGCTTGTATCCAGCTCTACAGATGCGTCTGCTGAAGGGCAAGGCCCACAAGTGCCTCCGGCTCTTCCATTACGAGATGAGCTAGCCACTCACACTGTAAATGTCATTCAGGGCATTGTGAATGAACTCAAAGCCTCCTTTGATGAAGCTCAGAGTAAACTGCTGCACAGAATTAAGAAGTCTGAAAATCTCATGCTCAAGAATATGGTGGAGATCAAGCATAAACTGGATAAGATGGAGAAGAAGTTTGAAGAAAAGTACACTGAGGCCGGCCAAGCTGTCACACATCTCATGGCCGGATTGAAAACGAACACTGATACTCTTGCTGTAGTAAATCAGAATGCACATGTTGTAGCTAACAACATTCAAAAGTTTGACGGTAATATGGTCACTCTCAACGCCAATCAGCAGGCCTTGGTCACTGAATTCTCCCGGACCACCAAGCATATTGATGACTCCCTACACTCCTATGCAAACTTCATCGTTGTCGAAGCCAAAAAGGGGGAGAAGGACTACATTGCTAAGATGGCTGAACTCCGAGAAGTCATGATCAATAACTTCGAACAGTCAAACAAGTACGTCTATGAGAGCTGCTGGTGGATGCTTCAACAGGCGTTAGGAGCGTTAGGCGTCGTTTTGCCTGACAATCCTGCAGGTATTCATGCTCCTGAGACTTCCATGGCTGCTGCGGGAGTAAGTGCTGCTGAGGGAATAGGTGCAAGTGCTGCAGATGTTCCCATAAGTGAAGCTGATGCTAGGGCTATTTCCAAAGCTAAACTGATGAGCATGTTTGACCAAGAGGCCCTAGCAAAAGCCAGGGGCAAGCGAAAAGATCAAGAAGGGACCTCCAAGGAGACACAGGCTGAAAAGAGAACTCGACTGAGTGAGGAGGAAGTAAGAAATGAAAAGTGGAGTCCAGTTTCAAAGAATATCATCTTGGACACCTTCTGGCTACAGGAACGGGGGGAAATCAATCGAAAGGAGGTATACAGCCAGTATGAATGGGAGATGCATAAGACGTATGAAGCGAAACGAAACATCTTCTTCAGAAACAACACGGATGCAGATAAAGTTCCTCCTCCCAGATATTACCCGAAGCCTAAAGAGTACATGGAGAGACAAAGGAAGAAGTTTTTGGCGCAAAAACTCAAGGATGACTTAGCTAAGGAAAGATAGTCAACAACTTGTAGCTTGTCATTCTCTCCTAAGAATATTTAATGCTTGTTGTTATGATATGAACAATTCTGAGATTATATATATATATATATATATATACATTTGTATTTGAATATGTGAATGACTCAAGTCCCGATCTGGTTGTTTATATTCTCCTATGCTGCATGTTTAACTTCTGAATGCTGTTTTTTATTATTTGATTAGTGTTATTCATCTTAGCTAGTAGGGTTTTGGCTTCGTCAAATATGGGGAGATTGTTGGGTATTGTATCCACAATCACCTGGATTTGAGGAAGCCACATGTCAAGCTAAGATGAATTCACAATGTATTTGATGAAACTTCTTAAGTTGTGCTTGCAGTTATTCCACGCAAAGTGCACACCAATGTCAGGGTGCAGTAGGTCAATATACACGGGTCTGCACGACGTAATCCCTCGTTGAGCAGATCAGTGTGTTGGCCTACGTGTACTCTCTCTATTGGAGTGCACTTACGTTCAAGTACAGGGCTGTGATCTTGCAGGAGCAGACAAGGAGCAAGGATGGGTCAAGGAGCAGCTCGTGGGCGGAAAGACGAAAATTCGTCTAAGTATAATTCGACGAGAATCACCAAGTGATTCTCGCCGATTCGGTGAGAATCACCAAGTGATTCTCGCCGAATCGTCGAGAATCATTAGTGATTCTCGCCGACTCTTTCCGGCTACCTCAAAACGGTGCCAAGTAAATTTCGGCGAGAATCACTAGTGATTCTCGCTGAACCCATCGCAGAGCAGATCCTGAATACCAAGTTACATTCGTTGAGAATCAAAAAGTGATTCGTCGAGAATCACTAACTGATTCTCGCCGATTCGTCGAGAATCACCTGTGATTCTCGTCGATTTTTACTTGGCGTTTTCTCTGGAAACTGCTGGACCGGATTTTGCCGCTGGACTATTTTGAACCGGTTTTCGGGATTTTTCTTATGGGTCCCACAACGGTCAAATTAGTAGTATCTACAGTATATATATATACGGGTATTTTGAACTGTAGACATACAGAAAGAAGCCGAGCAAAAACCTAGACCTAAAATCGCGATCTTCACTCCGCCGCCGCCGTCGCGCTCGAGCTAGTTGGTCGCCGTCATCGATCGGGATTCCTTCGTGATCTCCGGCGACAGAAGCTTAGCAAAGCTTGAGTCTCACGAGTCTATCCAGAGATCCCTTGTCTCTCGATTTGTTGACCGGGAAAAACTCCCCCGTCCGAATCGATCGAGACGACCGATCCTAGAGTGACCGTTGGTAGACCTAGTTTGATTCGCTACAAAGTTTGGATCTCAAAGTACTGCAGCCGCGCACCTTCGTTGCCGCCGATCCCGAACCAAGCCGCCGCTCGGATTGCCGCCGCCGGTTCCGGGGAGATCCTCTCCAAGAGAGACCAAGGTTGTAGACTCTTCGTTGACTTCACGAACACGTCGTCGAACGAAGAGGAACACCGAAGTCTCCAAACGAAGTTTGTATCTCGTGTACATTCTATTTTACTTTTGTTGTAAAGGAACGATTGTTTCGTGTTGTAAGGGTTGGGTGCAACCCGGTTTGTGGGAGTGTTGACTCCTACGTGTGGAAGGGTTCCTTCCGTTAGTGCAAGGATTGGATTTCAATCCTGTTGGAGAAGTGACCGAGTCGTCCCTTGTTGGGAGATAGGTCGAAGGGGGAAAGTGGATGTACCCAAGTCGGGGAACCACTATAAATTGTCTGTGTATTCTATGTGTTGTGCCTTTTATTTTTATTGTGCAGGTACATTCGTAAATTCCGCATAAGCATTGCTCGTCACCTATTCCCCCCCCCCCCATAGGTGAACTTTGTTGACACTAGGTGGACTTTCACAACTTTAATAGTTTCCGCTAGAATGCTCTGTGTAGGACGAGTAGTCTTGATTGGATGGTTTGAATATTCATTTGGTAATCCTTCCGACTGTCTGTGGTATATGGCGTCGGGTTCCAGCTGGACCTTCTGTTATATGTCATGCGACAGATGGGGGTGTTACAATCGGCCAGCTGTGCGCCCGGCTTGCCGAGCTGGAGGGGGCGAATGTGAGGCTGAAGGAGGAGAACCAGAACCTCAGCCGCGAGGCCCGCCGCGAGGCCTGCTGCTAGGCAGAGATCTTCTTCCCAGCCGGCGACGTCGACCCTACCCTCCCCTATAAGAGGCCACGTGTCTTTGGCGAGGCCGACCTCGCCGAAAGGCTTCAGATCAACTCCATCCAAGCTGCCGAATGCACCCTCCAGATGATGAAGAACACTGGGGTGCTGGTGGAGGGGTACGAGGAGATCTCCGTAAATGACCTGATGCCGAGCTTGTTCCCGGCGATATCGCCCAGCTAGAAGGAGGATAACCTGGACGTGATGTTCGGGAAGGGCTTCCAGGATCAATCGGGCGAAGGGGAGGACCAGTCCGGGGGGGGGGGGGTGGGCGAGGCCTAAATTTATATACTTCTCTTCTTTTTTTGTTTCCTCGCCGAGGCGAGCTCCTGTAAATACCTTTATTCAATTAAAAAGATTTTTGATCATACTCGTGCCATTTTTTTTTGTTTTTTCTTTTTGCGGTGTTCCGTGTATCCGCGAGCCCTTCCCCAGGCGGCCTCGCATAGACATGTGCTTCGAGTAGGATAATCATTAGTACGCGCCCACGCGTAAGTAACTTGAGTGCTCGATAATTCACAGGGCTTCGCCGCAGCTCGCTCGCGAGGTTTCCTTGGCCTTCTTAATCGAAAAATCAAATTCACTGAATTTTTCCAAGTAAAATAAGGTGGGGGCGGGGCCTCTCGGCGGGATCGACCTCCCCTTAGTGAGGTCCCAGGGTCTAGCTTGCCAATTCTCAGGGTTCGCCCCAGCTTGCTCTCCAGCTGTCCGTCATCTTATCGATGTGAGACCAACATCTCTAAATCTTCCAGAGTAAAACATAGTGGGGGACGAGGCGGCTCGGCGGGACCCGCCTCCTCTTAGCAAGGTCAAAGGCTCTAGCTTGCCGATCTTCTGCCGAGCCTGAGCTGGGGCAGCGAGCTCGAACTCACCCATGTCGAGCTCTCCCCTCTTGGAAGGGCCAAGTTTGTTAGGCACTCCATGGGGGGGGGGGGTAAGGACTTCTTTGGGTGACCTTTAGCTCATCAGCTTGGTGAGAGCCTGACAGCGGGATCTGCTCGGGCTCCACTATGAACACCATCAAGTGACTTCCAGCCCTGCCAGCTAGGTGAGAGCCTGACAGCGGGATCTGCTCGAGGCCCAAGGATGACACCGAGTGACTTCCAGCCCTGCCAGCTAGGTGAGAGCCTGACAGCGGGATCTGCTCGGGGTCCACTACTAACACCATCGAGTAACTTCCAGCCCTGCCAGCTAGGTGAGAGCCTAACACCGGGATCTGCTCGAGGCCCAAGGATGACACCGAGTGACATCCAGCCCTGGCAGCTAGGTGAGAGCCTGACAACAGGATCTGCTCGAGGTCCACTACTAACACCATCGAGTGACTTCCAGCCATGCCAGCTAGGTGAGAGCCTGACAGTGGGATCTGCTCGAGGCCCAAGGATGACACCGAGTGACTTCCAGCCCTGCCAGCTAGGTGAGAGCCTGACAGCGGGATCTGCTCGGGGTCCACTACTAACACCATCGAGTGACTTCCAGCCCTGTCAGCTAGGTGAGAGCCTAACAGTGGGATCTGATCGAGGCCCGAGGATGACGCTGAGTGACTTCCAGCCCTGTCAGCTAGATGAGAGCCTGACAGCGGGATCTGCTCGGGGTCCACTACTAACACCATCGAGTGACTTCCAGCCCTGCTAGCTAGGTAAGAGCCTGACAGCGGGATCTGCTCGAGGCCTAAGGATGATACCGAGTGACTTCCAGCCCTGCCAGCCAGGTGAGAGCCTGACAGCGGGATCTGCTCGGGGTCCACTACTAACACCATCGAGTGACTTCTAGCCCTGCCAGGTAGGTGAGAGCATGACAGCGGGATCTGCTCGAGTCCCGAGTATGACGCTGAGTGACTTCCAGTCCTGCCAGTTAGGTGAGAGCCTGACAATGGGATCTGCTCGGGGTTCACATTCACTTCACTTCTTCATGCGAGCCCACAGCGACAATATTGGCATATTAAAGGACTTTCATTAAAAATCAAGGCACAACTTACAAGCTTCAAGGGAAAAAGCATTTTAAGTCGTCACCGCTCTAGGTGAGACTTAGGGTCTCGCCCTCGACATTTTGGAGTCGATACCCCCTGATCTCAACACCTCTTTTACAATAAATGGGCCTTCCCAGCTGGGGTTGAGCTTCCCCACGGTTGTCGATCTTCCTGCTGCATCCACTTTCCTCAGCACCAAGTCCCCCTCCACAAATTGTTTTACTCTGACGTGCTTGTCGAAGTACTTGGCCATCCGTCTCTTCACCTCTTCTTGTCGGAGGGCGGAAAGATCCCGCAGTTCCTCCACCATGTCAAGGGAGAGCTGCAGCTCCTCCTCGTTCTCAGCCTGCCATTATTCCCTGCCTTCCTTGGCCGCAACAACTCGAGGTGTCTGAACTTCAAATTCCACGGGGAGCACTACCTCGCACCCATGAGAGAGTTTGAAGGGGGTCTCTCCGGTGCTATGTTGGGGGTGGTCCTCAGGGCCCAGAGAACCGCAGGGAGATGCTCCACCCAACTTCCCTTTAGATTTTCCACTTTCTTTTTCAGAAGGTTGACAATGATCTTGTTTGCGGCCTCCACCTGCCCGTTGCTCCTGGGGTGATAACCCGAGGCGAACCTGAGGTCGATTCCAAGCTACTCGCAAAAACTGGTGAACTCAGCGCTGACGAACTAGGGCCCGTTGTCCGTGACAATGGCCTGGGCAGCCCATGGCGGCAGATGATCTCCCCCCAAACAAAGTTTCTGATAACCTGGGAGGTCACCTTGGCCAGCGCCTTCACTTCCAACCACTTGGAGAAGTAATCGATCATTACTAGGAGGAATCTCCTCTGCCCACTGGCCTGGGGGAACGGTCCAACCAAATCCATTCCCCAAATGGCGAAGGGCCAGGGAGCCGTGATACTTTTGAGTCGCTGGGCCGGCTGTAGCTGGAGGGGGGAAAACAGCTGGCATTTGTGGCACCTTCTTGTGAACTCCGTTGCATCATGGCCTAGGGTGGGCCAGAAGTACCCCTACCTGACAATCCTCCCTTCCAGGGTCCGACTCCTTGAGTGACTCTCACACTCTCCGGAGTGGACTTCCTCCAAGATTCTTTGTACCTCGGCCACGCAACGAGCCAACATCCCCGAGAGTGTCTTCCTATACAGCTGCCCGTCATGGAGGAGGTAGTACGCTGACTTATGCCTGAGCTTATTCTTATCTGCCCCCTCGATATATTCTCTCGTGGAGAGGAAAGTTACAACTGAGTCCATCCATGAAGGTCGTTGATCTATCTCCATGAGCTCCCCCTCTTCGATGGAAGGGCGGAATAGGTCGGTGATGGTACCCACCACCCGAGGACCGTGCTTTGCGAGCTGATTGACCTGCTCATTTTCCTCCCGGGGCATGTGCTGGATGGAAAAAGTTTGGAACGTGTTGATGACCCCCTTTACCTTGGCTAAGTACAACCGCAGGGTAGGCTCTCTTGCTTCAAACTCCTCGTTGATCTGGGAAGATACCACCATGGAGTCGATAAGGACCTCCACGTCCAGCACCCCCAGCTTCCTGGCCAGGTGCAGCCCTGCTATCACGGCCTTATACTCGGCTTGATTGTTTGTGATGGGAAAGTGCACCGCTACCGTCTGCTCAATTCTAGTCCCCTGAGGGCTCTCCAAGATTACTCCCACTCCCAGGGAGTGCTTCCCCGAGGCGCCATCCACCTTCACCTTCCAAGGAGTCGGACGAGTGAGCGCTTCCTCCGCCACCTCAATCGTATAATCAGCCAAGGAGTCGGCCATCGCTTGAGCTTTGATCGAGAGGCGCGGAACGAAGGAGACGTCAAACTCACTCAACTCCACCGACCACTTGTCCAGCCTACCAGAATGCTCCACCCCCTCAAAGATGTTGCGGAGAGGATGGTCAGTCACCACTCGGATTGAGTGTGCCTGGAAATAATTTCGCAACCTTCGGGTTGAGATGATCAGGGCGAAAGCCAGCTTCTACAAAATTGGATACCGGAGCTCGGCCTTCCTCTGGACCTGACTCACGTAGTAAATAGGGAGCTTCTTCTTCCCTTCCTCCCGAACTAGGACGGAGCTCAAGGCCTCAGCCCCGACCCCGAGATATAAAAATAGGTCCTCCCCCTCCTTGGGTCCTTGGAGCAGCGGAGCCTGGGTCAACTGCATCTTGAGGGCTTGGAATGCCTCCTCGCACTCCTTGGTCCATTCGAACCTTTGACCGCCCATTGGCGTTTTGAAGAAGGGGGAGCACTTTTCTCCAGCCCGGGAGAGGAACCTACTTAGCCCTACTAGCTTTCCTGTCAGGCGTTGCACCTCCTTGGTATTCTGTGGCGACCCTAGCTCCACGATAGCCTTGACCTTGTCAGGATTCGGCTCGACCCCCGCATGGGTGAGGAGATGTCCCAAGAACTTCCCCCGGCTAGCCCCCAAAACACATTTCAGGGGGTTCAATCGCATCTTGTACTTGCGCAGGGTGGCAAAGGACTCCTCTAGGTCTTGGAGGTGGGAGTCCACATCCTTACTCTTGATCATAAGGTCATCTACGTACACCTCCAGGTTCCTCCCCTTTTGCTCTTTGAAGACCCTATCCATCATCTTCTGGTAGGTCTCCCCTGCGTTCTTTAGCCCGAAGGGCATCATCTTGTAACAATAGCATCCATCTCTCGTGATGAACGAGACATCCTTGACGTCCGGTTGGTGCATCCTGATTTGATGATAACCTGAAAAAGCATCTACGAAACTCATTACAGAAAAATCAACGACTGACTCAACCAGCGCGTCGATCCAAGGCAAGGGATAACAGTCCTTAGGACAAACTTTATACCATGACCACATTGGAGACCCAGCCAGAGTATTGGATTTCAGACACGAAGCCGGCCTTGAGAAGCTTTACCACCTCCTCTCTGATGGGCTCTGCCAGCTTGTCCGCAGTGGATCTCTTCTTTTGTTGGACGAGGCGTGGTCCCGGGTCCGGGTTGAGGCGGTGGCAGGCCACATCCGCGTCAACCCCCGGCATCTCTGCGGCGTTCCATGCGAAGATATCCACATTCTTCTGGATGCACTCAAGAATCCTGCCTTAGTCCTCCGGGGTCAGCCCTCCGCTGATGCGGACCTTCTTCACCCTGCCTCCACGGGTGAGGACCTCCAGATTCACCACTTCCTCTGTATCCTCCAACCTGGACTGCTCTCCCCATCCTTCAGAATCCATTTCCTCCGGAACGGGGACCTCCACCTCCACCTTTTCCTCCACGGCCATCATTTCGGCCATCTCCTCCTGGTCTCTTCCTGTTGTCTCCTGCTCTGCGTAGTTCTCCACCTCTAGCTCCTCCCTGCCTGCTTCCTGCTCAGCCTCCTCCATCCTTTGCCCCATCTCCTCGGCTCCCTCCTGCCAAGAGATGGAGTTCACAGCGGTGACATAGCATTCCCGCGCCACCTTGGGGTACCCCCTGACCCTGACATAAATTCCCTCAACATTGAACTTCAAGCACTGATGGAATGATGAGGGGTCGCAACGGAAGACACTGATAAGGGGCCTCCCGAAGATGGCACTGTAGATGCTGGGGGAATCCACGATGACGAACCTGTAGTTTCTGGACTGCCCCCCCCCCCCCCCCCCCCCCAGGGTGACATGGAGGCTGACTCCTCCCTCCACTTCCTTCCTCTCCCCCGAAAACCCGAACAAGGGTCTGTTCGAGGCCAGAACTCTCTTCGCCTCCACCTTCATCGCGTCAAACGCCTTCTTGAAGATGACGTTGACGGAGCTTTCGTTGTTAACGAGGATCCGAGAGACGGTAAAATTTTTGATGGCTGCCCTGATGACCAGTGCATCACAGAATGGATCCTCGTGATCCGGCATGTTTCTCCTGGAGAAGGTGATCCTCTCTTCTGGGGGTGGGGTTTGGGATGTGGAGGCAACGCTCCGACGGTACATGGTGTGGAGGCTCGCCTTTCGGGAAGCCTCGACCCCCCCCCCCCCCCCCCCCCCCCCCGTGGATCACTCTGATCCCTCCCTGGGTTCCAACATCCACCCGGTCTTCGCAACGGTCCTCTACCCGAGGCAGGACCTCCTCGATCCTTACTTCCTGGCGCCCCTGCTGCTGCTGCTGCTGCTGTTCCTTGTTCCCTCTTATTTCAAGGAACTCCGAGCATGTGGCTGTGGCGTGCCCCTCCTCCTGATGGAAGTCGCAATAGGGCAATTCCACCCTAACTTCTCTCCTCCTTCTCCTTGCTACTCTCCTCCTCTCCCCCATGGCTATGGCCATAGCCTCCTCTTGATCGGGGAGTCGGGACCTCTGGGCCTGCCTCCAGCCCGGGGGTGTAATTGATCTTGTCATCCTTGATGGCGATCCCTTCCTTGGTACCCTCTCTGTGGCCCCTGCCCTTGCCACTCAGGCCTCCAGCCCGGCCGACGGTCGGGCTCCTGACGCCCCCACCTAGGCTGCTGCTGCCCCTGGAGCTGCCTTTGCTCCCTCTGCCTGGGCTCTCCTCTCCTCTCCTCCTGTCCCCTTCCTTTCGACTCCTTCTCCTCCTTCGTGGCCCACCTGGCGAACTTCCGTGCAAACTCCGGGTTTGACACCTCCCCGTCAACTTCTCTCGCCGCCCTCTCCATCAGCTCCTCGTAGGAGAAGGGGGAACCCTCTTCAGCTCCATCCAGAAGAATCCCTGCTACAGGCCCAGGGTAAAGGCCATCATCAAACTATGGCCCAGCATCTACTGGACCTGTGTAACCTCCTCCTGGAACCGATCCACGTAGCTCCCCAGCGTCTCATTCACCCCCTGCTTGATGTGGAACAGGGATTCCGACTCCTTCTTCCTCCTCTTCAAGGTAGTGAACCTCAGCATGAACCCCTGGTGCAGGTCCTCGAAGCAGTAGATGGAGCTGGTCGGTAGCTGGTGGAACCACTCCCTTGACTTCTCCTTGAGGGTGAGAGCTAAGATTCAGCACTTGAACCCATCCGACATCTGTCGAATTGAGACTACATCCTCGAACCATTGAATGTGCTGGACGGGGTCTCCCTTCCCGATGTAGTAAGACATTTCGGGTTCCCTGAACCCATCCGGAACTGGGGAAGAGGAAACCAAGTCACTGAAGGGGCTTCCTCCCCCTACTGGGCGAGCTGGCGAGTCTCGCAAGCCTAGCTCGCCGAACCGGCCTCGGCCTGCCGAGCCAGGGAAGAACTCGCACCCGGGGAGCTCGCATCCACGACCTTCCTCGGCCACTTCCTTCCCAGCTCGCCTGTCGGGGGCGTCTTCACCCAGATAGGGTGCGGCCCTGATCTAGGCTACTGGAGTCGAGCACTCGGCCCACGTGCCGAGTGCGAACTTGACGAGGTTCAGCACCTCACTTCTGATATCCTCGAACATCCTCACCGTGGTGAGAGGCGGGGGGGGGGGGGGGGTGGGGGTGGGGGTGGCAAGTCCGGTCTGTCAGATCCCTGTCCTCCCGTCATCGAGCTCGCCGGAGTTTTTCTGTGCTGACCACTCTCCACGCTCGCCGCACCAAAATGTTGAAACCGAGAAATCGGTCTCCTATGGAGTTCACCCATGGGGAAGGGGTGGTCGCGCGCCCACTTCACTCCTGCAAGCAAAACAACAAAAGTGAAAGGGGAAACTAGATCTGATATACTCTAAAGGGGGGGTGAATAGAGTATATGGTGCTTTTTAAAATACAAAGAAAAACTTTTGCAAAGCTTTACAACAATTGTTGTAATGAGTGTAAGCAGGGAAGCAGAAATAAAACTAAGCTATGCAGAAATTAAGCACAAGAAAATCTAGGCCAGAAACAAAAAGAAAACATGCAGAACCAGATGACACAAGGAAATATAGTGGTTCCCCAACTTGGGTACATCCACTCTTCTACCACCCTAGGTAGGAATCCACTGCAGGATGAGTTGATCAGGTGTCCTGGGCAGCAATGAGCTTTTGATAAGGTGATCAAAAACCAAATCAGATTTTTTGATCAGGTGTCTTGCCACCAATGAGCTTTTGACAAGGTGCTCAAAAACCAGATTCAAACTTTTGAAGGGAGTTTGAAAAACCCTTTACAGAGAGGGGGTTGAGAGAGTTATGGCAGTCTTCTCTTTCTCAATCAACTGAGAAGACTAAGTGGATTGATTTCAAAGCTCCCCCTGAGTCCTTGATCTTCAGGAAGATGAGCTTTGCTGAGGGTGATAGGCCTTCAAAAATAGATCTCCAGCAGAAGATGATTTCAGCAAGCTGAAATATAGATTGTCTGGAGTCTTGAAATGATGTTGGCCTTGAACACTTGAGAGCTGAAGAGATCTGAAGAATGTTTGAAAGCTTGATCTCTTGATGATGAGTGTTCTTCTGAATTCTTGTTGACAGAATATTTTTCAGAGTCTCTGTATATTGAGAGGTGTCCTATTCTTGTCAATCTCTATCTTTTGTTCTTGTCTATATTCTCTATCTTCATTCAAAAACATTCTCTTTTATTCTCTGTGTCTGAATAGGATATTACTCTGTCAAAGATAGCCGTTGGTCTGCATTGATTACAGCCTTAATTGCATAATCTGTTCTGAAGGAAAGTCCACTGAATTGTTCCTTGAAAAATCCCTTGAAACTTGCTCCAGAAGTAAATGAAAACGGCTGGCAGATCTTCTGAATTAAATGCAGAATAACTTCTATCTGATTTGAATTTGAATTCTGAAAGATAACTGAAATCGTCGAACTGAGCTCTGCTATCGTCGAGCTGAGCTCAGCGAATTGGAAAATGCAAGCAGCAAAGAAATCGTCGATCTGAGCTCAAAGATCGTCGAACTGAGCTCAGAGATAAGGATCCAGAGCAGAGTCAAAATCGTCGACCTGAGCTCAGCGATCGTCGACCAGAGCTCGACGATATTATGAGGTTTGAGCTCAGCGATCGTCGAATGGAGCTCGACGATCTGTCAATAGTTGAGCTAGACGATCGTCGACCGGAGTTCGACGAAACGTCATGCTGAGCTCGACAATTTGGACTTAGTCTCCAGAAAAACTTGGGTCTTCAGAGCAGCTCCCAATCCTAGCCTTCTAACCCTTAGACTCAATACTAATTGACCTATTAAGCTATACAGAAGGTCAAAACATAGATTCCTAGAGACATAGTGATCCTGACCCAAATTAGTAATAGAGTGTTCCAACAATCTCCCCCTATTTGGGTTAGGAAAACTATTTACAGACATAGGAAAAACAAACAACATCATACAGTCACAAAAACATAAAGACAGCAGCAGCTAGACATCACAGAACCATCACAGAGATATATATAAACATGATATCCAGAAGGCAGTCAGAGAAACCAAGAGTTATCACCTTACAGAGTTATTCCTTTTCTTTGCCTTTTACCATTTTAATTTCTCTGTTAGGATTTAATGCTTCTTTGTTGGATCTTGTATCATCAGCTGCTCCCAGATATGTTTGCTTAGAAGTCCTTGGAACCACTGCAGCAGGATGCAATTCCATGTACCTGTCTGCATCAAAAAATTTGCTGGAAGCATATCTTTCCAGTTCTTTCTGTCTTTGTTCTGACATTGTGGAGATGTTGGAGGTGTCTAGGCCTTTCTCTTTGTCTTTCTTGATTTGATCTAAAGCAGCCAGCTCTTTCATTCTAGCAGTCCAAGCCACAGGATTCTTCTCAGGGTCCTCAAATGGAACAGGTGGCTCATACCTGTTGGAAGAAGTATCTTGAGGAGTTCTGGCAGTCACAGTATCTTTGAGCTTATAGGGGAAAGGACCAGAAGATGTGTCAGAAGGAACATGTCCTCCCCTGGAGTAAGGATGCTGTCTGGAATGCCCTTTGGAGTAAACCTGAGTCTCTCTTTGGTTTCCCCTATATCCTCCCCTTCTAGAGTAAGAGCCCCTAGACTGGCTTTCCCTTTGATATGTTCTAGCATGAGGTTGGTAGGGAGCCTGGCTTCTAGCAGGGCTTGAACTTGCAGAGCTGCCACCTGCACCTGCATCAGGTGGAGGTGGTGGAGGAGGATGAGGGTGCTTGAACTGAGTGGAATCTTTCTCATACTTCCTCTTCTTCTTCATAGCCTTTAGCTGGTTCTTAGAGAACTGCATCCAATGCTCAGAAATTGGGCAGTTGTGCAGAATATAATAAGGGACATCATTGTCATCTCTAACTTTGGCAGGAGGAACCCTCTTCAATGCCTTACTTCTTGCTTTCCTTTTCTTTGCATGGTGGCAGATGAATCATCAGAAGCAGTGTTATAATCCTCAGAAGAGGAGCAAAATATTGGTGGGTGTTGGAACACCCTATTACTAATTTGGGTCAGGATCACTATGTCTCTAGGAATCTATATTTTGACCTTCTGTATAGCTTAATAGGTCAATTAGTATTGAGTCTAAGGGTTAGAAGGCTACGATTGGGAGCTGCTCTGAAGACCCAAGTTTTTCTGGAGACTAAGTCCAAATCGTCGAGCTCAGCACGACGTTTCGTCGAACTCCGGTCGACGATCGTCTAGCTCAACTATTGACAGATCGTCGAGCTCCATTCGACGATCGCTGAGCTCAAACCTCATAATATCGTCGAGCTCTGGTCGACGATCGCTGAGCTCAGGTCAACGATTTTGACTCTGCTCTGGATCCTTATCTCTGAGCTCAGTTCGACGATCTTTGAGCTCAGATCAACGATTTCTTTGCTGCTTGCATTTTCCAATTCGCTGAGCTCAGCTCGACGATAGCAGAGCTCAGTTCGACGATTTCAGTTATCTTTCAGAATTCAAATTCAAATCAGATAGAAGTTATTCTGCATTTAATTCAGAAGATCTGCCAGCCGTTTTCATTTACTTCTGGAGCAAGTTTCAAGGGATTTTTCAAGGAACAATTCAGTGGACTTTCCTTCAGAACAGATTATGCAATTAAGGCTGTAATCAATGCAGACCAACGACTATCTTTGACAGAGTAATATCCTATTCAGACACAGAGAATAAAAGAGAATGTTTTTGAATGAAGATAGAGAATATAGACAAGAACAAAAGATAGAGATTGACAAGAATAGGACACCTCTCAATATACAGAGACTCTGAAAAATATTCTGTCAACAAGAATTCAGAAGAACACTCATCATCAAGAGATCAAGCTTTCAAACATTCTTCAGATCTCTTCAGCTCTCAAGTGTTCAAGGCCAACATCATTTCAAGACTCCAGACAATCAACATTTCAGCTTGCTAAAATCATCTTCTGCTGGAGATCTATTTTTGAAGGCCTATCACCCTCAGCAAAGCTCATCTTCCTGAAGATCAAGGACTCAGGGGGAGCTTTGAAATCAATCCACTTAGTCTTCTCAGTTGATTGAGAAAGAGAAGACTGCCATAACTCTCTCAACCCCCTCTCTGTAAAGGGTTTTTCAAACTCCCTTCAAAAGTTTGAATCTGGTTTTTGAGCACCTTGTCAAAAGCTCATTGGTGGCAAGACACCTGATCAAAAAATCTGATTTGGTTTTTGAGCACCTTATCAAAAGCTCATTGGTGCCCAGGACACCTGATCAACTCATCCTGCAGTGGATTCCTACCTAGGGTGGTAGAAGAGTGGATGTACCCAAGTTGGGGAACCACTATATTTCCTTGTGTCATCTGGTTCTGCATGTTTTCTTTTTGTTTCTGGCCTAGATTTTCTTGTGCTTAATTTCTGCATAGCTTAGTTTTATTTCTGCTTCCCTGCTTACACTCATTACAACAATTGTTGTAAAGCTTTGCAAAAGTTTTTCTTTATATTTTAAAAAGCACCATATACTCTATTCACCCCCCCCCCTTTAGAGTATATCAGATCTAGTTTCCCCTTTCAATTGGTATCAAAGCGAGGTTGGTTAATCATACCATATCTGTTTGGTTGTACAGGCTAACACCTGAACCCCAAGATCCCAAACTAGATCCTTCTTTTGTATTTTTTTTATTAGATTTAGCTTGCACAAATCATGGCCCAAAACAAAGATTATGCTAGCACCAGACCTCCAGTGTGCAATCTATCAAAGTTTGCACTTTGGAAAGCAAGGATTAGACTCTACATGAATTCTATTGACGAAGATATTTTTAATTCTATCTTGACAGTGTGTCCAAGACCTCCAGAGAGCACAAGCACAAATGCTGTTCCACCTCCATCAGGAACAGATGCTGACATCAAAAAGTGGAAAGTAGCTGATGCCAAGGCAATGAACATTTTAGCTCAGACAATGTCAGATGACATCTTTCAAAAAGTAGCTGAATGCAATTCAGCCAAGGAAATTTGGGACAAGCTCTCAGAAATTGTCTCTGGCTCAGCTGATGAGAGAAAGGACAGAAGATCCCATCTCATCTCCTAATATGAGAACTTCAAGAAGGGAGAAACAGAGTCAGTGGGAGACATGTACAACAGACTGAGTCTAATTGTCAGTGAACTGAGGACATTAGACAAAGAGATCTCACTGACAGAACTCAATGACAAGATCCTAATGTGCTTCCCCAGCACTTGGGATTCAAGAATCTGGCCAATTAAAGATGCCAGAAGTCTGAATGAGATCACCACTGAAGCCTTGTTGGGTAAGCTCAAATCTTATGAGCTACTCATCAAGAACAGAGAAGAAGAACAGAAGGCTGCTTCACCAGCCACAAGAAAGGAGAAGACTATAGCATTCAAGGCAACTGAGGATCTGCCTGAAGAAAAAGGAACAACCAATGATGAACTTCTCAGCTTGTTGGCCAAAAGATTCTATAAGATGGCCAGAAAGGACTTCAGAAGAAGATCATACAAGGAGCAGGATAAGCCAAGGTATGACAAGTCCATTGGCAATAGCAAAGACATTATTTGCTTTGGTTGCAGGAAACCAGGGCATATGGTTCCTGACTGTCCAGAAAACAAGAACAAGGACAGAAGTGACAGAAAAGAAAGAAGAAAGGAGAAGGACTCCAAAAGGAATGGAAATAGCAAACCTTCCTCCAGCAGAAATAAGCACACAAGGAAAGGAATTGTTGCTGAATCCTGGAGTGAGACTGAAGAGGAGTCAGAAGCCTCTTCCAGCTCAAGTGATGATGAGGATGATGCAGAGGAAAAGGAGTTCTGCATGATGACAATCAATGCCTCACAACACAACTCAGAGGAAGAGAAGTCAGAGTCAGACTCAGAGACTCAACCTGAAGAAGATCAGGTAATCAGCTCTTTTGATTTCACTTCAGAAGATTTTAAACTTGAATTTAAAGCACTATGTTTAGACCTGCTGAAGTCTGAGAAAGAGATCATCTCTCTCAGGAATCAATTATCTGAACAAAATGCTTTAAAATCAGAAAACCTCAAACTCTCTCAGGAGTTGGAGAACTATAGGGAACATATAGCTTCACTGAAGAGTGAGCTCTCTGAGGCCAAGAAGCTTGAAGAATCTCTCAATGGGAGAAGCATCAAGCTGATGGACATCACAAGCACAGTGAACTCAAGATTCAACAGTACACTGGGCTTGGGTGCCTCATCTAGCCAACCTATTGTTCTAACAACCCCTATCAAGTTCATTTCTGACAAGGGAAAGGGAGTTGTAGAGGTTGCCAGGAAAAATTCTGATCTGCCTCAGAAATTCAAGTCCCAGCAGAAATCGTCGAACGAAGCTCGACGATCGCCGAATGAAGATCGACGATCGCCGAACGCAGCTCGACGACCTCAGGGAAAATCGTCGAACGTAGATCGACGATCTCAGCCAAAGTCGTCGAACGCTGCTCGACTATCTCATATACCTGACCTCACCCATAGTCGACCGTCGAACGGAGCTCGACGATCTGACCCAAGATCGTCGAACTCAGCTCCAAGATCGTCGAACAGAGGTCAGAGCTCTGGAGATTTTTTCAAAGGCAAGTCAAAATTTAATCCTAAGGGTTCTTCATCCCAAACCTTTAACCCTTATACTGAATGGATTTTACCTCCAAGGAGATATCATCCTGAAGGATATAAGAGTCAGCCAGGGATGTCTTTCATTTCTGAATTTAAAGGTTATCAACCTAGGCCCAAGGTAAACTGGGTCAAAAACAAGTAAATTGTTTTATGTGCAGGTGAAGACCTATCCAACATCTAACCAGCAATGGTATTTGGATAGTGGGTGCTCTAAGCACATGACAGGGAACAAGGACAACCTCAATCCCTTTAGAGCCAAGCTTGGACCCAAAGTTATCTTTGGTGATTCCAACTTTGCACAGACTAAAGGATATGGAGAAGTCCAGATTGGTTCTGTAACCTTCAAGAAGGTAGCATATGTGGAAGGACTGAAGCACAACCTAATCAGCATCAGTCAGCTATGTGATGAAGGCTACCAGGTGACCTTCAGCAAAACCTTATGCAAAATCAAGTCAGAGGACAACACAACTGTGTTGACAGGTAAAAGGAAAGGTAACATCTACCTAGTAGATTTTCTTTCAACTTCTATAGATATCTGTTTATTCAATTCAGTTTGTAGACCAAATGTTTTATGGCATAAGAGATTAGGACACCTAAACCTTAGAACTATTGCTAGGCTCTCCAAGGACAACCTTGTTAGAGGACTACCTTCTGGCCCCTACAAGAAGGAAGGACTCTGCAAGGCTTGTCAATTAGGCAAGCAAACTAAGAACAGTTTTAAGTCACTTAATAAGAGTGATTCACCTAGGATATTGTATCTGTTACACATGGATCTATTTGGACCCATCACAGTACAAAGCCTAGGAGGGAAATCCTACACTTTAGTGATTGTAGATGACTTCTCTAGATTCACTTGGGTGTTCTTTCTAAGGAAGAAGTCTGATAACTTTAAGTGTCTGACAGAGTTTCTCAAATGTATAAAGATTGAGTTCAATACTCACATTGCCCTGATCAGAAGTGATCATGGGACAGAGTTTGATTCTCTTCTTATGCAAGAGTTCTGTCAGAGTGAAGGGATCAGACATACTTTCTCAGCTCCTAGAACTCCTCAACAAAATGGGGTAGCTGAAAGGAAAAATAGAACCCTTATTGAATCTGCCACTACATTGTTGTCAGATGCTCATCTACCTCTATCCTTCTGGGCAGAGGCAGTGAACACCTCCAACTATGTGCTGAACAGAAGTCTGATACATAAACTGAAGGGAAAGACTCCCTATGAATTACTCAAAGGGAAGAAACCTAAAGTTGACTATTTCAAAATTTTTGGTTGCATTTGCTATATTCACAATAATGATAAGAAACATCTAGCAAAATTTCAAGCCAAAGCTGATGAAGGAGTGTTTCTGGGATACTCCATGATCAGCAAGGCCTATAGGGTTTATAATAAATCATCATTGAAAATTGAGGAATCTGTTCATGTTTCTTTTGATGAAACTAACATGTCTTTCAAGGAGAAGATTCCTTCTACCATAGAACCTTTGCAGGAACACTCTCTAGTTGAAGATATGAACAAGCTACAGGTTGCTCAAGAGGATGAAAGCAGTGAATATGAAAGCAATGCTCAACATATTGAAGCACAACCTGAAGAGCCAGTTGTTGTACCACAAGAGGAAACAACAACACAGGTTGATGAACAATCAACACCCCCGGTTGATTTAGTAACATCAAGAGACCATCCAATTTCCCAGATTATTGGAGAAATCTCAGCTGGTGTGCAAACCAGAAATCAGGTCAACCAAAACCTGTTGCACACCTACTTTCTTTCTCAAATTGAACCTCAGTCCATTCAAGATGCAGAGCACGATCCACACTGGATCATTGCCATGCAAGAAGAGTTGCATCAATTTGAGAGAAACAAAGTATGGGAACTAGTGCCAAAGCCAAAGGATCATTCCATTGTTGGAACAAAATGGGTATTCAGAAATAAACTGGATGATCAAGGAGTAATAATAAGGAACAAGGCAAGGCTAGTTGCCCAAGGATATTCTCAAGAAGAAGGAATTGACTACGACCAGACTTTTGCACCTGTTGCAAGATTGGAAGCCATCAGAATTTTTCTAGCTTATGCAGCTCACAAAGGCTTCAAGGTTTATCAGATGGATGTCAAGAGTGCCTTCTTAAATGGAGACATCAAAGAGGAAGTCTATGTCAGACAACCTCCAGGTTTTATCTCTCCAACTCTTCCTGATTTTGTTTTTAGATTAAATAAAGCATTATATGGTCTCAAGCAAGCTCCTAGAGCATGGTATGAGACCCTAGCATGCTTTCTCTTGAAAAATGGTTTTATAAGGGGTAGAGTAGACCAAACTCTTTTCATTAGAACCCATAAGTCCCATACCCTACTAGTACAAATCTATGTAGACGATATCATTTTTGGTTCTACTGACTCAAAATTGTGCAGAAGGTTTTCTAACTTAATGCATTCTAAATTTGAGATGAGTAGCATGGGTGAGCTATCCTTCTTCCTAGGATTGCAAGTCAAACAACATGCTGAAGGCATCTTTATTTCTCAAACCAAATATGCTCATGAGCTGGTTAAGAAATTTGGCATGTCTGAGGCATCTTGTATGAAAACACCCATGCCTACCAATGCTGTATTGGATGCTGATGAACATGGGAAACCTGTTGATCAGACAACATATAGAGCAATGATTGGCTCTTTACTGTATCTTACAGCTAGTAGACCAGATATAATGTTTGCTACATGTATATGTGCTAGATTCCAAGTTAGCCCTAGAGAGTCACACCTCACATTAGTAAAGAGGATTCTTAGGTATGTTAAAAGTTGTCCAAATCTAGGTCTCTGGTATCCAAAAGATTCAGCATTTGAGTTAACTGGATTCTCTGATGCTGATTATGCTGGATGCAGAATTGACAGGAAAAGCACCAGTGGAACTTGTCAGTTCCTTGGTGATAGACTTGTCTCTTGGTTTTGCAAGAAACAAACATCTGTGTCAACTTCAACTGCTGAAGCTGAATATATGGCTGCAGGCAGTTGTTGTTCACAAATACTGTGGATTCAAAACCAACTCCTAGACTATGGTTACAACTTAGAAAAGTCAAAAATCTTTTGTGACAATACAAGTGCTATCTCCATAGCTCAAAATCCAGTCCTCCATAGTAGGACAAAACACATAGAGATTAGGCATCACTTCTTAAGGGACAATGTTGAAAAGAATAAAATTGAACTGCAATATATCCCAACTGATTTACAAAGGGGAGATATTTTCACCAAGCCTTTGGATGAAAAGAAACATACTTTCTTCCTAAATCAGTTAGGAATGTTAGATGGAGGAAGTCTTAAATAATATCCAAGATTTTGAAAGCTAAAAATTGACCAAGACTAGGCAAAATTCTGATTTTCCTTAGTGTCTAGAATTTTCTAATATCTGAACTGCGCTCGACGATTTCCCCAAAGATCGTCGAACGGAGTTCGACGATTTCCTGAATCGACGAACTGAGTTCAGCGTTCCTTTGATAGTATGGACTATCTCTTCTGGTCAACGATCGTCGAACGGCGCTCGACGATTTTGTTCACTGAACGATCGTCGAACGGAGCTCGACGCCTTTCCAGATCGTCGAACGGAGATCGACGATTTTGGAGTCTCTTCAGATTCCTTTAGAAGCCTCGATCGTCGAACTGAGTTCAACGATCTTTCCTTTTCTGCGTCGAACCCTAATATAAAACTCATTTTTCGCCGTCGTTCTCTCTTGCGCTTTCAATTTCTCTGCAGAAATTTTCTTCCCTCCAAACAGTTCTACACTTGGTCGTTTTGTCTGTTGATTTTTGCAGGTACAATGGCCGTTTCAGTTGTTGTACTCGCCGCAATGAAATTTGATGCGGGTTTTGACATTGATCTAGACTCCTTCAACACAACTGATCAAGTCTTCCAGGACATCCTCAGTTTATTCAAAGATCAGCATCTATCTGCCCTTATGACAACAAGAATCAAACTTGCCTCTGATGAAATCAAAGAATGGGTATTTACTGCACACAACCTTGACAACAACACCATTGTTGGATCCATTGGTGGCACCCAGGTACCTCTGACCCCAACAGTCCTCACAGAGGTTTTTGGTTTAAGGAATGGTGAAGACTCTGCTGAACTTTCTGGAGAAGAATTCTCTGATATACTTGCCAGGATGGGTCATCCTGAGGGGAACCCTAGCAAGTTGTTTAAGAGGAACCTGTCAGTGGAATACAGGTTTCTGGCAGATGTTGTAGGCAAGGTTCTGTTGGCCAAACATTCTGCCCATGACACCATCTCCAGATATCAGCTCTGCCTCATGGGAGCTCTGGTAGATAGGAGAAGCTTGAACTGGGGAGAAGTCTTTTTTGATCTGTTGAAGAAAAAGATAAACAAAACCTTTGTGAATTATGGAAGAATTCTGGGAGTCTTCCTTCAGGCTAAGTGCCCTACCCTGCTAGTCTCCTCTGGAGTGCACATCAATGCCTCCAAGAGACTCACCTGTGCCCTATTTGGGAAATGGGACAGGCAAATCATCAAGCCCAGCAGGCCCTCTCCATCTGCCCCTTCAGGCACCAGGACTCTAAGAGTCACTCCACCCCAGGTCTCTGCCCCTGCAGAAGACCTTCCTGCTGCTAGTGCTGCTTCTTCTCCTCCTCCAAGTCCAACCCTACCCATTTCATCCACCACTCCAGCTCCCTCCACCATTACAATTTCCAGCCCATCTCCAACCTCTATTCCATCTCCAGCAACCATCTCATCTCCACCAGCAGACCACTTCCATCCCCTATTCTCTTATCCCCCACCAGATGTCACCTCATCCCCATCCCTTCCATCCTTCACACTTCTGGATGAATCCTACATGGATGATTCCCCCTCCTCTCCTCCAGAATTACCATCCTCTTCCACCTCTTTCCAAGACCTTCTCCACCACATTATTGCCCAACCCACATTCACTCCATCCATATCCATCTCATTATCCTCCATCTCCACCATCCCCTCTCCTGAGCCATTCATTCCACCCTTCAGCCCTCCTCCTCCAGCTCCATCAGCCATCCCTGTACCCTCTACCTCTGCTCCTCTTCTTGAGCAAGTAGATCTCCCAGCCTTGGCTGACCAGTTGTATGAGCTCCTTGCACCCAGGCTCTCTCTTCTCATGGAGGCCTCTTTAGCTCCTCTACAACAGTCAGTGGCAGCTCTCTCTGCCAGGCTTTCCTCCTTCCTTACTCCTCAAGCAGCACCCCAGCAGTGTGCCTTGATACAGCTGTATCTGTATCCAGGCAGGGGGAGATGCCCTATGAAGCCAGCCTTCATGCTGCTGTTACTGCTGCTTCTGCTGCTACTGATGTTGTTTCTGTGTCTGCTTCTGCTACTGCTGCTGCTCCTGCATCTGTTGCCTCTGCTACTCCAGTCCTAGCAATAGACCTAAGGTCTTTGCTATCTACATTTGATACTGCATACTACTGCTGCCTCCCAGAGCCCAATGCTGTCCAGCCCTCTGAAGATCTGTCCAAGGCTCTGGTGCCCTTCTCATGCTGTGACCCCAGTATAATTTCTGCTTTTATTCATTCAGTGACTGCTGCTTCTGATGATGTTACTGCTGCTGCTGATGAAGAAAAGGCTGTATCTGCCTCTGAAATTATCCCTGCTGCTGAAGAAATTGTTTCTGTTGAGCCCTTTTCCCAGGATTCTCTGATGACAGAGGCTGCTATTTTTGAGCCTGCTGAAGTTGTTGTTGTTGTTACTGAAGCTGCTGCTGCTGTCTCTCCTGAAGTTACTAGTGCTGTTTCTGAAGTTGTTTCTGTTGCCCCATCTGTTGCTGTTCCTGTTGCTGCCCCTTCTGCTTCTGCCCCATCAGCTGCTGTTCAACTGAAAGAAACATTGATGAAGAAGATTGATGCTTTATATGATGCACAGAGTTCTGAATCTGAGGATTATAACACTGCTTCTGATGATTCATCTGCCACCATTGCAAAGAAAAGGAAAGCAAGAAGTAAGGCATTGAAGAGGGTTCCTCCTGCCAAAGTTAGAGATGACAATGATGTCCCTTATTATATTCTGCACAACTGCCCAATTTCTGAGCATTGGATGCAGTTCTCTAAGAACTAGCTAAAGGCTATGAAGAAGAAGAGGAAGTATGAGAAAGATTCCACTCAGTTCAAGCACCCTCATCCTCCTCCACCACCTCCACCTGATGCAGGTGCAGGTGGCAGCTCTGCAAGTTCAGGCCCTGCTAGAAGCCAGGCTCCCTACCAACCTCATGCTAGAACATATCAAAGGGAAAGCCAGTCTAGGGGCTCTTACTCTAGAAGGGGAGGATATAGGGGAAACCAAAGAGAGACTCAGGTTTACTCCAAAGGGCATTCCAGGCAGCATCCTTACTCCAGGGGAGGACATGTTCCTTCTGACACATCTTCTGGTCCTTTCCCCTATAAGCTCAAAGATACTGTGACTGCCAGGACTCCTCAAGATACTTCTTCCAACAGGTATGAGCCACCTGTTCCATTTGAGGACCCTGAGAAGAATCCTGTGGCTTGGACTGCTAGAATGAAAGAGCTGGCTGCTTTAGATCAAATCAAGAAAGCCAAAGAGAAAGGCCTAGACACTTCCAACATCTCCACAATGTCAGAACAAAGACAAACAGAACTAGAAAGATATGCTTCCAGCAAATTTTTTGATGCAGACAGGTACATGGAATTGCATCCTGCTGCAGTGGTTCCAAGGACTTCTAAGCAAACATATCTGGGAGCAGCTGATGATACAAGATCCAACAAAGAAGCATTAAATCCTAACAGAGAAATTAAAATGGTAAAAGGCAAAGAAAAGGAATAACTCTGTAAGGTGATAACTCTTGGTTTCTCTGACTGCCTTCTGGATATCATGTTTATATATATCTTTGTGATGGTTCTGTGATGTCTAGCTGCTGCTGTCTTTATGTTTTTGTGACTGTATGATGTTGTTTGTTTTTCCTATGTCTGTAAATAGTTTTCCTAACCCAAATAGGGGGAGATTGTTGGAACACCCTATTACTAATTTGGGTCAGGATCACTATGTCTCTAGGAATCTATGTTTTGACCTTCTGTATAGCTTAATAGGTCAATTAGTATTGAGTCTAAGGGTTAGAAGGCTAGGATTGGGAGCTGCTCTGAAGACCCAAGTTTTTCTGGAGACTAAGTCCAAATCGTCGAGCTCAGCACGACGTTTCGTCGAACTCCGGTCGACGATCGTCTAGCTCAACTATTGACAGATCGTCAAGCTCCATTCGACGATCGCTGAGCTCAAACCTCATAATATCGTCGAGCTCTGGTCGACGATCGCTGAGCTCAGGTCGACGATTTTGACTTTGCTCTGTATCCTTATCTCTGAGCTCAGTTCGACGATCTTTGAGCTCAGATCAACGATTTCTTTGCTGCTTGCATTTTCCAATTCGCTGAGCTCAGCTCGACGATAGCAGAGCTCAGTTCGACGATTTCAGTTATCTTTCAGAATTCAAATTCAAATCAGATAGAAGTTATTCTGCATTTAATTCAGAAGATCTGCCAGCCGTTTTCATTTACTTCTGGAGCAAGTTTCAAGGGATTTTTCAAGGAACAATTCAGTGGACTTTCCTTCAGAACAGATTATGCAATTAAGGCTGTAATCAATGCAGACCAACGACTATCTTTGACAGAGTAATATCCTATTCAGACACAGAGAATAAAAGAGAATGTTTTTGAATGAAGACAGAGAATATAGACAAGAACAAAAGATAGAGATTGACAAGAATAGGACACCTCTCAATATACAGAGACTCTGAAAAATATTCTGTCAACAAGAATTCAGAAGAACACTCATCATCAAGAGATCAAGCTTTCAAACATTCTTCAGATCTCTTCAGCTCTCAAGTGTTCAAGGCCAACATCATTTCAAGACTCCAGACAATCAACATTTCAGCTTGCTGAAATCATCTTCTGCTGGAGATCTATTTTTGAAGGCCTATCACCCTCAGCAAAGCTCATCTTCCTGAAGATCAAGGACTCAGGGGGAGCTTTGAAATCAATCCACTTAGTCTTCTCAGTTGATTGAGAAAGAGAAGACTGCCATAACTCTCTCAACCCCCTCTCTGTAAAGGGTTTTTCAAACTCCCTTCAAAAGTTTGAATCTGGTTTTTGAGCATCTTGTCAAAAGCTCATTGGTGGCAAGACACCTGATCAAAAAATCTGATTTGGTTTTTGAGCACCTTATCAAAAGCTCATTGGTGCCCAGGACACATGATCAACTCATCCTGCAGTGGATTCCTACCTAGGGTGGTAGAAGAGTGGATGTACCCAAGTTGGGGAACCACTATATTTCCTTGTGTCATCTGGTTCTGCATGTTTTCTTTTTGTTTCTGGCCTAGATTTTCTTGTGCTTAATTTCTGCATAGCTTAGTTTTATTTCTGCTTCCCTGCTTACACTCATTACAACAATTGTTGTAAAGCTTTGCAAAAGTTTTTCTTTGTATTTTAAAAAGCACCATATACTCTATTCACCCCCCCCCCCCTTAGAGTATATCAGATCTAGTTTCCCCTTTCAATTGGTATCAGAGGGAGGTTGGTTAATCATACCATATCTGTTTGGTTGTACAGGCTAACACCTGAACCCCAAGATCCCAAACTAGATCCTTCTTTTGTATTTTTTTTATTAGATTTAGCTTGCACAAATCATGGCCCAAAACAAAGATTATGCTAGCACCAGACCTATTACTCTAAAGGGGAGCAGAGCTAGAGGAGCAATGGTGGTCAGCCAAGGCTAGGAGATCTACTTGCTCAAGAAGAGGAGCAGAGGTAGAGGGTACAGGGATGGCTGATGGAGCTGGAGGAGGAGGGCTGAAGGGTGGAATGAATGGCTCAGGAGAGGGGATGGTGGAGATGGAGGATAATGTGATGGATATGGATGGAGTGAATGTGGGTTGGGCAATAATGTGGTGGAGAAGGTCTTGGAAAGAGGTGGAAGAGGATGGTAATTCTGGAGGAGAGGAGGGGGAATCATCCATGTAGGATTCATCCAGAAGTGTGAAGGATGGAAGGGATGGGGATGAGGTGACATCTGGTGGGGGATAAGAGAATAGAGGATGGAAGTGGTCTGCTGGTGGAGATGAGATGGTTGCTGGAGATGGAATAGAGGTTGGAGATGGGCTGGAAATTGTAATGGTGGAGGGAGCTGGAGTGGTGGATGGAATGGGTAGGGTTGGACTTGGAGGAGGAGAAGAAGCAGCACTAGCAGCAGGCAGGTCTTCTGCAGGGGCAGAGACCTGGGGTGGAGTGACTCTTAGAGTCCTGGTGCCTGAAGGGGCAGATGGAGAGGGCCTGCTGGGCTTGATGATTTGCCTGTCCCATTTCCCAAATAGGGCACAGGTGAGTCTCTTGGAGGCATTGATGTGCACTCCAGAGGAGACTAGCAGGGTAGGGCACTTAGCCTGAAGGAAGACTCCCAGAATTCTTCCATAATTCACAAAGGTTTTGTTTATCTTTTTCTTCAACAGATCAAAAAAGACTTCTCCCCAGTTCAAGCTTTTCCTATCTACCAGAGCTCCCATGAGGCAGAGCTGATATCTGGAGATGGTGTCATGGGCAGAATGTTTGGCCAACAGAACCTTGCCTACAACATCTGCCAGAAACCTGTATTCCACTGACAGGTTCCTCTTAAACAACTTGCTAGGGTTCCCCTCAGGATGACCCATCCTGGCAAGTATATCAGAGAATTCTTCTCCAGAAAGTTCAGCAGAGTCTTCACCATTCCTTAAACCAAAAACCTCTGTGAGGACTGTTGGGGTCAGAGGTACCTGGGTGCCACCAATGGATCCAACAATGGTGTTGTTGTCAAGGTTGTGTGCAGTAAATACCCATTCTTTGATTTCATCAGAGGCAAGTTTGATTCTTGTTGTCATAAGGGCAGATAGATGCTGATCTTTGAATAAACTGAGGATGTCCTGGAAGACTTGATCAGTTGTGTTGAAGGAGTCTAGATCAATGTCAAAACCCGCATCAAATTTCATTGCGGCGAGTACAGCAACTGAAACGGCCATTGTACCTGCAAAAATCAACAGACAAAACGACCAAGTGTAGAACTGTTTGGAGGGAAGAAAATTTCTGCAGAGAAATTGAAAGCGCAAGAGAGAACGACGGCGAAAAATGAGTTTTATATTAGGGTTCGACGCAGAAAAGGAAAGATCGTTGAACTCAGTTCGACGATCGAGGCTTCTAAAGGAATCTGAAGAGACTCCAAAATCGTCGATCTCCGTTCGACGATCTGGAAAGGCGTCGAGCTCCGTTCGACGATCGTTCAGTGAACAAAATCGTCGAGCGTCGTTCGACGATCGTTGACCAGAAGAGATAGTCCATACTATCAAAGGAACGCTGAACTCAGTTCGTCGATTCAGGAAATCGTCGAACTCCGTTCGACGATCTTTGGGGAAATCGTCGAGCGCAGTTCAGAGATCAGAAAATTCTAGACACTAAGGAAAATCAGAATTTTGCCTAGTCTTGGTCAATTTTTAGCTTTCAAAATCTTGGATATTATTTAAGACTTCCTCCATCTAACATTCCTAACTGATTTAGGAAGAAAGTATGTTTCTTTTCATCCAAAGGCTTGGTGAAAATATCTCCCCTTTGTAAATCAGTTGGGATATATTGCAGTTCAATTTTATTCTTTTGAACATTGTCCCTTAAGAAGTGATGCCTAATCTCTATGTGTTTTGTCCTACTATGGAGGACTGGATTTTGAGCTATGGAGATAGCACTTGTATTGTCACAAAAGATTTTTGACTTTTCTAAGTTGTAACCATAGTCTAGGAGTTGGTTTTGAATCCACAGTATTTGTGAACAACAACTGACTGCAGCCATATATTCAGCTTCAGCAGTTGAAGTTGACACAGATGTTTGTTTCTTGCAAAACCAAGAGACAAGTCTATCACCAAGGAACTGACAAGTTCCACTGGTGCTTTTTCTGTCAATTCTGCATCCAGCATAATCAGCATCAGAGAATCCAGTTAACTCAAATGCTGAATCTTTTGGATACCAGAGACCTAGATTTGGACAACTTTTAACATACCTAAGAATCCTCTTTACTAATGTGAGATGTGACTCTCTAGGGCTAACTTGGAATCTAGCACATATACATGTAGCAAACATTATATCTGGTCTACTAGCTGTAAGATACAGTAAAGAGCCAATCATTGCTCTATATGTTGTCTGATCAACAGGTTTCCCATGTTCATCAGCATCCAATACAGCATTGGTAGGCATGGGTGTTTTCATACAAGATGCCTCAGACATGCCAAATTTCTTAACCAGCTCATGAGCATATTTGGTTTGAGAAATAAAGATGCCTTCAGCATGTTGTTTGACTTGCAATCCTAGGAAGAAGGATAGCTCACCCATGCTACTCATCTCAAATTTAGAATGCATTAAGTTAGAAAACCTTCTGCACAATTTTGAGTCAGTAGAACCAAAAATGATATCGTCTACATAGATTTGTACTAGTAGGGTATGGGACTTATGGGTTCTAATGAAAAGAGTTTGGTCTACTCTACCCCTTATAAAACCATTTTTCAAGAGAAAGCATGCTAGGGTCTCATACCATGCTCTAGGAGCTTGCTTGAGACCATATAATGCTTTATTTAATCTAAAAACAAAATCAGGATGAGTTGGAGAGATAAAACCTGGAGGTTGTCTGACATAGACTTCCTCTTTGATGTCTCCATTTAAGAAGGCACTCTTGACATCCATCTGATAAACCTTGAAGCCTTTGTGAGCTGCATAAGCTAGAAAAATTCTGATGGCTTCCAATCTTGCAACAGGTGCAAAAGTCTGGTCGTAGTCAATTCCTTCTTCTTGAGAATATCCTTGGGCAACTAGCCTTGCCTTGTTCCTTATTATTACTCCTTGATCATCCAGTTTATTTCTGAATACCCATTTTGTTCCAACAATGGAATGATCCTTTGGCTTTGGCACTAGTTCCCATACTTTGTTTCTCTCAAATTGATGCAACTCTTCTTGCATGGCAATGATCCAGTGTGGATCGTGCTCTGCATCTTGAATGGACTGAGGTTCAATTTGAGAAAGAAAGCAGGTGTACAACAGGTTTTGGTTGACCTGATTTCTGGTTTGCACACCAGCTGAGATTTCTCCAATTATCTGGGAAATTGGATGGTCTCTTGATGTTACTAAATCAACCGGGGGTGTTGATTGTTCATCAACCTGTGTTGTTGTTTCCTCTTGTGGTACAACAACTGGCTCTTCAGGTTGTGCTTCAATATGTTGAGCATTGCTTTCATCTTCACTGCTTTCATCCTCTTGAGCAACCTGTAGCTTGTTCATATCTTCAACTAGAGAGTGTTCCTGCAAAGGTTCTATGGTAGAAGGAATCTTCTCCTTGAAAGACATGTTAGTTTCATCAAAAGAAACATGAACAGATTCCTCAATTTGCAATGATGATTTATTATAAACCCTATAGGCCTTGCTGATCATGGAGTATCCCAGAAACACTCCTTCATCAGCTTTGGCTTGAAATTTTGCTAGATGTTTCTTATCATTATTGTGAATATAGCAAATGCAACCAAAAATTTTGAAATAGTCAACTTTAGGTTTCTTCCCTTTGAGTAATTTATAGGGAGTCTTTCCCTTCAGTTTATGTATCAGACTTCTGTTCAGCACATAGTTGGAGGTGTTCACTGCCTCTGCCCAGAAGGATAGAGGTAGATGAGCATCTGACAACAATGTAGTGGCAGATTCAATAAGGGTTCTATTTTTCCTTTCAGCTACCCCATTTTGTTGAGGAGTTCTAGGAGCTGAGAAAGTATGTCTGATCACTTCACTCTGACAGAACTCTTGCATAAGAAGAGAATCAAACTCTGTCCCATGATCACTTCTCATCAGGGCAATGTGAGTATTGAACTCAATCTTTATACATTTGAGAAACTCTGTCATACACTTAAAGTTATCAGACTTCTTCCTTAGAAAGAACACCCAAGTGAATCTAGAGAAGTCATCTACAATCACTAAAGTGTAGGATTTCCCTCCTAGGCTTTGTACTGTGATGGGTCCAAATAGATCCATGTGTAACAGATACAATATCCTAGGTGAATCACTCTTATTAAGTGACTTAAAACTGTTCTTAGTTTGCTTGCCTAATTGACAAGCCTTGCAGAGTCCTTCCTTCTTATAGGGGCCAGAAGGTAGTCCTCTAACAAGGTTGTCCTTGGAGAGCCTAGCAATAGTTCTAAGGTTTAGGTGTCCTAATCTCTTATGCCATAAAACATTTGGTCTACAAACTGAATTGAATAAACAGATATCTATAGAAGTTGAAAGAAAATCTACTAGGTAGATGTTACCTTTCCTTTTACCTGTCAACACAGTTGTGTTGTCCTCTGACTTGATTTTGCATAAGGTTTTGCTGAAGGTGACCTGGTAGCCTTCATCACATAGCTGACTGATGCTGATTAGGTTGTGCTTCAGTCCTTCCACATATGCTACCTTCTTGAAGGTTACAGAACCAATCTGGACTTCTCCATATCCTTTAGTCTGTCCAAAGTTGGAATCACCAAAGATAACTTTGGGTCCAAGCTTGGCTCTAAAGGGATTGAGGTTGTCCTTGTTCCCTGTCATGTACTTAGAGCACCCACTATCCAAATACCATTGCTGGTTAGATGTTGGATAGGTCTTCACCTGCACATAAAACAATTTACTTGTTTTTGACCCAGTTTACCTTGGGCCTAGGTTGATAACCTTTAAATTCAGAAATGAAAGACATCCCTGGCTGACTCTTATATCCTTCAGGATGATATCTCCTTGGAGGTAAAATCCATTCAGTATAAGGGTTAAAGGTTTGGGATGAAGAACCCTTAGGATTCAATTTTGACTTGCCTTTGAAAAAATTTCCAGAGCTCTGACCTCTGTTCGACGATCTTGGAGCTGAGTTCGACGATCTTGGGTCAGATCGTCGAGCTCCGTTCGACGGTCGACTATGGGTGAGGTCAGGTATATGAGATCGTCGAGCAGCGTTCGACGACTTTGGCTGAGATCGTCGATCTACGTTCGACGATTTTCCCTGAGGTCGTCGAGCTGCGTTCGGCGATCGTCGATCTTCATTCGGCGATCGTCGAGCTTCGTTCGACGATTTCTGCTGAGACTTGAATTTCTGAGGCAGATCAGAATTTTTCCTGGCAACCTCTACAACTCCCTTTCCCTTGTCAGAAATGAACTTGATAGGGGTTGTTAGAACAATAGGTTGGCTAGATGAGGCACCCAAGCACAGTGTACTGTTGAATCTTGAGTTCACTGTGCTTGTGATGTCCATCAGCTTGATGCTTCTCCCATTGAGAGATTCTTCAAGCTTCTTGGCCTCAGAGAGCTCACTCTTCAGTGAAGCTATCTGTTCCCTATAGTTCTCCAACTCCTGAGAGAGTTTGAGGTTTTCTGATTTTAAAGCATTTTGTTCAGATAATTGATTCCTGAGAGAGATGATCTCTTTCTCAGACTTCAGCAGGTCTAAACATAGTGCTTTAAATTCAAGTTTAAAATCTTCTGAAGTGAAATCAAAAGAGCTGATTACCTGATCTTCTTCAGGTTGAGTCTCTGAGTCTGACTCTGACTTCTCTTCCTCTGAGTTGTGTTGTGAGGCATTGATTGTCATCATGCAGAACTCCTTTTCCTCTGCATCATCCTCATCATCACTTGAGCTGGAAGAGGCTTCTGACTCCTCTTCAGTCTCACTCTAGGATTCAGCAACAAATCCTTTCCTTGTGTGCTTATTTCTGCTGGAGGAAGGTTTGCTATTTCCATTCCTTTTGGAGTCCTTCTCCTTTCTTCTTTCTTTTCTGTCCCTTCTGTCCTTGTTCTTGTTTTCTGGACAGTCAGGAACCATATGCCCTGGTTTCCTGCAACCAAAGCAAATAATGTCTTTGCTATTGCCAATGGACTTGTCATACCTTGGCTTATCCTGCTCCTTGTATGATCTTCTTCTGAAGTCCTTTCTGGCCATCTTATAGAATCTTTTGGCCAACAAGCTGAGAAGTTCATCATTGGTTGTTCCTTTTTCTTCAGGCAGATCCTCAGTTGCCTTGAATGCTATAGTCTTCTCCTTTCTTGTGGCTGGTGAAGCAGCCTTCTGTTCTTCTTCTCTGTTCTTGATGAGTAGTTCATAAGATTTGAGCTTACCCAACAAGGCTTCAGTGGTGATCTCATTCAGACTTCTGGCATCTTTAATTGGCCAGATTCTTGAATCCCAAGTGCTGGGGAAGCACATTAGGATCTTGTCATTGAGTTCTGTCAGTGAGATCTCTTTGTCTAATGTCCTCAGTTCACTGACAATTAGACTCAGTCTGTTGTACATGTCTCCCACTGACTCTGTTTCTCCCTTCTTGAAGTTCTCATATTGGGAGATGAGATGGGATCTTCTGTCCTTTCTCTCATCAGCTGAGCCAGAGACAATTTCTGAGAGCTTGTCCCAAATTTCCTTGGCTGAATTGCATTCAGCTACTTTTTGAAAGATGTCATCTGACATTGTCTGAGCTAAAATGTTCATTGCCTTGGCATCAGCTACTTTCCACTTTTTGATGTCAGCATCTGTTCCTGATGGAGGTGGAACAGCATTTGTGCTTGTGCTCTCTGGAGGTCTTGGACACACTGTCAAGACAGAATTAAAAATATCTTCGTCAATAGAATTCATGTAGAGTCTAATCCTTGCTTTCCAAAGTGCAAACTTTGATAGATTGCACACTGGAGGTCTGGTGCTAGCATAATCTTTGTTTTGGGCCATGATTTGTGCAAGCTAAATCTAACAAAAAAAATACAAAAGAAGGATCTAGTTTGGGATCTTGGGGTTCAGGTGTTAGCCTGTACAACCAAACAGATATGGTATGATTAACCAACCTGGCTCTAATACCAATTGAAAGGGGAAACTAGATCTGATATACTCTAAAGGGGGGGGGGGGGTGAATAGAGTATATGGTACTTTTTAAAATACAAAGAAAAACTTTTGCAAAGCTTTACAACAATTGTTGTAATGAGTGTAAGCAGGGAAGCAGAAATAAAACTAAGCTATGCAGAAATTAAGCACAAGAAAATCTAGGCCAGAAACAAAAAGAAAACATGCAGAACCAGATGACACAAGGAAATATAGTGGTTCCCCAACTTGGGTACATCCACTCTTCTACCACCCTAGGTAGGAATCCACTGCAGGATGAGTTGATCAGGTGTCCTGGGCACCAATGAGCTTTTGATAAGGTGCTCAAAAACCAAATCAGATTTTTTGATCAGGTGTCTTGCCACCAATGAGCTTTTGACAAGGTGCTCAAAAACCAGATTCAAACTTTTGAAGGGAGTTTGAAAAACCCTTTACAGAGAGGGGGTTGAGAGAGTTATGGCAGTCTTCTCTTTCTCAATCAACTGAGAAGACTAAGTGGATTGATTTCAAAGCTCCCCCTGAGTCCTTGATCTTCAGGAAGATGAGCTTTGCTGAGGGTGATAGGCCTTCAAAAATAGATCTCCAGCAGAAGATGATTTCAGCAAGCTGAAATGTTGATTGTCTGGAGTCTTGAAATGATGTTGGCCTTGAACACTTGAGAGCTGAAGAGATCTGAAGAATGTTTGAAAGCTTGATCTCTTGATGATGAGTGTTCTTCTGAATTCTTGTTGACAGAATATTTTTCAGAGTCTCTGTATATTGAGAGGTGTCCTATTCTTGTCAATCTCTATCTTTTGTTCTTGTCTATATTCTCTATCTTCATTCAAAAACATTCTCTTTTATTCTCTGTGTCTGAATAGGATATTACTCTGTCAAAGATAGCCGTTGGTCTGCATTGATTACAGCCTTAATTGCATAATCTGTTCTGAAGGAAAGTCCACTGAATTGTTCCTTGAAAAATCCCTTGAAACTTGCTCCAGAAGTAAATGAAAACGGCTGGCAGATCTTCTGAATTAAATGCAGAATAACTTCTATCTGATTTGAATTTGAATTCTGAAAGATAACTGAAATCGTCGAACTGAGCTCTGCTATCGTCGAGCTGAGCTCAGCGAATTGGAAAATGCAAGCAGCAAAGAAATCGTCGATCTGAGCTCAAAGATCGTCGAACTGAGCTCAGAGATAAGGATCTAGAGCAGAGTCAAAATCGTCGACCTGAGCTCAGCGATCGTCGACCAGAGCTCGACGATATTATGAGGTTTGAGCTCAGCGATCGTCGAATGGAGCTCGACGATCTGTCAATAGTTGAGCTAGACGATCGTCGACCAGAGTTCGACGAAACGTCGTGCTGAGCTCGACGATTTGGACTTAGTCTCCAGAAAAACTTGGGTTTTCAGAGCAGCTCCCAATCCTAGCCTTCTAACCCTTAGACTCAATACTAATTGACCTATTAAGCTATACAGAAGGTCAAAACATAGATTCTTAGAGACATAGTGATCCTGACCCAAATTAGTAATAGGGTGTTCCAACAAAAAGAAACAAGGTGAACCGACCCAAGGGCTCGGCGGGGAGGACCCACCACACACCCGGAAGATCTGAGAGCGCTTCCCCTCCTTAGCCAGAGGCCGAGCTAAGGTACCCTCAGAAAGCACTTGAAAACAGGAGCAGGAAAGCACAGGAAGCCTGCCTTTTGGGGTACCCCTTGGGTCCTATTTATAGTTTTTAGAATCTGAACTGCCAATAACCAAACTGAACTGATCTGAAATTACCAAAAAAAACCCTTGGTCGGGCCTGCCAATAGCCAAACTCCATTATTTTGAAGGGTTATGGGCTGACCAACGGGGGCAAAATAGTAAAAAGTACCTCATATATCTGGGCGAGCTGGTGAGCCTGGCCACCTCGGCAGATCCTGCTCGCCTGTTGTTGCCGAGCTCCGCCGGCGAGCGCGATTCGGGATGGCAAGCTCGCCCATCAGTCAGCCTCCATTAGTCGACCTGAGCTCGACGGATCCTGGCTTAGCCTGGCGAATACCGAGCTCGCAGTAGACGAATGTCAAGCTCGGGTTCGGCTTCTCCTTGGCGAGCTTGCCCACAATCTTCAGTCCTTTGCTGGGCTCGTCTGTTGCTTGGACGATCTGAACCGCCCGGTATGGTCCTTGGCGACCTCACTCGCCAGACACAGGGTTGTACACCTATGTCTTTAGTAACAAAATACTGAAGAAGATGCTTCCTTGTCATGTCAACACCCTTTCTATCATCCTCTATAAGAAGAATGTCATGCACATACACCGCAAGAAAAATAAGACCAGCCGAGGTTTTGTGAATGAACAAAGAGTGATTTGCAACACTCCGAGTAAACCCAATAATAGAAATAACTTCGTTGAACTTTTCAAACCAGGCCCTTGAACTTTGCTTAAGACCACAGATAGCCTTTCACAGTTTACATACCTGAGACGCCCCCTGAGCAACATACCCATGAGGTTTCTCCATATAGACTGTCTCCTGTAGATCACCATAAAGGAGGACATTCTTCATATCCAACTTATACATCTCCCAGACTCTGTTGACGGCCACAGAAAAGAGGACACATATCGTAGTAATCCGTGCAATAGGAGAGAATGTATCAAAGAAATCCACACCATATGTCTGTGTAAATCCCTTGGCAACAAGCCGAGCCTTGTAACAATCAATATTATCATCCGGAAGAAACTTGATTACAAATACCAAGCGACAACCAAACACATCAGCTCCTAGCGAAGTAGGAACAAGAGTCTAAGTGCCCCATTTTGTTAGAGTTTTCAACTCCTCATCTGTAGCGACTTTCCAATGAGGAATATCAAGAGCTTCTTGATAGGTGGATGGAATGACATTGACGGTATAACAACCCATTTTTTTCAGCAGGCAAAGTTTTTGGGGTGACACGGCCTGGGACACGGGAGTGTCCCAGGGCGTATCCTGCGTTCGACGAGTGTTCGGGAGGAACAGTCGATGAGTGGTCGATAAAATTTGGTCGACGATCGTCGAGTGCTTAGGACACGACCTGTG
The DNA here is from genome assembly GCA_039583875.1 of Platanthera guangdongensis. Classification (NCBI taxonomy): domain Eukaryota; kingdom Viridiplantae; phylum Streptophyta; class Magnoliopsida; order Asparagales; family Orchidaceae; genus Platanthera; species Platanthera guangdongensis. The sequence continues at coordinate 42,828,928 of CM077159.1, read as the reverse complement.
ACACGGGCGTGTCACAGGGCGTGTCAGCGCGATCGACGAACTCAGCCCGAGAAATTTGAGCTGGGGCGTGTCTAGTGTCATGTATGGGGCACACGGCCTGAGACACGGGCATGTCACAGGCCGTGTGAGTCTCGGGTGATTTTGAGATTTTTCAGCCTGATGAATACGGCCACAGACACGGGCGTGTCTGAAGGCGTGTCGGGTGACACGGCCCATGACACAGGCCTGTCATATGGGCGTGTCACTGGATTGGATAAGTCGGTTGAGTGCCGCTTGAGGCACAAGGCCTGGGACACGGGCGTGTCACAGGTCGTGTCAGGCAAATTTGTGTTTTTGTGGCAAAATCGTGGCCGTCCGTTCCTTCATCTGGGATCCAGTGGCTGAGCTGCCTCCATGTTTCCTTAAGGCCATGTATGAGAAGGGAAATCTCATTCTTCATTTGGTCTTCTCTTTCTACATTCCTAGGGAGAGAAAGGGAGAGGAAGAAGAAGGAGGAGGAAAGGGGCTGGTCACCGTTGCTGTTGCGGTATTCCGGTGAGAGATCCGAGGCCGGCGTTGCAGAGGAAAAGCTTTTGCGGTTCTTTCGAGGCAGCTAGGCGTTCATGGCACTGAAACGGTCTTCAAGGGTAACGACCATTCTTCCTAGCCATGTGAAGTCTTTCTTTTGGCATATATATGTGATTCCCCCACCAAAAGATGGCTGATTTTGGGAGTCTTTGGGTTGATTCATGAAATCCCCTTTGTAGATCCGGAAATGGAGTACGGAATAGGCATGCTGTGTGAATCCCATCTGGACAAGTTGGTCTGGCTTGGTGATGTTGCATACGAACCGGAGAAGACTACGTGATAAACGCGTAGTTTAGGAGTCAATGGGTTGGACCTGTGAAAGAAAGTAGCAGAAGTACTGGAGTGATAGTCCAGGAAAATACCCATAGAATGCTTGTGCTATTGGGTTCGACCTGTGAAAGGAAGTAGCAGGAAGTACTGGATTGGAATTCCAGGAAATACCCTTTGTAATGCTTAATGTTCATAGGGCGTCCACCTGTGAAGTGAGTAACAGGAAGTACTGGCGTGGTAGCCAGGAAAGACCCCTGATATTTGTGATATTTGCGGTGTCCACCTGCGAAGAGAGTGGCAGGAAGTACTGGTGTGCCTAGGAAAGACCCGCTAATGTTGTGAGATGAATGGGTGTAAGAGAAATACCCAGGCTTGAATGCCAGAACAGGATTGGTGAGACCGACCCGTGCCTTTTGTAGCCACGAGTACGCCGTACTCGGTGATGGCAAGGCGATTTGAGCAACAGGGGGTGGAGGATCCGACCTGCATTATGTCCGTCCGATGTGAGACCAGAAGGTGCGGTCTGTTGGTGCGCATAGCGAGAGTCGTGGGCTTGTGTGCCATGACACAATGGGGGGCTACGGGCCCAGCCCGGTGCATTACGACTAGAACTCCGGCTGCACGCCATGGAGTAAATTCTCAAGTGAGTTGTCATTCGGCTGTGACCCTGATACGGTGGTGGGCAACTGATTTGCCAGTACACCAAGAATGTGCCCTGAGTGCACGGACCGTTGGGCCGGGTGGCTGACAGTTGTGATGGCATGTGTGCGTGAAAGCACATTATATGAGATATATAGCCATGCTTGTGATATGATATGCCTGCAGGGAAGATTACCGCTGCCCCGAGAAATGGGTAGGGTCGTTATAATTTGGTCAGCTGAATGCTGACCGTTGCCTTTGTTTGACACCATTGGGTGGATTGTCCCTGTACAGGTGCTGGAGAGCCAAGCGGGATGAAAAAGGGTTGATACCGCTGCTTTTGCTGCTACCACTGCTAGCCCTCGAAGGCTAATGTGGATGTAAATGTTATGTTTTCTTTTAATGTGGCCGGCCTGCGTGCCAAAGTTTGAGCCACTATTTGAAAGCCCTGTAAGACCATAAGGCCAACTCTTTTTGTGTTTTGTAAGACATTCCTATGATATATAAAATGTGGAGTTTTTATCTGTTGGACATTCAAGAGTGGAGTTCAAGTGTAGTGTTGTAGGCTTCCGCTGGAATGCAATGTGTTAGGTGCGCTGCGCTACTCTGGTATCACTCTGTAGCTTTATTGTCTGTTTTGTGGTATATGTTGTGGGTCCCCGGCCGGACCTTCTAGTATATATTATATGAACGGAAGGGGTTGTTACATTTTTTGTATCGGCTGTCTTGGTCTTTCCCTCTCGAAGTCGTGGTCGACTTCTTTTGTGGGGGTGACGAGCACGTGTCTATGCAAACCACGCTAACACATTTGAACTCCTGAATGTCCATGATAGGAATGCAAATTCTTGTGTTTGAGGAACCTGCGCATTCCTATTTTGTGTTGTCTGCTTGTGTAAGGCCACTAATGTGTTTGTCTTGTCCCCTTTAGATGACTCGGAGTGGTGCGGGGCAATCGGAGCCCCAATGTTCGGATGAAAGTACAACACCAACTGAGCTGCCTACACCTCCTCCGTCTGCAGAAACTGTGCGACAAATTACTGAGTCTTTTTTTGCTATGGTTCAAGGACAGTCGGTTGGGCAGGCACAAGGGCATGCGCGGCCGGCCGTGCGGCCAGAACAGGTGGAGGCGAGGCCAGAACCTGTTGTGGCTGTGAATCCTCGAGCTGCTGAGAAGCAGTTGACACGGTTTATGAGTTTTCACCCGATGATGTTCTCGGGTGTGGGAGCTCCTGCACAGGCTGAGGATTGGTTATCGCGTGTCAAGAGGATCATGACGGCGATTGGAACATAGGAGCATCAGAAATTCACCCTAACTACCTTCATACTTGAAGGAGAGGCTAGATTGTGGTAGGACGAGATGGAGCTGCATCACTTGGCTGGTCGTCCCTTAACACAAGTATCGATGGAAGAATTCTCTCGACTGTTCCTAGCGAAGCACCTATGATTGATTATTTCTCGCATCAAGTCCGCAAACTTAATGCGGTTAGAACTCCAAAAATAGGTGAGGATTCACGCGGCACCCCGGGCGGTTTATTTAAGTAGAAAATCGGATTGTGATTTTTATTTAAGAAAACGGGGCGCGCGTATTTATTTATTTGGATATAAAAAGATGTGATCGAGTTTTAACGAAAGGAGGCAAGTGCACATATCGTGAGTAGTACAGGATATTCCGGGTGGAATATCAAGGTCGTATTGTTTTCGGGGTCGGTTCGATTATTTCTACTTTTCCTTGGAGGGGACTATTATTTTACCAATAATTACTTGTCGGGTATTTTATATATAATAAAAAATGACAGAAAAATAAAGCATAAAAAGAAAGCAATAAGGTGGAGCCGATGAAGAGGTTAGCTCGATGGCACCGAATAGAATTAGAACTAAAATATACTTTAAATAAAAAGAGATCCTAAATTTCTAATTAATTAAGGCGGAGACTTGGCCGTGGAGATTCCACTAGAATGAGCTCACTTATCTTTAGTACTATCGCTCACCTGGACGCTAAGACTATTCGACCGAACGTTAGTCCGACAAAGGATTTCTCTTAACGGCCGCATTACGCTAAGAACCCCGCTATTGGGTGGGGAACCCAATCCGGTAGAGTTGGCGCGCCTCCTCTCTCGAGGGTTAGTGCGGAACTCTCTTTGCCAAGGGGTGATCTGTCCATACGCACGGCCTCTCGGCTAGCGTATGGAAAACGGAAATAGGGCCCACACATCGATATGTGGTCCTACGCGTCGTTAACCCCGGGCAAACCATAAGTACTTTAATTAATTAGAAAAATGAGACCTTTAATTATTTTAAGCTATTTTATCTGTCCCAATGCTCTTCGATACTGAGGGATAAGAACAGTTAGCCACCCATCGGAATGGGGACGACTTGCGGGAAAAGCAGAAAATAAAGCAGTAAAGAAAGCAGTAAAGAAAGCAGTAAATGAAAGCAGGAAAATAAAGCAGAAAATTGCAAGTCCTACTCAAACGAGTAGGACTGAAGAAAGCAGTAAATTGCGAGTCCCGGCGCAAGTGCGTGGGCGGGAGAAAGAAAGCAATAACATGACAAGTCCCACTCAAACAAATGGTCGGGAAATTGCAAGTCCTACTCAAATGAATAGGCGGGAAAATAAAACGGGTCCTACTCAAACGAGTAGGTAAAAATAAATGCAACACCCCACGCACACACTCGACGGGAAGTAAAACTCACGCACACACTCTCTCGACATAAATGAAAACACACGCACACTGCAGGAAAGTAAAACACACTCACACTCTACTGAATGAAATAAAGCAAAGCGTCATTTAACCCTTAACGAGTAGGCGGAAATAAATGCACAAGTACAAAAAATTAAGAAAAGCTAAGCTATCCAAAAATTAAAACAACTGCATTTCTACCGCTAGAATGCGGTAGAAATGCATAAAAAGCTGAAATAAAAATAAAACGAGCAAAAAGGTTGCAAATAAACGCAAAAACGGAAATGCTCGAAAAATTAAAACGAATACATTTCTACCGTTAGAATGCAGTAGAAATGCATAAAAAGAAAACGAAAAAATTAAATAAGCAAAAGTTTTAAATAAAAAACTAAGTGCATGAAAAATTAAAAAGGTTATATTTCCATTCCTATAACTCCGTAAAAGTTGTTAAAAAGTGAAAATAAAGTGAAAACGACGAAAAGTTTTACAACCTAAACAAGAAAAACTAGGTAAAAAAATGAAAAAAACACTTTCAAATCATTTTTACGGGTTTATAGGAATGAAATAGAAAGCAAGAAAAACCTAATCTAAACAAGTCTAAGTAAGAATGAAAACATAAAATGAAAATTTACACTCAACTCACACACCCATTTAAAAGAACGAAAATAAAGCTTAAAACAAAGAGAAAAACAAGTAAAAAAAATAAGATTGCTTAAGAGATGAAACATAGATGAAGTCCATAATCATGTAAGGGAGAAAATCTACAAATTTATTACTAAAAAAAAGGATTACAAAGCTAAGAGAGAGGAGGAAAATTTCCCTTACATAGACTTGAGATGCTGTTGGGTATTGTATCCACAATGTACCTGATTTGAAGAAGCCCCTGAACAAGCTAAGGTAAATAGACAATGTATTTGACAAAATATTTCAAGTTGTGCTTGCAGTTATTCTACGCTAAGTGCACACCAATGTCAGGGTACAGTAGGTCAATATACACGGGTCTGTGCGACGTAATCCCTCGTTGAGCAGATCAGTGTGTTGGCCTACGTGTACTCTCTCTATTAGAGTGTACTTATTTTCAAGTACAGGGCTGTGTTAAGGCAAGAGCAGACAAGAAGCAAGGATGGGTTGTAACAACCCCATCCGTTCATATGGTATATTCCAGAAGGTCCGGCCGGGGCCCCACAGAATATATCACAAAACAGTCGGTGAAGGTACAGGATGATACCAGAGTCGCGCATCGCACCTAACACAAAGCATCTAGCGGAAGCCTAGACTACAACTAGAACTCCTCAAGAATGTCCATACATAAAACTCCACATTTTATAACCATAGGAATGTCTTACAATAAGTCAAAAGAGTTGGCCTTATGGCCTTACAAGGCTTTCAAACAGTGGCCTAAACAGATTGGCGCGCAGGCCGACCACAATAAAAGAAAACACACAAAAGAAACACATCTAGCCTTCGAGGGCTAGCAGCAGTAGCAGCAACACCAGCAGGAACATCAACCTCTATGCGTCCCGCTCGGCTCTCCAGCACCTGTGCAAGGACAATCCACCCAACGGTGGCAAACAAAAGCAACGGTCAGCGGTCAGCTGACCAAATTATAACGACCCTACCCCTTCTCTCGGGGCAGCGGTATCTTTCCCTGCAGGCATATCATATCACAAGTATGACAAGCTATATTATCAAAAGGTGCTTTCACGCACACAAGCCATCACAACCGTTCGCCATCCGGCCCAACGGTCCGTGCACTCAGGGCACATTCTTGGTGTTCTGGCAACCTCTTGCCCACCATCGTATTCAGGGTCACAACCCAACGGTAAATCTCTTGAGCATTTACTCCATGGCGTGCAGCCGGAGTTAGTCTTCGGACACCGGGATGGCCCGTAGCCCCCCGTTGTGTCATGGCGCGCAGGCCGAAGACTCTTGCTATGCGCTCCAACAGACCGCACTTTTTGGTCTCACGTCAGACGGACATAGCGCAGGTCGGATCCTCCACCCCCCCGTTGCTAAAATCGCCTTGCCTTCTCCGAGTACAGCGTACTCATGGCTATATCAAAGGCGCGGGTCGGTCTCACCAATCGTGTTCTTGGCATTCAAGCATAGGTATTTCTCTATACCCATTTCTCTCACAACAACAGCGGGTCTTTCCTGGGCACACCAGTACTTCCTGTGACTCTCTCCACAGGTGGACACCGCACAAGCACAAATGTCAGGGGTCTTTCCTAGCCCTCATGCCAGTACTTCCTGTTACTCGCTTCACAGGTGGACACCCTACGACATCAAGCATCACAAAAGTGTCTTTCCTGGTCACACCAGTACTTCCTGTGCCTCAATCACAGGTTGAACCCAAAACATCACATGGCTATTTTTCCTGGGCTACCACTCCAGTACTTCCTGCTACTCCTTTTCGCACGCATAACCCGTAGACTCCTTAACCTACACGTTATCACGGAGTCTTCTCCGGTTCGTATGCAACATCACCAATCCAGACCAACCTGTCCAGATGAGCTTCACACAGCATGCCTATTCCATACTTCATTTCCGGATCTATATGCTAACAAAGGGGATTTCAAGCATCCACCCAAAGATTTCCAAAATCAACCACCTCTTGGTGGGGGAAACCACAAGATATGCCAAAAGAAAGCCTTCACATGGCTAGGAAGAAAAGTCGTTACCCTTGACGACCGCTTCGGTGCCATGGCCTCAAAGCTTGCTTGTAAGACTCGCAAGATCGTTTCCTCCGCAACGCCGGCTTCGGATTTCTCGTCGGTAACCAGCAGCACCACCAGCAGCAGCCCCCCTTTCCTTCTTCCTCCTCCTTTCTCTCTCTCTTTCTCTCTTAACTTGAAGAAACTCAAGGCCAAAGAAAATGAGAATCCTTCTCTGATTTCGGCCTTTAAGGAAAAAGAGGAAGAGGCTTCAGCCCTTGGATCCAGACTGAAGGAATGGACGGCCATGATTCTGCCAAAAACACAGATTTTGACCCGACACGGCCTCTGACACGGCCGTGTGCCAGGCCCTGTGCCTCAAGCGGTGGTCAACCGACTTATCCAAACCAGTGACACGCCCATGGGACACGCCCGTGTCATAGGCCGTGTCACCAACACGCCTTCAGACACGCCTGTGTCTGTGGCCGTGTACCTGGGTGAAAAAAATCCCAAATCATCCTGAGACTTCACACGGCCTGTGACACGCTCGTGTCCCAGGACGTGTGCCCAGACACGACACAAAGACACGCCCTATCGAAATCCTTCAGCGGGCTGAGTTCGTCGACCTGATTTGACACGCCCTGTGACACGCCCGTGTCACAGGCCGTGTTCAACACTCAACACTCACGTCTCGACACTCGACGATCGTCGAGGAAAAATCGTCGAGCATGCGACACGGCCTTGGACACGCCCGTGTCCTGGGCCGTGTGCCTCCTCTCGACGCATCGTCGAGAGAAAAATCGTCGAGACAAAGCCCGATCGTCGACACAACTTTGACACGCCCTGCGACACGCCCGTGTCGCAGGTCGTGTCCAGCTGACACGCCCTGGTACACGCCCGTGTCCCAGGCCGTGTCACCCAAAATTTCCTGTTGCAGAACTTTGGACTGTTACAATCCTCCCCTCCTACAAGAAATTTCGTCCTCGAAATTCAGATACAGGAAAGACAACAGAAAACGGCAAGAAAATGTGACAACATATATAAAATTTTATGTTACAACATTCTCGCTACAAATTACAAAAACAGCTCAGGGAACTCTTCTCGCATGGTTTGCTCTCGCTCCCATGTCAGTTCTTTACGGCCGCAGTTGTCCCACCGGACTTTTACCATACCGACCGTCTTGTTCCGTAACTGTTTCTCGGCTCGATCTTCGATCTGAATGGGTCTAACTTTCGTTGTTAGTCCATACTCCACCGGCACACGATCATCCACGATCACTTGAGTTGGATCTTTCACGGCCTTCCGAAGCACCGAGATGTGAAAGATATCATGTAACCCACCCAAGTCTGCCGACAGAGCTAGCCGATAATCCGCTTCGCCAACTCGCTCAACCACTTCAAACGGACCCAAATATCTTGGACTCAACTTTTTCAATCGTCGAATCCTGGAGACACCTTTGAATGGCTTGATCTTCAAGTAGACCCAATCGCCAACCGCAAATTCCACGTTCCGGTGCTTGGCGTTGTAGTATTTCTCTTGTCGATCTTGAGCAATAAGCAATCTCTCTCGAATAGTCTGTATGGTTGAGTTTGCTTCCTCAACCTCATTTGGTTTAACAATCCGAGCTTCGCCCGCTTCTACCCAAGCCAAGGGAGTACGACACTTCCGTCCATATAGCGCTTCATATGGTGCCATCCCAATACTCGCCTTGTAGCTATTATTATACGCAAACTCTACCATGTAGAGATGATCTTCCCATCTCTTTCCGAAGTCAAGGGCGCACATTCGGAGCTTGTCCTCCATTGTTCTGTTGGTACGTTCCGTTTGGCCATCCGTTTGGGGATGAAAGGCCGTACTGAAAGTCAACTTCGTACCCAACAATCGGTGAACTAGCCTCCAATCATTTGACGTGAATCGCTCATCTCGATCACTTACGATGCTCCGAGGAACACCGTGCAGCCGCACAATCTGGTCAACATATAACTTTGCCAAACTTTCAACTGAATCATCCCGCCTGTTCGGGAGAAAATGTGCTACTTTCGTTAGCCGGTCAACAATCACCCAAATGGAATCATTTCCTCGCTGCGATCTTGGCAACCCATGCACAAAATCCATGGAAATATCATCAAATTTCCACACTGGGATCGGCAGTGACTTCAAATAACCGCCCGGCTTTTGGCATTCCGCCTTCACCATCGCACATGTTTGGCATTTGGAAACATAAAGGGCAACATCTTTCTTGAGCCCTGACCACCAAAACAGCTTCTTCATATCGTTGAACATCTTCGTGCTCCCGGGGTGAATGGAATACTTCGTATAATGCGCTTCATACAGTAGTTCTTCCCTCAATTTCCCCACATTCGGGATGCACAAACGGCCCTCTTTTCGCAAAAGACCGTCCTTCCAGGTGAATTTGCCTTCTGGCCCTTCATTCACATAGCGCAAGAGATCTTCATCCAACTCCGTTGCCCGTCGAACTCGGTCTGCAAGGTCACATTGCACCTCAGTCCAGTTCAAACATGCAATGGCAGTGGAATTCTTGTCAACACAATAGATCTCCAATGCCTCCAGTTCCTGGATAAGACGTTCATCATGCCTTTGTAACCAATTCGCTCTAGCCGGAACCCGCCGGCTCAAGGCATCCGCGACAACGTTCCCCTTCCCGGGCGTATAGTGAATCTCAAAAGTGTAGTCCCCAAGGAACTCCAACCACCTTCGTTGTCGCATGTTCAAGTCTTTCTGCTCCAAAAGATACTTTAGGCTCTTATGATCGGTATAGATCTCCACCTTCACTCTATAAAGGTAGTGTCGCCACAACTTGAGTGCAAAAATCACCGCCGCTAATTCCAAATCATGGACGGGATAGTTTCGCTCGTGCACCTTTAGCTGGCGTGAGCCATAAGCAATCACCTTGCCATTCTGCAGAAGAACGCAGCCTAAGCCGCTCCCTGAGGCATCGCTATAAATCACAAATTCATCGGTTCCACATGGCGAAGACAACACTAGCGCTGTGGTCAACCGAACCTTCAGCTCTTCAAAAGCTCGTGCACACTCTCGCGTCCAAACGAACTTCTGATCTTTTCGCGTCAGTGTGGTTAGCGGCAAAGCGATCCGCGAGAAGTTCTCCACAAATATTATATAGTAGCCCGCAAGTCCAAGGAAACTCCTGACCTCAGCCACATAAGACAACATTGGCCACTCCTGTATGGCTCTTATCTTCGCTGGATCTACTGCAATGCCCGCTCCACTCACCACATGACCCAAAAATGCCACTGACGATAGCCAAAACTCGCACTTCGAGAACTTGGCATATAGCTGATTTTGCCTCAACGTGTTCAACACCAACCGCAAGTGAATCTCATGCTTGGCTTTGGACTTCGAGTACACCAGGATGTCATCAATGAACACTATCACAAATAGATCCAGGTACTCGTGAAAAATACGGTGCATCAAATCCATAAACACCGAGGGCGCATTGCACAATCCAAAGGGCATGACTGTGAACTCATAGTGCCCATAACGTGTTCCAAATGCGGTTTTGGGAATGTCACCTTCCCGAATTCTTAACTGGTAATAACCCGACTTCAGGTCCAACTTCGAATAGACGGTCGAGCCCACCAGCTGATCGAATAACTCATCAATCCGGGGTATAGGATACTTATTCTTCTCGGTCAGCTTATTCAATTCACGGTAATCAATACACGACCGCAACCAACCGTCTTTTTTCTTTACAAAAAGCACAGACGCGCTCCAAGGTGACATACTTGGGCGTATATAGCCTTGCTCTAGCATTTTTTGGAGTTGAACCTTCAACTCAGCCATCTCTTTAGGCGCAACGCGATATGGCGAGCGGGCCACAGGTTTTGCACCTGGCACCAACTCAATTGTGAAGTCAATCTCCCGCTGGGGTGGTAGCCCAGGGAGATCCGTGGGAAACACATCTGTAAATTCTGCCACAATCGGAACTTCGCACAAAGTGGCCTTAGGCTCAACAGCCTGAATTAGTGCAAAGTAACACTCCGCACCCTTCCGAACAGCTTTGACTACTTGGAGTGCAGACATCAACGTCCCGCCTACTCCTCGCATACCCGCGAACTTTGTCTCATGTTCGGTATTCTGGCCCAACGTGATTTCTTTGGACTGGCAATCAATCATAGCATGCTGCTCCGCAAGCCAATCCATCCCAAAAATCACATCGAATTCCGATATTGGCAAAACAAATGCAGTTAAACGAAAATCCCGACTTCCTAACTGAACTGCCACATCGCAAGCTTGATCTGCAAGCATCCAACAGCCATTCGGCAACACCACTCTGACGCTATCTGTCTTTGCACGACTGGGTATCCCAAGCCGCGTCATAAATGCACTAGACAGAAAAGAATGCGATGCACCTGTATCAAACAGTGCTCGCGCCAGCGTGTCCCGAATCATCACAAAGCCTATGACAAACATGTCACACACACAAACCGCAAACAGATATGGACTAAGCAAAGCATACAAACAATAGCATAAGCAAAACTAAACTCATACCTGTGACCACGTCACTCTGCTTGATGGCCTCTTGCAGGCCAAGATTGTAGGCCCGGGGTTGCGCCTGCGAGGCAGAGGAATCCACCACCGCCTTTCCTTTTTCCGCATAAGATGCTCCCGCCTTCTTTTCACTCTTTGGCGGCATCCGACAATCTCGCGCAAGATGCCCCATCCGACCACAATTGAAGCAAATACGAGTGTCTGGCTTGGAGGTCGCCCCTGATGTTGCTCCCGTTGCAACTGATGAAGGAGCGTGTCCACTAGGCTTGGACTTCTTGCCCCATCTCTTCTTATAAAATGGTTTCCCAGATCGGGGCGCCTTCCACTCCTGTTGTGTCACAGCCAACGCTCTCTTCCCTTGCACCCTTTTCATATCCTTCTCCAGCGCGCTCGCAGTGTCAACCAATGCTTGAAAACCTTGGTTCACAGAACTTGACACAAGGAACCTCAGCTCGTCCCTCAGTCCTTCATAGAACCTGTTGGTCTTCCTCTGTTCATCAGCAAATACCGAACCCGCATATAGCCCCAAGCGAGTAAATTCATGCAAGTACGCGTCAACACTTCCATCACCTTGTGTTAACCGTTGGAATTCATTTTCCATGGCTATCCGTTGAGCCACAGGAAGGTGCTTTGCTAGGAAGAGCCGGGAGAATTCGTCCATCGATACTTGGGTTAACGGACGACCCGACAAATGATGCAAATCCATCTCATCCCACCATAATCGCGCTTCTCCTTCAAGCAAGAAGGTAACTAAGGTCACTTTCTGATGTTCCGTCGTTCCTATCGCCGTCATCACTCGCTTGACGCGCGATAGCCAATCCTCAGCCTGCGTCGGGGTTCCCGCTCCCGAGAACGTAGGCGGATGGAAACTCATAAACCGCGTTAGCTGCTTCTCAGCCGCTCGAGGAGCCACATCCACGACAGGTGCAGGCCTCGCCGCCACCTGTTCTGGCCGCACAGCCGCTTGCTCCTGCCTAAGTGGCTGGCCTTGGATCATGGTAAATAAGGCCTCCGCAACTAAACACACATGTTCTGCAGACGGTGGAGGTGTAGGCACCGCGGCTGGTGTCGTACTTTCATCAGAATGCTAGGGCTCAGACGGCCCAGCTCCACTCCGTGTCACCTAAAGGTGGACAAGACACACACATTAGCGGTCGTACCCAAGCAATCAACACAAAATCAGAACACACAGGTTCCTCAAACACACAAATATGCATTCCTATCATGGACATTCAGGAGTTCATTCGTAGACTTTGGTTTGCACAAACACGTGCTCGCCACCCCACAAAAGAAGTCGGCCACGACTTCGAGAGGGAAAGACCAAGACGACCGATACCAAAAATGTAACAACCCCATCCGTTCATATGGTATATTCTAGAAGGTCCGGCCGGTGCCCCACAGAATATATCACAAAACAGTCGGTGAAGGTACAGGATGATACCAGAGTCGCGCATCGCACCTAACACAAAGCATCTAGCGGAAGCCTAGACTACAATTGGAACTCCTCAGGAATGTCCATACATAAAACTCCACATTTTATAACCATAGGAATGTCTTACAATAAGTCAAAAGAGTTGGCCTTATGGCCTTACAAGGCTTTCAAACAGTGGCCTAAACAGATTGGCGCGCAGGACGGCCACAATAAAAGAAAACACACAAAAGAAACACATCTAGCCTTCGAGGGCTAGCAGCAGTAGCAGCAACACCAGCAGGAACATCAACCTCTATGCGTCCCGCTCGGCTCTCCAGCACCTGTGCAAGGACAATCCACCCAACGGTGGCAAACAAAAGCAACGGTCAGCGGTCAGCTGACCAAATTATAACGACCCTACCCCTTCTCTCGGGGCAGCGGTATCTTTCCCTGCAGGCATATCATATCACAAGTATGGCAAGCTATATTATCAAAAGGTGCTTTCACGCACACAAGCCATCACAACCGTTCGCCACCCGGCCCAACGGTCCATGCACTCAGGGCACATTCTTGGTGTTCTGGCAACCTCTTGCCCACCACCATATTCAGGGTCACAACCCAACGGTAAATCTCTTGAGCATTTACTCCATGGCGTGCAGCCGGAGTTAGTCTTCGGACACCGGGATGGCCCGTAGCCCCCCGTTGTGTCATGGCGCGCAGGCCGAAGACTCTTGCTATGCGCTCCAACAGACCGCACTTTTTGGTCTCACGTCAGACGGACATAGCGCAGGTCGGATCCTCCACCCCCCGTTGCTCAAATCGCCTTGCCTTCTCCGAGTACAGCGTACTCATGGCTATATCAAAGGCGCGGGTCGGTCTCACCAATCCTGTTCTTGGCATTCAAGCCTGGGTATTTCTCTATACCCATTTCTCTCACAGCAACAGCGGGTCTTTCCTGGGCACACCAGTACTTCCTGTGACTCTCTCCACATGTGGACACCGCACAAGCACAAATGTCAGGGGTCTTTCCTAGCCCTCATGTCAGTACTTCCTGTTACTCGCTTCACAGGTGGACACCCTACGACATCAAGCATCACAAAAGGGCCTTTCCTAGTCACACCAGTACTTCCTGTGCCTCAATCACAGGTTGAACCCAAAACATCACATGGCTATTTTTCCTGGGCTACCACTCCAGTACTTCCTGCTACTCCTTTTCGCAGGCATAACCCGTAGACTCCTTAACCTACACGTTATCACGGAGTCTTCTCCGGTTCGTATGCAACATCACCAATCCAGACCAACCTGTCCAGATGGGCTTCACACAGCATGCCTATTCCGTACTTCATTTCCGGATCTATATGCTAAAAAAGGGGATTTTAAGCATCCACCCAAAGATTTCCAAAATCAACCACCTCTTGGTGGGGGAAACCACAAGATATGCCAAAAGAAAGCCTTCACATGGCTAGGAAGAAAAGTCATTACCCTTGACGACCGCTTCGGTGCCATGGCCTCAACGCTTGCTTGCAAAACTCACAAGATTGTTTCCTCCGCAACGCCGGCTTCGGATTTCTCGTCGGTAACCATCAGCACCACCAGCAGCAGCCCCCCTTTCCTTCTTCCTCCTCCTTTCTCTCTCTCTTTCTCTCTTAACTTGAAGAAACTCAAGGCCAAAGAAAATGAGAATCCTTCTCTGATTTCGGCCTTTAAGGAAAAAGAGGAAGAGGCTTCAGCCCTTGGATCCAGACTGAAGGAATGGATGGCCACGATTCTGCCAAAAACACAGATTTTGACCCGACACGGCCTCTGACACGGCCGTGTGCCAGGCCGTGTGCCTCAAGCGGTGGTCAACCGACTTATCCAAACCAGTGACACGCCCATGGGACACGCCCGTGTCATGGGCCGTGTCACCAACACGCCTTCAGACACGCCCGTGTCTGTGGCCATGTACCTGGGTGAAAAAAATCTCAAATCATCACGAGACTTCACACGGCCTGTGACACGCCTGTGTCCCAGGCCGTGTGCCCAGACACGGCACAAAGACACACCCTGTCGAAATCCTTCGGCGGGCTGAGTTCGTCGACCTGATTTGACACACCCTGTGACACGCCCGTGTCACAGGCCGTGTTCAACACTCAACACTCACGTCTCGACACTCGACGATCGTCGAGGAAAAATCGTCGAGCATGCGACACGGCCTTGGACACGCCCGTGTCCTGGGCCGTGTGCCTCCTCTCGACGCATCGTCGAGAGAAAAATCGTCGAGACAAAGCCCGATCGTCGACACAACTTCGACACGCCCTGCGACACGCCCGTGTCGCAGGTCGTGTCCAGCTGACACGCCCTGGGACACGCCCGTGTCCCAGGCCATGTCACCCAAAATTTCCTGTTGCAGAACTTTGGACTGTTACATGGGTCAAGGAGCACCTCATGGGTGGAAAGACGAAAAATCGTCTAAGTGTAAATCGACAAGAATCACCAAGTGATTCTCGCCGATTCGGCGAGAATCACTAGTAATTCTCGCCGAATCTTCGAGAATCATTGGCTGATTCTCGCCGACTCGATCCAGCTACTTCAAAGCGAGCAACTCTGATTCTAAGTAAGAATCGATGATTCTCGCCGATTCGGCGAGAATCACTAGTGATTCTCGCCGAATCGTCGAGAGTCACTGGCTGATTCTCGCCGTCTCGACCTGGCTAAATCAGAGTGTGTTATCAAGTCAACATCGACGAGAATCATCTTTGATTCTCGCCGAATCGACGAGAATCACCTTTGATTCTCGCCGATTCGACGAGAATCACCTTTGATTCTCGCCGATTTTGACTTAGGCGATTTCCTGGAAACCGCTGGACCGGATTCTGCCGCTGGCGCTACTCTGAACCGGGGTTAGGGTTTCTTCAAGTGGGACCCATAACGGTTATATTGGAGTATTTCCACCGTATAAATATACGAGTATTTTGAACCGAAAGAATATAGAAAAAAATACGCGAGCCGCCGACCGTGACCTAGATCGCGATATCTGCTCCGCAGCCGTCGCCACTCGCACTAGTTGGTTGCTGCTTTTGATCGAGATTCTTCCAGATCTCCCGGCGACAGAAGCCTATCCAAGCATAGCGTCTCACGCGTCTAACCAGAGATCCTTTGTCTCTTGATTCGTTGATCGGGAAAACCTTCCCCGTCCGAATCGATCGAGACGATCGATCCTAGTGTGACCGTTGGAAGACCTTGCTAGCTTCGCTACGAAGTTTGGATCTCCAAAGTACAGCAGCCGCACACTGTTGTCGCCGCCGATCCCGTGAACCAAGCCGCCGCCCATCTTGCCGCCGCCGGTTCTGGGGAGATTCTCTCCAAGAGAGATCTAGGGTTGTGGACTCTTCGTGGACTTCAAGAACACGTCGTCAACGAAGAGGGACACCTTAGTCTCCAAAAGTAGTTTGTATTTCTTGTACATTCAAGTTTCATTTTTGTTGTAAAGGAACGTTGGTTCCGAGTTGTAAGGGTTGGGTGCAACCCGTGTTGTGGGAGTGTTGTCTCCTACGTGTGGAATGGTTCCTTCCGACAGTGCAAGTATTGGATTTCAATCCTGTTGGTGAAGAGACCGAGTCGTCCCGTGTTGGGAGATAGGTCGAAGGGGGAAAGTGGATGTACCCAAATCGGAGAACCACTATAAATTGCTTGTGTACTCTCTGTGCTGTGCTGTTTTGTTTTCTTGTGCAGGTACAATTTTAAATTCCGCAAAAATGCTGCACGTCACCTATTCCCCCCCCCCATAGGTGAAGATAGTTGACAATAGGTGGACTTTCAAGTGGTATCAGAGGCAGGTTGCTCATCAAAAAGGTTAACACCTTGAGTTAAATCCTGCCACTAGTGTCAAGAATAAGGAAAACATCTACCATGGACGGTCTCAAGTTCACAGGAAAGATCCCAGTGTGCACCAGGCTCAACTTTCCTATCTGGAAGGAAAGGATCAGGTTCTACATGGAAGCAGTTGATCCTCGACTCTTCATGATCGTGGAGGAGGGACCTTATGTCCCCACTAAGGTCTCCACCATTGATCCTACCAAGAAAGTACCGAAGAAACTTTCTGAAATGGACAAGGACGAGATGGTGCTAGTAGGACTTGACAAGAAGGCGCAGAACATTCTGGTCAGCGCGGTTGATGAGTCAATGATGCAGAACTTCTGCAACTGCAGGACAGCAAAGGAGATCTGACATTGCCTGATCATCCTAATGGAGGGCACTGATGAAGTGAGGGATGATCGTAGATCCCTCCTGAACCAGAAATATGAGGCCTTCAGACAAGGGTCTAAGGAAGAGATCGGAGTCACCTTCGAGAACTTCCTCAAGATTGTCAATGCCCTCAAAGGATACGGAAGAGTGTTCACTAATGGTGAACTTAATGATAAATTCCTTAGGTCCCTTACTAAAGAATGGAACACAAAGATCTGCGTCATCCGCGAGTTTGGGAGACTAGCTTCAACTGAACACCCGGAAAGCAGAAGAAGAAGCATAGAAGGCTGCAGCCAAAGAAAAGACTGTGTCTCTAAAAGCCATTCACTCCAGAAAAGGCAAGGGTGCGGTTTCATACCGTGCCAGGAAAAAGGATGAGGAGGAGGACTCCGAGCCATGCTCCTCCAGCTCTGAGCTGTCTGAGGAGGATTTCTCCCTCATCACCCGAGAATTCAAGAAGTTCCTCAAGATGAGGAATCAAAGAAAGAAAGACGGCCCCTCCTCCAGGCTTCAGAAGAAAAATTATTCTTCTGACAGGTATGCTTCTAAACCGAACAAACATCGCTCCTCTGACATTATTTGTTTTGGATGCAATAAGCCAGGACACGTCGTGGCCAACTGCTACTAAGGCAAGAGAGAAAAAGGGAAAGGAGAGGAGCACAAATCCTCTAGAGATAAGAAGAAAGAGCGGAGCTACATCGCCAAAAGGCCAAAGACACTGAGTGAGTCTGATTCCTCAGACTCCAGTGATGATGAGGAAGCCTACTTCGGGCTGGTGGGTCACTCCGACTCAGAAGGAGAATGCCCCTCATTTACTGGGAAGGTAAAAGCTCACACCCCTCTCTCCGACTCTGACTCTGATCCTGAGTCTCAGGATGATGACCCTAAGGATAGCCTTTCGGCCCGTGAAGCGGAGCTCCTCGAGAAGTATGAGCTTCTGCTCAACACTTTTGAGGAGTGCCGTAAGAGATTGAAGGCTGAGAAAAAGGAAGTTAAATTCCTTAAGGGTGAGAGTGTCTCCCTAAGGGAAGAGATCACCAGTTTGATCTCTCTCCGACAGGAGCACCTAGACCTGACTTCAAAGCATTCAGAGTCTCTTAAGCTCCTTGATCTTAAGCAGGAGGAAGTCGACAAGTTGGAAGAACAGCTTGCGGCAGAAAGGAAGATCGTCAAGAGCTTCTCTATGCCAAAAACAGTTCTTCCAGTTGTTGATACCTTCTCTGCTCAGGCCAAAGGAGCTGGCTTGGGGCATGTTGGTGTATCTGGTTCCTCATCCAGGAGAAACAGGAACCAGAGGAAGAATAAGGCTGCCAAGAAGGCCTCTGCTGCTGAAAAGGGAAAGGCTCCGCTCAGTCCTATTGCGTTCAGAAAGCCTAGCTTTCCTTGCAACCAACATGACTTTGAGTCAACCTTTGGTCATCATTTTCGGCCCTCGGTTGCAAAGCCAAAGAGCCGATATGATGGTTGGACTTTTCCCCGCAACTTCGGTGAGAGTGCCTTCAAGGCACCTTATGAGGAAATCCACATGGGAAATTATGGTCAATTCTCCAGCGGCCATAATGGAAAGCAGGCACCAAGAGCCAAGTCTGTTATACTGAAGGAACAGAAGGTGAAGAAGTCATGTGACTGCTATCACCATGAGGCCTCCTCCTCCAGATCCAAGGCCCCAGCTGTACCCACCATTCCCAGGGTAAAGAAGGAGCCTAGGAAGAGGTACAACAGATTTGACTGTTGGTGTTGTGGCAAAGTCGGTCACTTTGCCGTGGATTATTGGTTTAATCCAAGGTATCACGATACTCCCTATGTTAGCAATGCGAGGCCGACCACTCGTAGTGTTAACCAACCGAGGGGGAGTATGCTAACCAAGAATCTAGGACCCAAGTTCGATTGGGTTCTTAAGGGAAATTAATTTTGTTTTGCAGGAATGTCCAAAGGCCACCAAAATGCCGATCTGGTACTTGGACAGTGGATGCTCCCGGCATATGACTGGGACAAGAAGCCTGCTGCGTGATTACACTCCCGTCGAGAATGGACCCAAAGTCATCTTTGGGGGATCAGATCGAGGAGTCACCAGAGGTTATGGTGTGATCTCCAACGGTATAATCTCTATCACCGACGTGGCTTATGTTGAAGGGTTAAACCATAACCTGATCAGTGTAAGTCAGTTATGTGATAAAGGTTATGACATTAAGTTCTGCAAGGATAAATGCCTGATAATTTCATGCGCCTCTTCTGAGACGATATTAACAGGCATTAGGAGCCGAAATATTTTCTGCTTAAATTTTCTCAGTTTAGATTCATCTACCCCCGTATGCCTTGTGGCAACAGGCAGTACATCTCTTTGTGAACAATGGCACAAGAGATTGGCACATGTTAATTTCAAAACAATTAGTATGTTGTTTTCTAAAAACTTAGTAAGGGATGCTCCCATTATCAAGTGCATCAAAGATAGCCCCTGTCCTGCATGCCAGATGGGCAAACAGACTCGGGCTACCATTAAGAGCATTGCAGACAAAGACTCTTCCCGATGTCTTTACCTTCTACATATGGACTTGTTTGGTCCAATGCAAGTTCATAGCTTGGGAGGCAAGTCCTATACGCTAGTGATAGTTGATGATCATTCTCGGTTTACATGGGTGTTCTTCTTAAAACGAAAGTCGGATACGTTTGACATCTTCACTAGTTTTGTCAAGTAGGTTCAGAATGAATTTAACTGCTCAGTGATCAAAATCAGAATTGACCATGGAACAGAATTCGAATCTGGTTCTATGATAGAGTTTTGTGAAGAACAAGGTATCTTTCATGAGTTTTCCTCCCCGCGCACTCCTCAGCAAAATGGAGTTGCGGAGAGGAGAAATAGAACTCTCATTGAAGCCTGCACGACAATGTTGAAATACGCTTCTCTCCCAGAATACTTCTGGGCAGAGGCTGTCAATACAGCTTGTCATGTACAAAACCGAGCATTGATCAACAAGCATCATCGTAAGACGCCTTATGAGCTACTGAGAGGCAGGAAACCAACCATGTCCTACTTGAGGATCTTTGGTTGCCGATGCTATGTACTGTATAATGGGAAGTGTACAACCCCATATTCGCTGAGCCCAGACAAGGAGGAACAATGGTCACAGGAGGGTTAGCCAAAGTGGTCCCGCCCTAAGGAGGATCTCGCCCACAGAAGGCGGAAACGCTCTCGCCGGATGCTATAAAAGAGAAACCATGGGCCGAGAGCGCCAAGCGCGGACTGCGCGGAAGCGCTCTCGCCCAAACCAAGCCTCAATCCCGAAGAAGTTCTCGCTTGCGCTGGGCGAGAACGTTCGCGCCACGCCCTGGGCCGAAAGGTCTCGGCACCAGCTCTCGCCGAGTGGGGCCCAGGGTCTTTGGAAGAATGTCCTGATTGCCCTCAGGAGAAATTACTTCAGTACCCTCAGAAAAACAGCGGGTTTTGGCTATTGGCAGACCAACCAGGGGCATTTCAGTAAATTCAGGACAGCAAAATGCTATAAATAGACCCATAAGGGCTCCTTAGAAAGCAAGCTATCATCGTCTCCCAAATTCCAGTGTTTTCTGAGGAGCTCCTAGCCCAGCTTTGGCTTTGGAGGGGAAGCTCTCAGAGATCTTCCGGGTGTGAGGTGGGACCTCCCTGCTGAGGCTTTTGGGTCAGTCTTAGGTCCTTAGAATCCAGCCAAGGGGTGAGACTTGAGAAAAGTAGGTTTTGGCTGCACCCCTTTTTCTTCGAACTTCAGTTGGGGTCATATTTGGCTTCAACAGTTCTGGTGCGGTGAGCGTGGAAGGCAGCCGATTCAAGAAAGCCTTAAGTTTTGTCCCATGGCAGGAGGGGAAGGAGAAGGGTCAGGTTCTGGAGGCTCCCCCACCCGGGGAGAGGAAGCGACGAAGAGGATGCTGGATGAGTTCAGGCGAGAGGTTCTGCAGACAATCAGCTTGGCCTTCTCGGCGAGAGGCGAGTGGGCCACCCCTCAGGTCCCTATAGAAGAGGTTCCGCTCTTGGGCGAGAACGCCCCAGGGCAGCGCCCAGGAAAGGAGGTCCCGGGTGAGGCTGGCGAGAGAGATATGGCGGCGCGGGAGCTATTCCCAGGCCAGAGCCAGCGCCCGGGCAAGGAGGCATTGACAGAGCCAGGCAAGAAGGAGGCGGCGGTGCGGGAACTCTTCCCAGGGCACGGTCTCGCGGATCGGGCGAGCCAGCCGAGGCCGCGAGACGTGCCTTCTCGCCAGGCAGGAGGCGAGAGCCCATTTAGCGAGCTCATCATCTCGGCTCCGGTACCGGAGGGGTTCCGGGAGCCCGACATGTCCTACTACTCAGGGAAGGATGACCCGGTGCAGCACGTACAGTGGTTTGAAGACGTTGTGTCAATAAGACAGATGACAGATGCCTTCAAGTGCCGGCTGTTCGCCATCACGTTGAAAGAGAAGGCTCGGGACTGGTTCCACCAGTTGCCAGCAAGGTCAATATACTGTTTTGAAGATCTGCGGAGAAGTTTCCTGTTAAGATTCTCAACCTCAAAGAAGCGGAAGAAGGAAGCGGAGTGTCTGTTTGCGGTGAGGCAGAGGCCGGATGAGACGTTGGGTCACTATGTCGACCGGTTTCAGGAGGAGATCCTTCTGGTCCAGGAGGTTCCAGGGTACGCACTGATGCTGGCCTTCACCCTGGGGCTGAGACCGGGATTTTTTAGCATGGAATTGAAGAGGATGCCCCCCCCTCTCCTTTGAGGAGCTCATGGAGAGGGCGGCAAAGGAGATTGATTTCGAGAGAGCAAACCCAGCATTCGCCAGGAAGTTGGCCAAGCTAGCAGAGGATGACGGGAAGGAACCAGCAGCGGGGAGACAGAAGGAGTCGAGAGAGCAGAGGGAGCTGAGGGAAGAAAGGAGAAGGGAGGAGCCCCGAAGGTTTGGGCAGCAGCAGGGTTGGGGGGCCCGGGAGCCAGTCAACCGGTTGGCTTGGAGGCCCCAGGAGGGTCGCCCCCAAGGCCCAGGAGAAGGCTTTCGAGGGAGAGATAACCTGCGGGAGCCCCGGAGGTTCGATCGACTGGCATGGAGGCAGGAGCCGAGGGATCGTCCCCCACCACCGCAGGAGGCCATGGAGGTAGGAAGGGGGAGAGGAGCAGCCAGGGGAGCTCGAGGAGGAAGAAGAGGAAGGGGAGATGGGAGAAGGGGCGGGGAGGCGTTGCTCTTTTGTGACTTCCACCAGGAGGAGGGTCACGCGACGGCCACCTACCCAGAGTTCTTAGAGCTGAGGGAGGCCAGAGGAGCAGGGAGGCAGGATCCACCGATGAGGATAGTGGAGGTGCAGCAGGGCGAAGCGGAGGACAGGTGCGAAGACCGGGTGGATGTAGGGACCCGGGGAGGAATCGGGGTGATTCATGGAGGAGTGGGGATTGAGGAAACCCGTAAGGGGAGTCTTCAAACCATGTACCGGAGAGGGGTGGCCTCAACCTCCCAGGTTCCTCCACCAGAAGAAAAGATTACTTTCTCATCAGTGGACATGCCAGACTATGAAGATCCATTCTGTGACGCCCTGGTGATCCAGACGGCGGTGGAGAACTATACCGTTTCAAGGATACTGGTAGATAACGGGAGCTCGGTTAATGTCATCTTCAAGAAAGCTTTTGATGAGATGAGGGTTGAAGGGAAGAGGGTCTTGGCATCGGATGGACCTCTGTTCGGGTTCTCCGGGGAGAGGAAGGAGGTAGAAGGAGGAGTAGGGTTACACGTAAGGTTGGGGGGCGTGTCGCGGAACTGCAGGTTCGTGATCGTGGACGCCCCGAGCAGCTATAATGCCATCTTTGGGCGTCCCCTCATCAGCGCCTTTCGCTGCGTCCCCTCCTCGTTCCATCAGTGCCTCAAGTTCAACAATGGGGGGGTACAGGTCAGGGTCAGAGGAGACCCGAAGGTGGCAAGGCAATGTTACGTTACGGCAGTCAACACCATTTCGTGGATGGCGGAGGCGGAAGAGTTGGAAATAGAGATGGCGGCCCTAGAGGAAGTTGTGGAGGAAGAGGAGATGGTTCTTGAGGAGGTAAGGAAGGAAGCTGGAGAGGAAGCCGGAGAGGAAGAGACAGAGAAGATGCGAGGGGATGTGCAGGTGATACAGAGGAGCGATGGGCAGGAAAGCCCGGAAAAGGCAGTGGAAGTAGAAGAGCAGGCGGCGAGAGAAGTGGAGGGAGAGGTCCCAGGAGGCGTAGGAGCCGAGCAGCAGCAGCAGAGGGGGATAGAAGCGATGGAAATTGAGGAGGAAAAAGGAGAGCTGGAGCTGGAGGAAGAGGCAAGAACCGGTTGGGAGCAGTCGCGGCTGGAACCGGCTGAAGAAGTGGTGGAGATGGAGGTCTTCACCAAAGCAGGAGAGGTGCAAAGGGTGCGGGTCAGCGGGGGGTTGAGTCTCGAGGCCCGGGAGCAGGTGCGAGTTTGCATTCAAAGCAACGTTGACGTCTTCGCTTGGAGCGCGGTGGACATGTCGGGCATCGACGCCGATATAGCTTGCCACCGCCTGAACCTGGATCCCCGCGCCCGCCCCATCCGTCAGAAGATGAGGGCCATCGCTACAAAGCTGGAGGAGCCCATTCGCGAGGAGGTCAAGAAGCTCCTAGAGGCGGGCTTCATCTCAGAGATCCAGTATCCAGGCTGGATCTCCAATGTGGTAATGGTGAAGAAGGGATGTGGTAAATGGAGGATGTGTGTTGACTTTTCTTTGTTGAATAAATCATGCCCCAAGGATTGCTATCCCCTGCCTCGGATCGACGCGCTGGTTGATTCAGCCGTCGGTTTTTCTGTCATGAGTTTTTTAGATGCTTTTTCAGGTTATCACCAGATCCGGATGCACCCTCCTGACACCAAGGATGTTTCCTTCATCACGAGGGATGGATGCTTCAGTTACAAGATGATGCCCTTTGGGTTAAAGAATGCAGGGGCTACCTATCAGCGCATGATGGATCGGGTCTTCCGGGACCAGAGGGGGAGGAACTTGGAGGTCTACGTTGACGACCTAATGATCAAAAGCAAGAGCATAGCTTCACACCTGCAAGACCTCGAGGAAACATTCGCCACCCTGAGAAGGTTTAAAATGAGGCTGAGTCCCTTGAAGTGTGTCTTCGGGGCAAGCCGCGGGAAGTTCCTCGGGCATCTCCTGACTCCGGAAGGAGTGGAACCCAACCCGGACAAAGTCAAGGCCATCCTGGATTTGGAGTCACCTCGCGACGTCAAGGAGGTCCAGCGCTTGACAGGCAAGCTGGCTGGGCTAAGCAGGTTCCTCTCCCGGGCAGGAGACAAGTGTTCTTCTTTCTTTAAAGTGCTGCGGGGGAATCAAAGGTTCGAATGGACGGCCGAGTGCGAAGAGGCCTTCCAGGGGCTGAAAATACAACTCTCTCAGGATCCCCTCCTTCAGAGCCCAAAGGATGGGGAGGACCTGACCTTGTACCTCGGAGTAGGGGCGGAGGCGGTGAGCTCCGTCCTAGTAAGGGAAGAAGGAAAGAAGCAGCTTCCCATCTATTACGTCAGCCGGATATTGAAAAAAGCAGAGCTTCGCTACCCTATCCTGGAAAAGCTCGCTTATGCCTTGGTCATCTCGGCCAGAAAGCTCCGGCCATACTTTCAAGCGCATTCGATTAGGGTGGTGACCGACCACCCTCTTCGCAAGGTCTTCGAAGGAGTGGAGCACTCGGGGAGGCTGGCTAAGTGGTCCATTGAGCTAAGCGAGTTCGACATCTCCTTTGTACCAAGGCTCTCCATCAAGGCACAGGCAGTGGCGGACTTTCTAGCAGACTACGTTGTTGAGGTCGGGGGGGAAGAGCAGCAACCGCGAGAAGCATGGAAGTTAATGGTTGATGGGGCCTCAGGAAGGCACTCCCTAGGGGCAGGGGTGGTGTTGACAAGTCCCCAGGGGGTAACCATAGAGCAAGCAGTCATTTTACATTTCCCAGTGACCAACAATCAAGCAGAGTATGAGGCCGTTATTGCCGGCCTTCGCCTGGCAAAGGAGCTGGGGATTCAGGCGGTGGAAGTTGTCAGTGATTCAAAGGTAGTGACATCGCAGATCCGGGGAGAGTTTGAAGCTCGGGAACCCACCCTCATCAGATACCTCTCCAAGGTAAGGGCGATCATCGGAGGATTCCGGTCTTTCTCAATTCAACATGTTCCAAGGGAAGAAAGTGTAGCCGCCGATCGACTGGCCAAGTTCGGGCCTCAGGTAGGAGGGACCTTGACGGAGCTGTTCCGACCAGCTATCGAGGAAGGAGAGTTGATGCTTGTTGATCGGCAACCCTCGTGGGTAGATCCATTTGTGGCCTTCCTAACCACCGGTGAACTGCCTGAGGGAACCAAGGTGGGGAGAAGCTTCAAGCGCAAGGCGGCTCACTACTTGATGATGGAGGGAGGACTGCATCGCAAAATGTTGTCAGGGCTTCTAGCCAGATGTGCAACCGAAGAAAAAATCCCGAAGATTTTAAGGGAAGTGCATTCGGGCGAGTGCGGCAGCCACTCGGGAGGAAGGACGCTGGAGGCCAGGGTGGTCAGACAGGGCTACTTCTGGCCCACCCTAAGGAAGGATGTCATGGAGTTTGCAAGGAGGTGTCAAAAATGTCAACTCTACGCCCCCCTCCAACTCTTGGCAGCTCAAAGACTACGGAGTATCACGGCACCATGGCCATTTGCCGTCTGGGGAATGGACTTAGTTGGGCCCTTTCCTCCGGCTAGTGGGCAGAGGAGGTTCCTCTTGGTCATGGTTGATTATTTCTCAAAGTGGCTAGAGGTCAAAGCCTTGGCCAAGGTCACCTCGCAGGTCATAAGGAATTTCATCTGGGGGGAAATCATTTGTAGGCATGGATTGCCCCAAGCAATAGTGACCGATAACGGCCCCCAGTTTGCCAGCGAGGAGTTCATCAGCTTCTGCGCTCAACTCGGGATAGATCTCCGGTTTGCCTCCGTCCATCACCCCCGGAGTAACGGCCAAGTGGAAGCAGCAAACAAAATCATTGTAAATCTACTAAAGAAGAAGGTGGAAAACTTGAAGGGAAATTGGGTGGAACAGCTCCCATCGGTCCTGTGGGCACTACGAACGACTCCGAACACGGCCACCGGTGAGACCCCCTTCAAGCTCTCTCATGGGTGTGAAGCCGTCCTACCGGTGGAGTTTGAGGTCCGGTCCCCGCGAGTCACAGCCGCGGGCGAAGGAGAGGAGGCATGGAGGGTGGAGAACGAGGAGGGACAACGCCTCTCGTTAGATATGGTGGAGGAACTGTGAGATGTGGCAGCTATCAGGCAAGAAGAGATCAAGCGACGGATGGCCAAGCATTTTGATAAGCATGTCAGGATCAAACAGTTTGCTAAGGGGGATCTGGTGTTGAGAAAGGTCGACGCGGCGGGAAGATCGGCTCCCGTGGGTAAGCTCCACCCGAACTGGGAAGGTCCATACATTGTAAAGGAAGTCCTCGGAACAGGGGGATACTACCTCCAGGACGTGGAGGGAAGAGCCCTAAGCCACACTTGGAGTGGTGATGATCTAAAGCGCTTCTACCCCTGAAGGGAGAAGGATGTAATCATGTATCTCAAAAATGAACTTGTTATATTATACCGATTGATTCTCCTTTAACTAGTGTCGAATTTTTCATGGCATAACATAGTTGAATGTTTTGTGATACCCTGAGCTCGGCTCGGCCCCAGGTAGACCCGCTGCACAGGCTCTCATCTAGCTGGCAGGTCCGAAGGCTCGCCTGTGGGGGATAGGTTTGGTTGGTTTGAGATCTTCTTCGGCACCCCGAGCTCGGCTCGGCCCCAGGTAGACCCGCTGCACAGGCTCTCATCTAGCTGGCAGGTCCGAAGGCTCGCCTGTGGGGGATAGGTTTGGTTGGTTTGAGATCTTCATCGGCACCCCGAGCTCGGCTCGGCCCCAGGTAGACCCACTACGCAGGCTCTCATCTAGCTGGCAGGTCCGAAGGCTCGCCTGTGGGGGATAGGTTTGGTTGGTTTGAGATCTTCATCGGCACCCCGAGCTCGGCTCGGCCCCAGGTAGACCCGCTGCGCTGGCTCTCATCTAGCTGGCAGGTCCGAAGGCTCGCCTGTGGGGGATAGGTTTGGTTGGTTTGAGATCTTCATCGGCACCCCGAGCTCGGCTCGGCCCCAGGTAGACCCGCTGCGCAGGCTCTCATCTAGCTGGCAGGTCCGAAGGCTCGCCTGTGGGGGATAGGTTTGGTTGGTTTGAGATCTTCATCGGCACCCCGAGCTCGGCTTGGCCCCAGGTAGACCCGCTGCACAGGCTCTCATCTAGCTGGCAGGTCCGAAGGCTCGCCTGTGGGGGATAGGTTTGGTTGGTTTGAGATCTTCATCGGCACCCCGAGCTCGGCTCGGCCCCAGGTAGACCCGCTGCGCAGGCTCTCATCTAGCTGGCAGGTCCGAAGGCTCGCCTGTGGGGGATAGGTTTGGTTGGTTTGAGATCTTCATCGGCACCCCGAGCTCGGCTCGGCCCCAGGTAGACCCGCTGTGCAGGCTCTCATCTAGCTGGCAGGTCCGAAGGCTCGCCTGTGGGGGATAGGTTTGGTTGGTTTGAGATCTTCATCGGCACCCCGAGCTCGGCTCGGCCCCAGGTAGACCCGCTGCGCAGGCTCTCATCTAGCTGGCAGGTCCGAAGGCTCGCTTGTGGGGGATAGGTTTGGTTGGTTTGAGATCTTCATCGGCACCCCGAGCTCGGCTCGGCCCCAGGTAGACCCGCTGCGCAGGCTCTCATCTAGCTGGCAGGTCCGAAGGCTCGCCTGTGGGGGATAGGTTTAGTTGGTTTGAGATCTTCATCGGCACCCCGAGCTCGGCTCGGCCCCAGGTAGACCCGCTGCGCATGCTCTCATCTAGCTGGCAGGTCCGAAGGCTCGCCTGTGGGGGATAGGTTTGGTTGGTTTGAGATCTTCATCGGCACCCCGAGCCCGGCTCGGCCCCAGGTAGACCCGCTGCGCAGGCTCTCATCTAGCTGGCAGGTCCGAAGGCTCGCCTGTGGGGGATAGGTTTGGTTGGTTTGAGATCTTCATCGGCACCCCGAGCCCGGCTCGGCCCCAGGTAGACCCGCTGCGCAGGCTCTCATCTAGCTGGCAGGTCCGAAGGCACGCCTGTGGGGGATAGGTTTGGTTGGTTTGAGATCTTCATCGGCACCCCGAGCCCGGCTCGGCCCAGGTAGACCCGCTGCGCAGGCTCTCATCTAGCTGGCAGGTCCGAAGGCTCGCCTGTGGGGGATAGGTTTGGTCTGGTTGGCTTGGTTAGTGTAAGACAGGAAGCACGTTGGGAATACCAAATGAAAAGTGAAAATGAAGAAATAGATCTCGACAGAGATGGATCTCGGCAGAGATAGATTTCGGCAGAGATAGATCTCGGCAAGGACAGGTCTCGGCAGAGATAGATCGCGGCAGGAGAATCCCCCTCAAAGGGATCTCAAGGTGGGGAGGCTTTCGCCAAAAAGGTTCCTCTCAGAGTTCTCGAACAAATAGGCGAGATCGTTATACGATGAGCTAGTGGGGACTCGCGCAGTCTAGAGGGGACGGTCCCGTCCTAAGGATTCAAGAATCACGCTTCCGGCTGGCCGGTTACCGCGGGTTCTTGCTGATTCATCGCTAAGGATTTCCTAAGAAGGCCAAGGGTCTTGGCGGAAGCCTACGCCGAAAGCGTTCAACCACGACAATTACATCAAACACATTCGCAAATAATAAGAAATGTTCGCAAGAAAAGCATTTACATTAATAATACAATGTGTGGGTACAAAATGATAGCGTCTCGCGCTTTACAGAGAGGTGAAGAACAGAAACGAGAAGGGGACCCTCAACGGGACAAACTGTACCCCTCGGAAGTCTCGCTGGAGCTCCTGCTGGAGCTTCCGCCGGAGCTCCCCCCGGAGGTCTCGCCACCCACTGCGGGGGACTTTGAGACATCCGAGGGAGGGGTATCGGGGGCGCCCAGGGGCTTTGGAATGGGCTCGAAGAGCCATGGGACAAGTTGTGGAGCGGTAATGTCTTTGCCCCTCCCGTCCCAGCAGTTGATGTCGCGCAGCGTCTCCAGTGTCAACTTTACGGTGGCTTGCGCGTTCCCCTGGAGCAGCTTGTCGATGTCATAAGCCGAGTAATACTGGCTCTTCAATCTCTCGTCCAGCGGAGGGGCTGCACTCGCCTCGAGGCGCGCGATCTGCTCTCGCAGGAGAACGTTGTCATATCGGGCCTGAGACAGCTCCTCGCGAAGTGCGGCCTGAGCGGAATCCTGAACAGCGGAAGGTTAGCATCAGAGAAAGGTTAGGATTGCGAGAACAAATGATTATGAAAGGTCTCGCTTACCCCTTCCGCTTGGCGCGAGGATAACAGTTGCTGGGTCTCGGCCAGATCCTTCGCCAGAGAGGCCGCCTGGGCCACCGCATCGTCCCTGGCCTTGAACATGTCTTGGAAGTTGCGGTCTATCGTAATGCTCCGCCGGGCGCACATGTGCGCAAGCTCCAGCCCACGCATTAAAGCGCGAGTGGAGTCGTACGCCAACAGCCGGGTCGACATCATGTCGTAGACGCTAGCGTCCTCCCGGCTGTAGAGACCATAGCCTAAGGCGAAAGCTTCGCCGGTGACCTCGTCTCGCTCCGCCCAGCTCGGCAAGAGGGACGAGATAGTGACCTTGTTGGCGTCAGGGTCCCATTGCAGCAGTGGCTTGTTCTCCGCGTCCAGGCACCTCACGCCGAGACCAAAGTTACGATGACCCCGCGGCACCTCATCAGACAGGGGTTGGCCGGAGGTCCCGGCGGCCGCACCCTCGCTCTCGGCGGTGCCAAGGGTCCGAGGGTTCTCGGCAGGAGTCCCGGGGCCGCCCCTGGTGGCCGCGATCCTGCTTACTGCCTCCAGGACCTCCTCGAAGGAGCGGCCGGCGGGGAGAGGTTGGACGGGCGGTACAACAACAGCCTTGCCCTTCTCGATATCCGTGGTCTTGGGCCTCTTGATTGGCTGAGGTGCGGAAGCACCCGGCTTTCGCTTCACAACACGCTTGAGGGGGGAAGGCCCGACTCTTTTCGGCAGGCTTGCGCGGCGGCTTTCGCAAGAGCCAGCGGGTCCTTAGGAGGTTGGCTCTCTCTGGCGCGAGCCTCGTCGAAAGGCTGGCGGAGAGGGATCTCGCGCTCTCCTGCGAAAACAATAGCGATCAATTCCAACCTTGAAAAAAGCAAGAAGGCAAATACGGGCGAGATCTTACCTTCTCCCGGAAGTACAGGATGAAGAGAATCGACGTCTCGCCGGAGGTAGAGGACGTCGAAATCCTTGGTTCCGAAGAACTCAAGGAGGGCGCTCTCGCGGGAGCCCAAGGACGGAGGCTTGTAGGCGGCATCCTCGTATTGGATGGGGGCGAGGGGTACGTTCCCGAAGTCGCCGGAAACGTAGATGAACCTCTCGCCCCAGTGATGGTGCTTGTTGGCGAGACCGATCGTTTTCAGCAGTTGCCCAGGGAAGAACACCACGCCTCCCTTCGCGCGAAAAGTAAATAACTTGCGGAAAATCGGCAAGCTAAACTCAATCCTCTCCGACCGCATATAGCATATGAAGGCCATGAGAATCGCCACGGAGTTAGGGTTCAGCTGCGCGGGAACCACCCCGTAGTACCGGAGAGCCTGCCGCATCTCAGGCCACAGCGGAAGGCGGAAGCCCACCTCGAAGTGTTCGATAGGGATGGCGAGCTCCCCCTCCCCTGCAGTGTTGACTTTGTCATGACTGCCCGGGGGCCGCACGACGAAGCCAGCGGGAACGTGCTGGGTCTTGATCAGATTGAACTCGTCCAGAGTGAGAGTACAGGAAGGGAAGAGATGCTTTTGAAAGGCTTCCGCGCAGTTGGATCGTCCTTCACCACCGCCCGGCATCGCAATAGGGTTTGAAGGCGAGATCTACGGGGGAAGGCGAGAGCGAGAACGGGGCGAGAACGGAAGTGGAAGACAGAAACGGGCGAGAGCTTTGCGAAGATCACGAGAACAACAGCAAAGAGGAGAGAGACTGGAATCAGAGGAATGAATGTGGTAGGTGAGCCTCCTATTTATAGAAAATCGTGGTAATGATGGCTGTTTTCAGAAAGGCGGCGAGGGTACAGCCGCCGCGTCCTAGGTCAGCGGCGCTTCGTTTTTCCCGCCCAAATCTGACAGCGACCGATTAAGCAGCTGGCGCTAACGTTGCGAAATGTCATATGGCCGGTAAGGTAGGCGGAAGCAAGGTGGCTCTCGCCACCCCAAAGGCCTGGGAAGGTAACTCATACGCATACAAAAATATTACAGACAGAGCTATTGCTCTCGCTGAGCGGGAACGCGATAAAATAATAAGCGAATAAAGTGCGGGAACATTAGTTACAACTCCAAGCGAAAAAAAAATAAGGGTACATTAGAGAAGGGAAGGCCAGGGGAAGAGGAGGGGAGGTCTCGCGCTTCAGTACGGCTCCCAGCGCCATTTCCCTTGCTCCCAACGCCACTTGCCTCGGTCCCGCAGCTTGGTCCGGGGGGGCGCCTGCGGGTTGAAGTAGGATGACAGAACACTGCATCCCAGGTCAACCCGGCGAGACAGATCCCGGATTCTCTCGATGCATCTCTCAGGTGAGGACCCGGCGGTAGCTCCCCCGGGCCGGTCCATCTCGCCTAGAAGGAAGTCTCGCTCCAGGGACTCCAGCCTCTTCTCCACTGACTGGCGAAACTCTCGGGCCGCTAGGTCGCGGACCCGATCTCGCCGGATGAGTTTCGACAGAATGGCGGCAACCTTCTTCCCTCGTCTTTTCGCGCTCCCGGCACCGGTCAGGATCTCCTCCATCTCATCAGATGAAGGGAAGGGAGAGCTCTCGCCGTCTTCTCCCTCTCTTTCTTCTTCTTCTTCTTCTTCTTCTTCCTCTACCTCAGCGCCAGGCCGCGAGTCCATGTCCCCTATCGAAAGAATCCCCATTTTAGCGGAAGCTGAAGGATAGCAGCGATAAAATTGCCGTATACCTTCAGAGTGACGAGGCCCCCCGGTCGACGGCAGGCGAGAAGGCCCAGCCCCCCCCCCCCTCAGCTCCAAAGAGGAGGTGGATTGGCTTTCCTTTGTCGGGGGGGTGGGGGGGGGGTAAACTTTGCGGATGGTGATCCCGGCCTGATCGAGAGCAGGGGAGCGGGTCTCCTCAGCCGCTGGAGGGCTAGCGTCTAGCGGTGGCGCAGGGATCTCAGCATTCTTTCCTCTCGCCGGTAGGGAGGAATCAACCGCATGAGCAGACTGATTCGCAGTTCTCGCCCCACCATCCCGGGTGGCGAGATCTGGAGGTGCGGAAACTGACGCTGCGAGGAATCAGGTCAGCATTTAAAAAATACCAGGCAAAGGCAAGAAGGGAACCTTTACCAGCGGTGTTCGGGTCTGGTGGAGGAGGCGCCTCGGGAACCTGTGGTTGATCATCGTGATGGCTAGAGGGTGGATCCAAACGTTCTCGCGGGGACGCGGCAGCGTCAGGAACCGTCTCCTGCGAGAGGTATCAAGTTAAACAATTGAGCAACTGGTTGTTAATTGGTATATCAAGCTTACCTTCCGCGGCGAGGTGCCGTCCGCACAACTAGGGGTCGGGGTGGGCGGGCTCCTGTTCTCGCGGGATAGGTCCCGCTGAACCACCTCCGCCTTCTTCTTCTTCTTCTTAGGCAGAGAAGGCTCAGCAACTGACGACTGTCTCGCTAGCCATGGGGCGACCAGGGCACTGTTAGCCCTAGCTCGCGTCTGCGCCGCGTTAATGCGATCCTGCAAATCCTGCGGAAGCGGTTTATCGGCACGCTTGGAAGGCATAGCGAGGGAGATGGCGAGAGCTCAGGGGGAGAATGACGGCTCGAGGGAAGTGTTATGACCATCTATCAGCACTCATATTTATAGGCGCCGTACGGCCCACCGAAAGATTCCCTGACGTTGACACGTGCTCAGCGAATATTTTGGGTTGAACATGTCTTTTCGAGCGCGGCGCTAGCTCAAAAAGAGCGGGGATTGTGTACAACCCCATATTCGCTGAGCCCAGACAAGGAGGAACAATGGTCACAGGAGGGTTAGCCAAAGTGGTCCCGCCCTAAGGAGGATCTCGCCCACAGAAGGCGGAAACGCTCTCGCCGGATGCTATAAAAGAGAAACCATGGGCCGAGAGCGCCAAGCGCGGACTGCGCGGAAGCGCTCTCGCCCAAACCAAGCCTCAATCTCGAAGAAGTTCTCGCTTGCGCTGGGCGAGAACGTTCGCGCCACGCCCTGGGCCGAAAGGTCTCGGCACCAGCTCTCGCCGAGTGGGGCCCAGGGTCTTTGGAAGAATGTCCTGATTGCCCTCAGGAGAAATTACTTCAGTACCCTCAGAAAAACAGCGGGTTTTGGCTTTTGGCAGACCAACCAAGGGCTTTTCAGTAAATTCAGGACAGCAAAATGCTATAAATAGACCCATAAGGGCTCCTTAGAAAGCAAGCTATCATCGTCTCCCAAATTCCAGTGTTTTCTGAGGAGCTCCTAGCCCAGCTTTGGCTTTGGAGGGGAAGCTCTCAGAGATCTTCCGGGTGTGAGGTGGGACCTCCCTGCTGAGGCTTTTGGGTCAGTCTTAGGTCCTTAGAATCCAGCCAAGGGGTGAGACTTGAGAGAAGTAGGTTTTGGCTGCACCCCTTTTTCTTCGAACTTCAGTTGGGGTCATATTTGGCTTCAACAGGAAGTACCTGCGTACTAAATTTGGTGAAAAATGATTCGAAGGCATATTCATGGGCTATAGTTTCCACAGTCGGGCATATAGGGTCTTCAATAAGAAAATCCTAGTGGTAGAAGAATCAATTAATGTTGTATTTGATGAAGGAAGTTTGCTTAACAGCAATTCTTCCAGTGGTATTCTTGAAGATGCAGGTGCACGACTTGAACAGCTGGATCTCGATGAGACAGCTAAAGATGAAACTCCTAAGTACGTCAAAGTTTCCACCTCCACGTCATCTGGAAATGTTGAAGATCAAAATGGAACAAATCTCTTAGAAGAAGGAGAAGCCCAAGAAGTAGTCGAAGCTCCAAACGCCAGACTTCTAGAGCTCCGGCACGTGAGGGATCATCCTAGGGATCAGATCATCGGAGATCCTTGTGACGGTGTCAGAACTCGAAGAGGTACTATTAATGAGAATTTGCATCTTAGCTTCCTGTCACAGGTTGAGCCAAAGAAGTTTGACGAGGCGAACAAAGTTGCGGCATGGATTCTGGCCAAGCAAGATGAACTACATCAATACGAACGTTGCAACGTTTGGACACTGGTTCCCAGACCACACAAGCAGAATGTGATTGGCACCAAGTGGATCTTCAGAAACAAACTGGATGAACATGGTGTCATCATAAAGAACAAGGCAAGGCTGGTGGCTCAAGGTTACAGACAGGAGGAGGGGATTGACTTCGACCAGACCTTCGCACCAGTAGCAAGGCTCGAGGCAATCAGATTGTTCCTGGCGTATGCTTCGCACAAAGGATTCACAGTCTATCAAATGGATGTGAAATCAGCATTCCTGAATGGAGACCTGAAAGAGGAAGTATACATCGCTCAACCCCCAGGTTTTGTCAATCCTACTTATCCCAATCATGTATATTTTCTTAATAAAGCTTTATATGGTTTAAAACAAGCTCCACGAGCTTGGTATGAGACTTTATCTAGTTTTCTTCTTAAGAACAAGTTCTCCAGAGGTAAAATAGATAAGACATTGTTTCTCAGGGAAGTCAAAAGCAAGATTTTGCTGGTGCAAATCTATGTCGATGACATAATATTCGGCTCAACGGACAACAATCTTTGCAAAAAGTTTTCTAAACTTATGCAAGGAAAGTTTGAAATGAGCAGTATGGGAGAGCTAAAGTATTTCTTGGGACTTCAAGTGAAACAGTCTGAGGATGGAATCTTCATCTCTCAGACGAAGTTCACAAATGAACTCCTCAAGAAATTCGGCATGGAGAGTGCAACCTCTATGAGGACTCCAATGGGATCCACTATGTCTCTGGATAAGGATGAAAAAGGTAAACCTTTCGATGAAATCAAATACAGAAGCATCATTGGATCCCTGCTCTACCTTACTACCAGTAGACCGAATATTATGTTCTCCACATGTGTCTGTGCCCGATATCAGGTGAACACTAAGGAATCTCACTATGTCGCTGCAAAGCGAATTCTAAGATACCTTAAAGGTACTCCTAATCTTGGCTTGTGGTACCCGAGAAACAATGATGTCGAGCTAATAGGTTTTTCAGATGCTGATTTTGCAGGGAGTAGGGATGACAGGAAAAGCACTTCCGGGACGTGTCAATTCCTCGGAAGAAGGCTTATCTCATGGAACAGCAAGAAGCAGAATTGTGTAGCTACCTCCACAGCAGAGTCTGAGTACATCTCGGCTGGCAGTTGTTGCGCACAACTCCTATGGATCAGAAACCAGTTAGCCGACTACGACCTTCAGTTCAAGGAAGTACCAATGTACTGCGACTCCTCCAGTGCAATTGCAATTGCTAACAATCCGGTATCGCACAGCAGAACGAAGCATATTGAAGTGCGCTACCACTTCATTCGGGAGCACGTGGAGAACAAGGACATTTCTCTCTGTTATGTCCCCACGGACAAGCAGATTGCAGACATATTCACAAAGCCCTTAGACGAAGCCAAGATCAGTCTTTTCAAAACTGAATTGGGGATGCTAAACAATGAGGAATGAAGACTACCGACGCTCCAGGCTCGTGCTTCCAGGGGGAGCCTCTGCCAGGAACTCAAGTGTGAGCACAGGTGCAGGAACTGAGGGGGAGCAAGGGGTCAAATGTTACAGACCCAGATTTGCAGAAGCCAAAAATGGGGAGATTACCCACTCGGCTAAGGCTAAGGTGGCTCCAAGTTGGCTCCCAAGAAATTGGTATTGGTAACGAATATCGCTCTCAAGTAAATTTCAAGGTTATGATTTTCATTACTATACGCTTTATTCACCTTAGCTTATAGTGTTTAGGCTTCTTCAAATAGGGGGAGATTGTTGGGTATTGTATCCACAATGTACCTGATTTGAAGAAGCCCCTGAACAAGCTAAGGTAAATAGACAATGTATTTGACAAAATATTTCAAGTTGTGCTTGCAGTTATTCCACGCTAAGTGCACACCAATGTCAGGGTGCAGTAGGTCAATATACACGGGTCTGTGCGACGTAATCCCTCGTTGAGCAGATCAGTGCGTTGGCCTACGTGTACTCTCTCTATTGGAGTGTACTTATTTTCAAGTACAGGGCTGTGTTAAGGCATGATCAGACAAGGAGCAAGGATGGGTCAAGGAGCACCTCATGGGTGGAAAGACGAAAAATCGTCTAAGTGTAAATCGACGAGAATCACTAGTGATTCTCGCCGAATCATCGAGAATCATTGGCTGATTCTCGCCGACTCGATCCAGCTACTTCAAAGCGAGCAACTCTGATTCTAAGTAAGAATCGACGAGAATCACCAAGTGATTCTCGCCGATTCGGGGAGAATCACTAGTGATTCTCGCCGAATCGTCGAGAGTCACTGGCTGATTCTCGCCGTCTCGACCTGGCTAAATCAGAGTGTGCTATCAAGTCAACATCGACGAGAATCATCTTTGATTCTCGCCGAATCGACGAGAGTCACCTTTGATTCTCGCCGATTCGACGAGAATCACCTTCGATTCTCGCTGATTTTGACTTAAGCGATTTCCTGGAAACCGCTGGACCGGATTCTGCCGCTGGCGCTGCTCTGAACCGGGGTTAGGGTTTCTTCAAGTGGGACCCATAACGGTTATATTGGAGTATTTCCACCGTATAAATATACGAGTATTTTGAACCGAAAGAATATAGAAAGAAATACGCGAGCCGCCGACCGTGACCTAGATCGCGATATCTGCTCCGCAGCCGTCGCCGCTCGTGCTAGTTGGTTGCTGCTTTTGATCGAGATTCTTCCAGATCTCCCGGCGACAGAAGCCTAGCCAAGCATAGCGTCTCACGCGTCTAACCAGAGATCCTTTGTCTCTTGATTTGTTGATCGGGATAACCTTCCCCGTCCGAATCGATCGAGACGATCGATCCTAGTGTGACCGTTGGAAGACCTTGCTAGCTTCGCTACGAAGTTTGGATCTCCAAAGTACAGCAGCCGCACACCGTTGTCGCCGCCAATCCCGTGAACCAATCCGCCGCCCATCTTGCCGCCACCGGTTCCGGGGAGATTCTCTCCAAGAGAGATCTAGGGTTGTGGACTCTTCGTGGACTTCAAGAACACGTCGTCAACGAAGAGGGACACCTTAGTCTCCAAAAGTAGTTTGTATTTCTTGTACATTCAAGTTTCATTTTTGTTGTAAAGGAACGTTGGTTCCGAGTTGTAAGGGTTGGGTGCAACCCGTGTTGTGGGAGTGTTGTCTCCTACGTGTGGAAGGGTTCCTTCCGACAGTGCAAGGATTGGATTTCAATCCTGTTGGTGAAGAGACCGAGTCGTCCCGTGTTGGGAGATAGGTCGAAGGAGGAAAGTTGATGTACCCAAATCGGGGAACCACTATAAATTGCTTGTGTACTCTCTGTGCTGTGCTGTTTTGTTTTCTTGTGCAGGTACAATTTTAAATTCCACAAAAACGCTGCATGTCACCTATTCCCCCCCCCCCCCCCATAGGTGAAGATAGTTGACACTAGGTGGACTTTCAGATGCATCTAGGCAGCATAACTCCTAAGCAAAATGGTCCAAAAGGAGAACAGGATTACATCCAGCAAGCTGGTTTAAATAGGCAAAAATTTCAGGTGACACGCCCCCTGACACGGGCGTATAGGGGGGGGGGGGCGTGTCAGCACTATACAAAATGCGGTCGTCGATTTGACGGGAGTGGACTTCGGGCTGGACACGTGTCGGTCTCGCGTTGGTCACGCCCCAGGTCAGGGGCGTGACTCTGGGCGTGTCGGGGAGGTAGATCTGGGCGCGGGTCTTTGTCAGCCAGGTGGAGGAGTCACGCCCTTGGTCACGGGCATGACGCTGGGCGTGTCGGGTTGGTCGACGATCGTCGAGCTGAAAAATCGTCGAGCGGGAAAATGGGTTCGACGATCATCGAGCGGGATGGACACGGGCTTGGGGCACGCCCCGTATCGAATTGACACGGTCGTGTGGCCGGGCGTGTCGACGATCGTCGAGCTTGAATTCGTCGAGCTGATTTCAAGGGAAATTGGATTGTCACGCCCTGGACACGGGCGTGACCAGTAAGTACACGGGCGTGTACTGATTGTTTTGGGCAGTTTTTTTGGATTTTTCTTGCAAATTTCAGAAAATAAAAATAAAACAAGTTAGAACTATTTTTACAAAAAATGAACATTTTATTAAAGAAAAGTAACAAAAAAACTAAAACGACTAATTTAATGTATATAAATATAGGTATATTTACAATTCATCAACCTTCCTGCGGCGCAACGGATTGCCATGGAGAATGAATTCCAAAGGCTGACGCAAGGTGATGACAGTGTGGAAGCTTACCTGCATGAGTTTACATGCTTAGGGCGGTATGCGGGTTCTATATTTGCTGATGAGCAGAGAAAGACAAATAGGTTCCACGAAGGACTGCGAGACGAGCTGAGGTTCCTGCTTTCGAGTTCTGTGAACCAAGGCTTCTAGGCGTTGGTCGACACTACAAGCGCACTGGAAAAAGACATGAAGAGGGTGCAAGGGAAGAGGGCATTGGCTGTGTCACAGCCGGAGTTTAAAGTGCCCCGACCGACGAAGTCATTTTATTAGAAGAAATGGGGCAAGAGGCCCAAGACGGCGGGACAAGCTCCTTCTTCAGTGTCATCGGGAGCAACGTCGGGGGCCACCTCAAAGTCGGATACTCGTACATGCTTCAATTGTGGACGGGTGGGACATATAGCTCGAGATTGTCGGGTCCCGCCAAAGAGTGAAAAGAAGGCGGAAGCGTCATATGCAGAAAAAGGAAAGGCGGTGGTGGAATCCTCTGCCTCTCAGGCGTAGCCCCGAGTCTACAATCTTGGCCTGCAGGAGGCCATCAAGCAGAGTGACGTCATCACAGGTACGAGTTAAGTTTTGCATAGTATATTGCTGGTATGTTTTTCTTAATGCATATGTGTATGCGGCTTGTGTGTGTGACATGATTGTCACAGGCTTTGTGATGATTCGGGACACGCTGGCGCGAGCACTGTTTGATACAGGTGCATCGCATTCTTTTCTGTCTAGTGAATTTTTAGCGCGGCTTGGGATACCTAGTCGTGTGAAGACAGATAGCGTCAGAGTGGTGTTGTCGAATGGCTGTTGGATGCTTGCGGATCAAGCTTACGATGTGGCGGTCCAAATAGGAAGTCGGGATTTCAGTTTGACTGCATCTGTATTGCCGATATCGGGATTCGACGTGATATTTGGTATGGATTGGCTTGCGGAGCAGCATGCCTTGATTGATTGTCAGTCCAAAGAGATCACGTTGGGCCAGAATATCGAACAGGAGACAAAGTTCGCGGGTATGCGAGGAGTGGGTGGGATGTTGTTATCTGCACTCCAAGTCTTGAAGGCTGTTCGGAAGGGTGCAGAGTGTTACTTCGCCTTGATTCAGGCTATTGAGCCTAAGTCCAGTGTGGGTGATGTTCTGATTGTGTCGGAATTTTTAGATGTGTTTCCCAAGGATCTCCCTATGCTACCACCCCAGCGAGAGATTGACTTCACGATCGATTTGGTGCCAGGTGCGAAACCTGTGGCCCGCTCGCCATATCGCGTCGCGCCAAAGGAAATGGCGGAGTTGAAAGTCCAACTGCAAGAATTGATGGATCAGGGTTATATACGCCCAAGCATGTCTCCTTGGAGCGCCCATGTGCTTTTTCTGAAGAAGAATGACGGTGGCTTGCGGTTATGTATTGATTACCGCGATTTGAATAAGCTGATCGAGAAGAACAAATATCTGATTCCGCGGATTGATGAGCTGTTTGATCAGCTAGTGGAATCGTCCGTATACTCGAAGTTGGACTTGAAATCTGGTTATTACCACTTGAGAATCCGGGAAGAAGATATTCCCAAAACTGCATTTGGAATACGGTACGGGCACTACGAGTTCACGGTCATGCCGTTTGGGCTGTGCAATGCGCCCTCAGTATTTATGGACTTGATGCACCGAATATTCCGTGAGTACCTGGATCTGTTCGTGATAGTGTTCATTGATGATATCCTGGTGTACTCGAGATCGGAAGCCGATCATGAAAAACATTTGCGGTTGGTGTTGAATACATTGAGGCAGAATCAGCTCTATGCCAAGTTCTCGAAGTGTGAGTTTTGGCTATCGTCGGTGGCTTTTCTGGGCCATGTGGTGAGTGGAGCGGGCATAGCTGTGGATTCAGCGAAGATAAGGTCCATAGAGGAGTGGCCAGTGTTGTCTTCAGTGGCCGAGGTCCAGAGTTTCCTTAGACTAGCGGGCTACTACCGAAGATTTGTTGAAAACTTCTCGCGGATTGGTTTGCTGCTAACCACATTGACGCGAAAATAATAGAAGTTCGTTTGGTCGCCAGAGTGCGCGCAAGATTTTGAAGAGCTGAAGTTTTGGTTGACCACGACGCCTGTGTTGTCATCGCCATGTGGTACCGATGGATTTGTAATTTACAGTGATACTTCAGGGAGCGGCTTAGGATGCGTACTTCTACAAAATGGAAAGGTAATTGCTTATGGCTCATGCCAGTTGAAAGTGCACGAGCGGAACTATCCCGTCCATGATCTTAAGTTGGCGGCAGTGATCTTTGCATTAAAGCTGTGGCGACACTATCTTTATGGTGCGAAGTTAGAGATCTATACAGATCACAAGAGCCTGAAGTACATATTGGAGCAGAAGGACTTGAATATGCGACAACGAAGATGGTTGGAGTTCCTCAGGGACTACACCTTTGAGATTCACTATACTCCCGGAAAGGGGAATGTTGTCGCGGATGCCTTGAGTCAGCGGACTCCGGCAAGAGCAGCTTAGTTGCAAAGGCATGATGAACGTCTCATCCAGAAGCTGGAAGCGTTAGAGATTTTTTGTGTTGACAAGAATGTCACTACCAATGCATGTTTGAACTGGACGGAGGTGCAATGTGACCTTGTGAAATGAGTTCGACGGGCAACGGAGTTGGATGAAGATCTCGTACGCTATGCGAAAGCTGGGCCAGAAGGGAAGTTCTCCTGAAATGATGGTCTTTTGCGGAAAGAAGGCCGTTTGTGCGTCCCACATGTGGGTAAATTGAGGGAAGAACTGATGTATGAAGCGCATTATACGAAGTACTCAATTCACTCAGGGAGCACGAAGATGTTCAAAGATATGAAAAAGCTATTTTGGTGACCAGGGCTAAAGAAATATGTTGCTCTTTATGTGGCCAAATGCCAAACATGTGCTATAGTGAAGGCAGAATGCCAGAAACCGGACGGTTATTTGAAGTCTTTGTCGATTCTAAAGTGGAATTTTGACGATATTTCTATGGATTTCATGCACGGGTTGCCGAGATCTCAGTGAGAGAACGATTCCATCTGGGTGATTGTTGATCGGCTGACGAAAGTGGCACATTTCCTACCAAACAAGCGAGATGATTCGGTAGAAAGTTTGGCAAAGCTATACGTGGAACAGATTGTACGGCTTCACGGTGTTCCTCGGAGCATCGTGAGTTATCGAGATGGGCGATTCACGTCAAAGGATTGGAGGCTAGTTCACCAGCTGTTGGGCACGAAGTTGACTTTCAGTACGGCCGTTCATCCCCAAACGATGGCCAAACTGAACGAACCAACAGAACGATGGAGGACATGCTCCGAATGTGCGCCCTCGACTTTGGAAAAAGATGGGAAGATCATCTCTACATGGTAGAGTTTGCTTATAATAACAGCTACCAGGCGAGCATCGGGATGGCACCGTATGAAGCTCTATATGGACGAAAGTGTCGTACTCCCTTGGCTTGGGTAGAAGCGGGCGAAGCTAGAGTTTATAATCGTAATGAAGTCGATGAAGCAAACTCAACCAATCGTGTTATTCGAGAGAAGCTACTCATAGCCCAAGATCGTCAAGCGAAGTACTACAACGCCAAGCACCGGAACGTGGAGTTCGCGGTAGGTGATTGGGTCTACTTGAAGATCAAGCCATTCAAAGGTGTATCCAGGATTCGACATTTGAAAAAGTTGAGTCCAAGATATTTGGGTCCATTTGAAGTGGTTGATCGAATCGGAGAAGCTGCGTATCGGCTAGCTCTTTCAGCAGACTTGGGTGGACTACATGATGTGTTTCACATCTCGGTGCTTCGGAAGGCCGTTAAAGATCCAGCTCAAGTGATCACGGATGATCGTGTGTCGGTGGATTATGGGCTAACAACGAGAGTTAGACCCATTCAGATCGAAGATCGAGCCGAGA
Source organism: Platanthera guangdongensis (assembly GCA_039583875.1). Classification (NCBI taxonomy): domain Eukaryota; kingdom Viridiplantae; phylum Streptophyta; class Magnoliopsida; order Asparagales; family Orchidaceae; genus Platanthera; species Platanthera guangdongensis. The sequence goes on along the minus strand of CM077159.1, from coordinate 42,786,617 downwards.
AACAGTTGCGGAACAAGACAGTCGGGATGGTTAAAGTCCGATGCGACAATTGCGGCCGTGAGGAGCTTACATAGGAGCGACAGCATACTATGCGAGCGGAGTTTCCTGAGCTATTTTTGTAGCAATTGCATAGTGAAACTTTTGTTGTAACATAAACATTTCATGTTATAATTTTTAGTTGCTGGTTGCCTTCCTGTATACGAATTTCGAGGACAAACTTTCTTGTAGGAGGGGAGGGTTGTAACAGCCCATTTTTTTCAATTGGCAAAGTTTTTGGGATGACACGGCCTGGGACACGGGGATGTCCCCGGGCGTGTCCTGCGTTCAACGAGTGTTCGGGAGGAACAGTTGACGAGGGGTCTACAAAATTTGGTCGACGATCGTCGAGTGCTTAGGACATTGCCTGTGACACGGGCGTGTCACAGGGCGTGTCAGTATGGTCGACGAACTCAGCCCGATGAATTTGAGCTAGGGCGTGTCTAGTGCCGTGTATGGGGCACACGGCCTGAGACACGGGCGTGTCACAGGCCGTGTGAGTCTCGGGTGATTTTGAGATTTTTTCAGCCTGATGAACATGGCCACAGACACGGGTGTGTCTGAAGGCGTGTCGTGTGACACGGCCCGTGACACGGGCGTGTCACATGGGCGTGTCATTGGATTGGATAAGTCGGTTGAGTGCCGCTTGAGGCACACGTCCTGGTACACGGGCGTGTCACAGGCCGTGTCAGGCAAATTTGTGCTTTTGTGGCAAAATCGTGGTCGTCCGTTCCTTCATCTGGGATCCAGTGGCTGAGCTGCCTCCCTATTTCCTTAAGGACGTGGATGAGAAGGGAAATCTCATTCTTCATTTGGTCTTCTCTTTCTACATTCCTAATGAGAGAAAGGGAGAGGAAGAAGAAGGAGGAGGAAAGGGGTTGGTCACCGGTGCTGCTGCGGTATTCCGACGAGAGATCCGAGGCCGGCGTTGTGGAGGAAAAGCTTTTGTGGTTCTTTCGAGCCAGCTAGGCGTTCATGGTACCAAAATGGTCTTCAAGGGTAACGATCTTTCTTCCTAGCCATGTGAAGGCTTCCTTTTGGCATATGTATGTGATTCCCCCACCAAAAGGTGGCTGATTTTGGGAGTCTTTGGGTTGATTCATGGAATCCCCTTTGTAGATCCGGAAATGGAGCACGAAATAGGCATGCTGTGTGAAGCCCATCTGGATAGGTTGGTCTTGCTTGGTGACGTTGCATACGAACTGGAGAAGACTCCGTGATAAACGCGTAGTTTAGGAGTCAACGAGTTGGACCTGTGAAAGAAAGTAGCAGGAAGTACTGGAGTGGTAGTCCTGGAAAATACCCATAGAATGCTTATGCTGCTTTTGCTATTGGGTTCGACCTGTGAAAGGAAGTAGCAGGAAGTACTGGATTTGAATTCCAGGAAATACCCTTTATAATGTTTAATGTTCATACGGCGTCCAACTGTGAAGCGAGTAACAGGAAGTACTGGCATTGTAGCCAGGAAAGACCCCTGACATTTGTGATATTTGCGGTGTCCACCTGCGAAGAGAGTGGCAGGAAGTACTGGTGTGTCCAGGAAAGACCCGCTAATGTTGTGAGATGAATGGGTGTAAGAGAAATACCCAAGCTTGAATGCCAGAACAAGATTGGTGAGACCGACCCATGCCTTTTGTAGCCGCGAGTACGCCGTACTCGGTGATGGCAAGGCGATTTGAGCAACGGGGGGCGGAGGATCCGACCTGCGTTATGTCCGTCCGACGTGAGACCAGAAGGTGCAGTCTGTTGGAGCGTATAGCGAGAGTCGTAGGCCTGCGTGCCATAAAACAATGGGGGGCTACGATCCCAGCCCGTTGCATTACGACTAGAACTCTGGCTGCACGTCATGGAGTAAATGCTCAAGTGAGTTGTCGTTGGGCTGTGACCCTGATACGGTGGTGGGCAACTGATTTGCCAGTACGCCAAGAATGTGCCCTGAGTGCACGGACCGTTGGGATGGGTGGCTGACATTTGTGATGGCATGTGTGCGTGAAAGCACATTATATGAGATATATAGCCATGCTTATGATATGATATGCCTACAATGAAGATTACTGATGCCCCGAGAAAGGGGTAGGGTCGTTATAATTTGGTCAGCTGAATGTTGACCATTGCCTTTGTTTGCCACCATTGGGTGGATTGTCCTTATACAGGTGCTGGAGAGCCAAGCGGGACGAAAAAGGGTTGATACCGCTGCTTTTGTTGCTGCCGCTGCTAGCCCTCGAAGGCTAATGTGGATGTAAATGTTATGTTTTATTTTGATGTGGCCGGCCTGCGTGCCAATGTTTGGTCCACTGTTTGAAAGCCATGTAAGGCCATAAGGCCAACTCTTTATGTGTTTTGTAAGACATTCCTATGATATATAAAATGTGGAGTTTTTATATGTTGGGCATTCAAGAGTGGAGTTCAAGTGTAGTGTTGTAGGCTTCCGCTAAAATGCAATGTGTTAGGTGAGCTGCGCTACTCTGGTATCACTCCATAGCTTCATTGTCTGTTTTGTGGTATATGCTGTGGGGCCCTGGCCGGACCTTCTAGTATATATTATATGAACAGATGTGGTTGTTACAGACTGACTGAGCGAGAGCAAACCATTTGCAAGAACGAGACAACCGCGCATAAGAAAGTACATCCCGAATAGGATGTTGAGTGCAAGTTCGAACACCTTTCTGAAGGGCAATGGGAAGATCAAGATCAGACTTGTCAACTGTATCAGACCCATCTAAAGGAAAGATTGTTGGCCCAGGAGCTGGCGGCAGCTGCTCATCCGAATAATCAGAGATAGGTGGAGAATAAAGAATGACAGACTTAAAAAGAGATGCCGAAACAATAGGAAAAGAAGAAGAATCATCAGATGGTGAAAGAACAGAGGTAGGAGAAAAGAACATAGCATCCTAAAAGAAAGTAACGTTCGTGGATACATACTGTTTTCGGAGAACAAGATCATAACACTTATAGCCTTTTGGTTTCGGACAATGGTAGAACGGGGAGAAAGTTTGTCACGACTATAAGAAGGAGAGTGGACAAACGTGGTGCATCCAAAGATACGAGAAGGTAAAGAAAAAAATATTCACATCAGGATACAGAACATAGAATGAGGTTTTGCTGTTGAGAACTGAAGAAGGAACTCGGTTGATGAGAAAACATGAATGAAGAACAAAATGACCCCAATAGGACCGAGAAACATGCATATGAGTGTGAAGGTTACGAGCCACATCTAGGAGATGTCGATTTTTGCATTCAGCAATGTCATTCTGTTGAGAGGTGTAAGGATAATTAGTTTGATGTATAATGTCATGATGCATGCAAAACAATGTAAACTAATGACTTAGACACTCCTTAACATTATCAGTGCGAATTATCTTAATAGGGACATGAAACTGTGTACGAATCTCATTATAGAATGCAACAAAAATTGAAAAAAGTTCAGAAAGTTCTTGTAACAAATACAACCATGTACATCTCGAAAAACCATCAATAAAAGTAACAAAATAGAAACTGCCCCTACCAATAGTTTGGATAGGAGCAAGACCCCAAACATCCGAATGAACAAGTTCAAAAGGATGAGAAGAACTACGCCCGTACTTTGCTGGAAAAGTAGAACAGTGATGTTTGTCAAATTGACAAGCCTCACAATTAAAATAAGAGTCCCCTGAGGTAGATCAAGAAGAAGATGATAAAGAATCCGAGAAGGAGGATGCCCAAGGCGAAGATGCCGCTGAAGAAGAGAAGAAGAGTCAGAAAAGACCGAAACGCTATCAAGGTAGAACAAGCCGTCGCTTTCAATCCCAATAACAATCATCTCCTTGGAGTGAGAATTCGGAAAAGAACAAGTAGACGCAGTAAAAATAACTACACAATTCAACTTTTTGCAAAGATAAGTAATAGAAAGAAGGTTGAAAGGAAAATTCGGGACATAAAGAGTGTTCTCAAGTTGAAGAGGAGTGACATGCACGGTGCCAGACCCACAAACAGGAGACGGTGAACCACCCACAATAAGAACTAGAGGGAACCTGCTATGTTTGTTTTGGCGAGAAAAAGCACGAGAATTTCTCGTCCTATAACTAGTTGCACCAAAATCAATAAGCCACCTACCCGTAGTGGCCAACTGAGCAGTACTCGAAGAGGTAGAAAGAGAAGAAGCAAAAATAGAAGAAGAAGCGGATAATGTAGAAGAAGAAGAGAGATCTGAAGTGTCCATACAAAGCAAAAGGCAACCGCACGGGTAGCGAAAACAACCCCGCGAACACAACAAAGGAAAAAGTAGTGCGAACAGAACAGGTCGTGCGAACAGAACAGGACACGCAAACAGAACAAGTCGCAAAGAAGAGCGACTACAAAGGGAGGGCAGTGCGGCAAAGAGTAGCAAATGAGTGGTTAGCTCTGATACCATGTAAAAAAGAGATACATAAAAGACAAATTTTATTGCACCAAAAAGATAAAAAATACAAAGTTATGCCCCCTTATTTATAGAACATGAGAGAGATAAGAAATTATAACAAGTGATGTAAAACTAAATATAAGCCGCGCGGGCTATGTGTTTTGACTTTGTCAAACCACAAGATTATACAATGGAGAACACACATTCTGGGAAGCCGCTGATCTTCAACTTAGGAAAGTCCCAATACCGTAACTGCGGGTTGACTCCAGACCGCTGTTGCGGATAACCACCAGACCGCTGCTGCGGATAACCACTAGACTGCTATTGCGGATAACCACCAGACCGCTGTTGCGGATTGAAAGTGCAGCTAGATCTGATATACTCTAGAGGGGGGTGAATAGAGTATATGGTGCTTGAAAACTTTTTACAACAATTGTTGTAATCAGAGTGTGTAGGAAAGCAGTTAATAAATCTAATCACAGAACTAAACTAATCATAAGCTAATCACAGAACAATCACAGCCAGAAATAAAAATAAAGACAAGCAAGCCAGATGACACAAGGAAATATAGTGGTTCCCCTAAACTTGGGTACATCCACTCTTCTACCACCCTAGGTAGGAATCCACTACAGGATGAGTTGATCAGGTGTCCTGGGCACCAATGAGCTTTTGATAAGGTGCTCAAAAACCAAATCAGATTTTTTGATCAGGTGTCTTGCCACCAATGAGCTTTTGACAAGGTGCTCAAACACCAAGCTCAAACTTTTGAAGGGAGTTTGAGAAACCCTTTATAGAGATGGGGGTGAGAGAGTGATGGAAGTCTTCTCTTTCTCAAAGCAGCTGAGAAGACTATGTGGATTTGATGGTGTCAAAGCTCCCCCTGAGTCCTTGAGATGTTCAGGAAAAGAAGCTTTGCTGTAGGGTGATAGGCCTTCAGAAGTTGAGCTCTAGCAAAAGATGATTTCAACAACAGCTGAAATGTTAGGTGTCTGGAGTCTTGAAAGATGTTGGCCTTGAACACTTGAGACAAGAGAGATCTGAGGATTTCAGAAAATTTGATCTCCTTGAATGTGTGTTCTTCAAAGAATTCTTTGAGACAGAGAATATCTTGTGCTTGTTCTTCTTGTCTGTGTTCTGAGGATTATTGATATATGTCTCTGTCTATGTAAGAGATTCAAAAATTCTTGTCTTTTATTCTCTGGTACTGAATAGAAAAACATCCTCTGTCAAGAATAGCCGTTGGTCTGCATTAATTGCATCCTTAATTGCAAAATGTCTTCTGGAGGAAAGTCCACAGAAATATTCCTTGAAAATCCCTTGAAACTTGGTCCAGAAATGAATGAAAACGGCTAGAAAATCTTCTGAATTAATTGCAGAATAACTCCTTAACTGATCTGAATTTGAATCTTGAAACATCCTTGAAGTTATCTGAAAACGTCGAACTGAGATCTGCTATCGTCGAACTGAGCTCAGCGATTTGAACTTATACTGCAACAAAATATCGTCGATCTGAGCTCCAAGATCGTTGAACTGAGCTCAGAGATAGAGATCCAAAGCTGAGTCAAGATCGTCGAACTGAGCTCGCAGATCGTCGAATGAAGTTCGACGATTTGATGAAGTTGAGCTCAGCGATCGTGAACAACAACTGCCTGCAGCCATATATTCAGCTTCACCAGTTGAAGTTGACGCAGAAGTTTGGTTCTTACAAAACCAGGAGACAAGTCTGTCACCAAGGAACTGACAAATTTCACTGGTGCTTTTCCTGTCAATTCTGCATCCAGCATAATCAGCATCAGAAAATCCAGTTAAATCAAATGCTGAATCTTTTGGATACCAGAGACCTAGATTTGGACAACTTTTAACATACCTGAGAATCCTCTTTACTAATGTTAGGTGTGACTCTCTAGGGCTTACTTGGAACCTAGCACATATACATGTAGCAAACATTATATCTGGTGTACTAGCTGTAAGGTATAGTAAAGAGCCAATCATTGCTCTATATGTTGTCTGATCAACAGGTTTCTCATGTTCATCAGCATCCAATACAGCATTAGTAGGCATAGGTGTTTTCATACAAGATGCTTCAGACATGCCAAATTTCTTAACCAATTCATTTGCATACTTGGTTTGAGAAATGAAGATGCCTTCAGCATGCTGTTTGACTTGCAATCCTAGGAAGAAGGATAGCTCATCCATGCTACTCATTTCAAATTTAGAATGCATTAGGTTGGAAAACCTTCTGCACAATTTTGAGTCAGTAGAACCAAAATTAATATCATCTACATAGATCTGTACTAGTAGGGTATGGTACTTATGGGTTCTAATGAAAAGAGTTTGGTCTACTCTACCCCTTATAAATCCATTTTCCAAAATAAAGCATGTTAGGGTCTTATACCATGCTCTAGGAGCTTGCTTGAGACCATATAATGCTTTGTTCAATCTGAAAACATAATCAGGATAAGTTGGAGAGATAAAACATGGAGGTTGTCTGACATATACTTCTTCTTTGATGTCTCCATTTAGGAATGCACTTTTGACATCCATCTGATATACCTTGAAGCCTTTATGTACTGCATAAGCTAAAAATATTCTGATGGCTTCCAATCTTGCAACTGGTGCAAAAGTCTGGTCGTAGTCTATTCCTTCTTCTTGAGAATATCCCTGAGCAACTAGCATTGCCTTGTTCCTTACAATTACTCCTTGATCATCCAGTTTGTTTTTGAATACCCACTTTGTTCCAACAATGGAGTGATCCTTAGGCTTTGGCACTAGTTCCCATACTTTGTTCCTTTCAAATTGATGCAACTCTTCTTGCATTGCAATGATCCAGTGTGGATCTTGCTCTGCATCTTGAACGGACTAAGGTTCAATTTGAGATAGGAAGCAGGTGTACAACAGGTTTTGGTTGACCTGATTTCTGATTTGCACACCAGCTGAGATGTCTCCAATTATTTGGGAAATTGGATGGTCTCTTGATGTTACTAAATCAACAGGGGGTGTTGATTATTCACCAACCTGTGTTGTTGTCTCCTCTTGTGGTACAACAACTGGCTCTTCAAGTTGTTCTTCAATATATTGAATCCTTTCTTCATCTTCACTGCTTTCATCCTTTTGAGTAACCTGTAACTTGTTCAAGTCTTCAACAAGAGAATGTTCCTGCAAAGGTTCTATGGTAGAAGGGATCTTCTCCTTGAAAGACATGTTAGATTCATCAAATGATATATGAACAGATTCCTCAATTTTTAGAGATGATTTATTATAGATTCTATAAGCCTTGCTGATCATAGAGTATCCCAGAAACACTCCTTCATCAGCTTTAGCTTGAAATTTTGCTAAATATTTCTTGTCATTATTATGTATGTAGCAAATACAACCAAAAACTCTAAAATAGTCAACTTTAGGTTTCTTCCCTTTGAGTAATTCATAGGGAGTCTTTCCCTTTAGTTTATGTATCAAACTTCTATTCAGCACATAGTTGGAGGTGTTCACTGCCTCTTCCCAGAAGGATAGAGGAAGGTGTGCATCTGACAACAATGTAGTGGCAGATTCAATGAGGGTTCTATTTTTCCTTTCAGCTACCTCATTTTGTTGAGGAGTTCTAGGAGCTGAGAAAGTGTGTCTGATCCCTTCACTCTGACATAACTCTTGCATAAGAAGAGAATCAAACTCTGTCCCATGATCACTTCTGATCAGGGCAATGTGAGTATTGAACTCAATCTGTATACATTTGAGAAACTCTGTCAGACACTTAAAGTTATCAGACTTCTTCCTTAGAAAGAACACCCAAGTGAATCTAGAGAAGTCATCTACAACTACTAAAGTGTAAGATTTCCCTCCTAGGCTTTGTACTGTGATGGGTCCAAAAAGATCCATGTGTAACAGATACAATATCCTAGCTGAATCACTCTTATTAAGTGACTTAAAACTGTTTTTAGTTTGCTTGCCTAATTGACAAGCCCTGCAGATTCCTTCCTTCTTGTAAGGGCCAGAAGGTAGTCCTCTAACAAGGTTGTCCTTGGATAGCCTAGCAATAGTTCTAAGGTTTAGGTGTCCTAGTCTCTTATGCCATAAAATATTTGGTCTACAAACAGAATTAAACAGACAAATATCTACATCTGTTGAAAGAAAATCTACAAGATAGATGTTACCTTTCCTTTTACATGTCAACACAGTTGTGTTGTCCTTTGACTTGATTTTGCATAATGCTTTGCTGAAGGTCACCTGGTAGCCTTCATCACACAGCTGACTGATGCTTATTAAGTTGTGCTTCAGTCCTTCCACATAAGCTACCTTCTTGAATGTTACTGATCCAATCTGGACTGCACCATATCCTTTAGTCTGTCTAAAGTTTGAATCACCAAAGATACCTTTGGGGCCAAGCTTGGCTCTAAAGGATGTGAGGTTATCCTTGTTTCCTGTCATGTGCTTAGAGCACCCACTATCCAAGTACCATTGCTGGTTAGATGTTGGATAGGACTTCACCTGCACATAAGATAATTCATTTGTTTTTGACCCAGTTTACCTTGGGCCTAGGTTGATAACCTTTAAACTCTAAAATAAAAGACATCCCAGGTTGACTCTTATATCCTTCAGGATGATATCTCCTTTGAGGTATAATCCATTCAGTATAAGGGTTAAATATTTGGGATGAGGAACCCTTAGGATTGAATTTTGATTTGCCCTTGAAAGACTTTCCAGAGCTCTAGCCTCTGTTCGACGATCGTGGAGCTGCTTTCGACGATCTGGGGTCAGGTCGTCGAGCTCCGTTCGACGGTCGACTATGGCAGAGTTCAGGTACTTGAGATCGTCGACCTGAGTTCAATGATTTTGCCTGAGATCGTCGAGCTCCGTTCGGCGATCGTCGATATCCATTCGACGATTTCTGCTGGGGCTTAGTTTTCTTGGGAAGATCAGAATTTTTCCTAGCTACCTCTACAACTCTCTTTCCTTTATCAGAAATGAATTTGATTGGAGTTGTTAGAACTATGGGTTGGCTGGATGAAGCACCCAAGCCCAGTGTACTATTAAATCTGGAGTTCATTGTGCTTGTGATGTCCATCAGCTTGATACTTCTCCCATTAAGGGATTATTCAAGCTTCTTGGCCTCAGATAGCTCGCTTTTCAGTGAAGCTATCTGCTCCCTACAGCACTCCAACTCCTGAGAGAGTTTGAGGTTTTCTGAATTTAAAGTATTATGTTCAGATAGATGATTTCTGAGAGAGATAATTTCTTTCTCAGATTTTAGCAGGTCTAAACACAATGCTTTAAATTCAGATTTAAAGTCCTCTGAATTAAAATCAAATGAACTAATTACCTGATCTTCTTCAGGTTGAGTCTCTAAATCTGACTCTGACTGCTCTTCATCTGAATTATGTTGTGAGGCATTGATTGCCATCATGCAGAACTCTTTCTCTTCTGCATCATCTTCATCATCACTGGAGCTGGATGAGGCTTCTGACTCCTCTTCAGTCTCACTCCAGGATTCAGCAACAAACCCCTTTCTTGTGTGTTTGTTTTTGCTTGAGGAGGGTTTGTCATTTCCATTCCTCTGGGAGTCTTTCTCCTTTCTTCTTTCTTTCTTGTCCCTTATGTCCTTGTTTTTGTTTTCTGGACAGTCAGGAACAATATGCCCTGGTTTCCTGCAACCAAAGCAGACAATTTCCTTATTATTAATTGACTTATCATACCTTGGCTTATCATGCTCCTTGTATGATCTCCTTCTGAAGTCCTTTCTGGCCATCTTGTAAAATCTTTTGGCCAACAGACTGAGCAGTTCATCATTGTCTGTGACTTTATCTTCAGGCTGATCTTCAGTTGTCTTGAAGGCTATTGTTTTCTCTTTTCTTGTGGCCGGTGAGACAACCTTCTATTCTTCTTCTCTATTCTTGATGAGTAGCTCATAAGATTTGAGCTTACCCAATAGAGCTTCAGTGGTGATCTCATTCAAACTTCTGGCATCCTTGATTGGCCAGATTCTTGAATCCCAAGTGCTAGGGAAGCACATTAGAATTTTGTCATTGAGTTCAGTTAGTGAGATCTCTTTATCCAATGTCCTGAGTTCACTGACTATTAGACTGAGCCTGTTGTACATATCTCCCACTGACTCAGTTTCTCCCTTCTTGAAATTCTCATATTGAGATATGAGGTGGGATCTCCTATCCTTTCTCTCATCAGCTGAGCCTGAGACTATTTCAGAAAGTTTGTCCCAAATTTCCTTTGCTGAATTGCATTCAGCCACCTTTTGAAAGATGTCATCAGACATTGTCTGGGCTAAGATGTTCATAGCCTTGGCATCAGCTACCTTCCATTTTTTGATGTCAGCATCTGTTCCTGATGGAGGTGGAACAGCATTTGTACTTGAGTTCTCTGGAGGTCTTGGACACACTGTCAAAACAGAGTTGAAAATATCCTCGTCAGTAGAATTCATGTACAATCTGATCCTTGCTTTCCAAAGTGCAAACTTGGATAGATTGCACACTGGAGGTCTGGTGCTAGCATAATCTTTGTTTTGGGCCATGATTTGTGAAAGCAAAACCTAATAATAAACTCAAAAGAAAACAGATCTAACTAGGGATCTTTGGGTTCAGGTGTTAGCCTGTGCAACCACCAAGGTGTGGTATGGTTAACCAACCTGGCTCTGATACCAATTGAAAGTGCAGCTAGATCTGATATACTCTAGAGGGGGGTGAATAGAGTATATGGTGCTTGAAAACTTTTTACAACAATTGTTGTAATCAGAGTGTGCAGGAAAGCAGTTAATAAATCTAATCACAGAACTAAACTAATCATAAGCTAATCACAGAACAATCACAGCCAGAAACAAAAATAAAGACAAGCAAGCCAGATGACACAAGGAAATATAGTGGTTCCCCTAAACTTGGGTACATCCACTCTTCTACCACCCTAGGTAGGAATCCACTGCAGGATGAGTTGATCAGGTGTCCTGGGCACCAATGAGCTTTTGATAAGGTGCTCAAAAACCAAATCAAATTTTTTGATCAGGTGTCTTGCCACCAATGAGCTTTTGACAAGGTGCTCAAAACCCAAGCTCAAACTTTTGAAGGGAGTTTGAGAAACCCTTTACAGAGATGGGGGTGAGAGAGTGATGAAAGTCTTCTCTTTCTCAAAGCAGCTGAGAAGACTATGTGGATTTGATGGTGTCAAAGCTCCCCCTGAGTCCTTGAGATGTTCAGGAAAAGAAGCTTTGTTGTAGGGTGATAGGCCTGCAGAAGTTGAGCTCCAGCAAAAGATGATTTCAGCAACAGCTGAAATATTAGGTGTCTGGAGTCTTGAAAGATGTTGGCCTTGAACACTTGAGACAAGAGAGATCTGAGGATTTCAGAAAATTTGATCTCCTTGAATGTGTGTTCTTCAGAGAATTCTTTGAGACAGAGAATATCTTGTGCTTGTTCTTCTTGTCTGTGTTCTGAGGATTATTGATATCTGTCTCTGTCTATGTAAGAGATTCAAAAATTCTTGTCTTTTATTCTCTGGTACTGAATAGAAAAACATCCTCTATCAAGAATAGTCGTTGGTCTGCATTAATTGCATCCTTAATTGCAAAATGTCTTCTGGAGGAAAGTCCACAGAAATATTCCTTGAAAATCCCTTGAAACTTGGTCCAGAAATGAATGAAAATGGCTACAAAATCTTCTGAATTAATTGCAGAATAACTCCTTAACTGATCTGAATTTGAATCTTGAAACAACCTTGAAGTTATCTAAAAATGTCGAACTGAGATCTGCTATCGTCGAACTGAGCTCAGCGATTTGAACTTATACTGCAACAAAATATCGTCGATCTGAGCTCCAAGATCGTTGAACTGAGCTCAGAGATAGAGATCCAAAGCTGAGTCAAGATCGTCGAACTAAGCTTGCAGATCGTCGAATGGAGTTCGACGATTTGATGAAGTTGAGCTCAGCGATCGTCGAATGGAGTTCGACGATCTGTCGAAGTTGAGCTAGACGATCGTCGATCGGAGTTCGACGAATCGTCGTGCTGAGCTCGACGATATGACTTAGTCTCAAACTGCAAAAGTCTGGGTCTTGAGGGCAGCTTCCAAACTTAGACTTCTAACTCTTAGACTCAATTCTAATTGACCTTTTGAGCTATACAGGAGGTCAAACATTGGTTTCCTAGAGACATAGTGATCCTGACCCAAATTAGTAATGGGGTGTTCCAACACGGATAACCACCAGACCGCTGCTGTGGATAACCTCCAGATCGCTGCTGTGGATAACCTCCAGACCGCTGCTGCGGTTAACCTCCAGGCTGCTGCTGCAGATAACATCCAGACCGCTACTGCGGGAAGAGCCTGACCACACCCGTGGGTAGCCACCAGACCACAGCTGCATGTTGCCCGCAAGTCGCAGCTGCAGGTTGCTCTCCGGATTGTAATACAAGAAGACATAACCTACAGGCCAACTTGGCAGGACACAGGTCGACAACAACGGTTTGCCAAACTGCTAGATTAAACTGCAGGTCTGTCAAACCGCAAGATTGCTACCAAATAGACCGCAATCTCTGACTGTTAATCTAAACCACACCAAAACTAGTAGATCGCTGCGACTAGATAACATACCGCCCGGTCTCCCCAAGTTTCAACAGGAAGAAAAAAATGCTCCTAGCCTACTGTAAAACCTCATCTAAATCAAAACTAGATACTAGTTGGTACATTTATTCAGGCTACTCCTCACACATGACACGACCATTTTTAATACATTTGATGATTCATTCAAGTCTCACATCTACCTGGGAGACGGAAAGACAAAGAACATCGAAGGGAAAGGTTCAAGACTAGCCAAATTTCCAAATGGGAGTCCTGAAGAACTCGAAGGCGTGCAATATTCCCCAACCTTGACTCAGAATCTTCTAAGTGTCGGGCATTGGCTAGGGCTGGATACAACATAACCCTCAACAATAGGACCAGCACCATCACAAATGCTTTTGGAGGATTGGTGGCCTCAGCTGGAATGATTAAGAATCAATTCTATACTCTTTCAATGAGTATCCCCCAACAATTTGCTCCCACTTGTCAAGAAGAGACCAAAGATGTAATTGTCACCTGACATCACAGGCTGGGGCATCTCAATTATGGTGCAATGAAGGTCCTGATTGAAGAAAGGCTAGAAACTGGTGTGCTCAATCTCCGCATTCCTCATCACCAATGTGAAATATAGGCAACTCGGGAAATTCCATCGACAACCCTTCATGTGCTCTGGACATCAAAGCAAATAGCCACTTGATCTGATCCATATGGATCTGTGGGGACCAGCTACTGCTACATCCCATGGAGGGAAGTATTTTCTGCATCTGGTCGATGACCACTCCAGATACATGTGGGTTTATTTTTTATCTTGTAAATCAGAAGCTTTCTCTACCTTCTGTGATTTTAAAAGAGAATGTGAAAAAATTAGAAAGAAATATAAAGACTATTGGAAGTGAAAATGGTGGAGAATTAATCTCTCATGCCTTTGCTCATTTTTATCGTCTCCACGGAATTCATCACGAGCTCTCTACTCCCGACACACCACAACAGAACAGAGTCGTGGAGAGAAAATCGGATCGTGGTGGAAATGACTAAAACCATGCTTCTTCATAAACAAATGCCCAAGAAGTTCTGGGCCGAGGCTATCAATACATCAATCCACATACTCAATCGAGTTCCAACAATGGCTGTGGAAAAATCTACCCCTAATGAAGCCCTGAATCATGACAAGCCTACTTTGGAGCATCTTCGCACCTTTGGGTGTGTGGCCTTTGCACATCAATTGAAGGAGAAGAGGGAAAAACTAGATCCTACTGTTAAATTTTCTCAAAGTGGTCAGCAAGATAGCCCAAAGCCAAATTAATATTCTCGGCACTACCCAGTTCACACTTTGATCTAGCGGAAAAATCAGGGAGCAAGCTCAACACACCAAGCACATGGAAGAATAAGCAGATCGTATATTCATTATACTTCTTTACAAGACGAGGTATACGTAGCGAGACATGATTTCGCTAGTACAATCATCTATAAAAAAAGCACAAAACCAAGCCGGGCGGATAGCACTGGAAACCGCCGAAGTCGCCAAGTCCGCTGAAGCCGCCCGAGCTGATGCTGCAACACGCCGAATAGACACGGAGTCCGCCGAAGCCGCGAGGCCACGCGGACACACCGTTATTCGCCTACTGCTGATGAACTGATGAACAGACCGCCTACCCGCCTGAGACTGACGGACAGGTTATTGGAACTTGCAAAGTTGAAGCAGAGAACTGACAAGCCGCAGAGCGACCTGCTGAAACCGCAGAGACTGCACACTTCCAAGTACTTGACCGAAGTCAAAGCCAAACTCCTGGCTCTTTGAAGCTAGCCGCGCGACCTACACACACAACAATCAGTTAACACTGAATCAATCCGCGCGGACAGAAAACTGAGACCGCAGCACTTTGACGATCCCCCACTTACTGTTCATACAGTTACTATAGACTTGCTGGGGGGTCTTATTTATAGGAGAGGTGAGGAGTGTGTTCACCGCCCTAATTGATAGAGACACAGCCCCAGCCCGCACGCTAACAAACACCCATCCGCCGAGTCCGCAAGGACTTAGCCGGATTCCAAGGAATATCCGCCAGGAGCAAAGCACTGACCACAACAAGGCGGACTTGCCTCACACTATGCGGACAAGGTCCAGTCTGCACAGTCCGCACATCACCAAATGGACAGCCACCCCTTCAGCAATAGTCCGCACACAAAAGGAGGCAGTCCGCATAGTGCAAGACCCAAGCCTCCGTCCGCCACAAGTCCACGACCAAAGGCAGAGATAACAACAGTCCGCCCGGTCAACAGCGGACTTGGCGGATACAGCGGACACACTGGACTTGTCACAGAATGTGACCAAGTCCAGTACACAAAGGGCCTAACGCGAGCTTGGCGGACAAGGCTCAGTCCGCCAATCACCCAAAATGAAAACACCAACACTCCTCCAAATTTAGGCAGAGTCCGCAAGCAAACTCGCATGGCTACCCAAACGGCCAACTGCCGGACTCCACTCACCAGTCCGCCACAGCTACAACATACTGCTATACTATCAGAGCTCGGCAAGGCCACAACCAAACTCCTAAGGCCGGTCCGCAATAGCGGACACCACGGACATGCCAGCCCGCAAGCCTCCCGCGGATTGGATCCAATCCGCCGGTTAAACACAAGCTTGCAACACAACCACTGAACAGAGCACTGTCTACATCCTGCAACCTTCTGTCCGCTCAGGCCGCTCCTCAATCAGCCAAGCTTCCAAAAAAGCCAACACCCTGTCCGCAGACAGCAGTCCGCCCAGGCCGCGAACGCAGACCGCTCAGGCCGCTCAATAAGGCCAGGCCAGCAAGGCAGCCAACGCCCTATCCGCAGACAACAATCCGCCCAGGCCGCGGACTTAGTCCGCACAGGCCGCACAGAATAGCCAACATCACAGGCCGCCTGGCCTGCCCATCAACCACTTTCACTTCACAAATTTCAACACTCCCCTTGAAGTGAGAAGTGGTGACTAAGCCCAACAAGCTACGCAACCGCTCAAAAGGCCTCTTCGACAATGGCTTCGTGAAGATGTCAGCAAGATTATCTTCACTCCGAACATGCCCAACCAGAAGAGATCCCTCCAACAACTTCTCCCTTATGAAGTGGTGATCGATCTCAATATGTTTGGTCCTAGCGTGACGCACTGGATTGTTTACCAGCTTGAGAGCACTCTCGTTGTCACCCCGGAGTAAAGTTGGCCCTTGCACTTCTTCATGCACGTCCTCTACAAGCCTCCTCAACCAGATGGCTTCCCGAGCAGCCAAGGCCGAAGCCTTATACTCTGCCTCCGTATTTGAGACGGACACCGAGTACTGCTTCTTGTTACACCAAGAGATGCTAGTTGATCCGCAAGTGAACACATAACCTGAAGTTGACCTTCGATCATCCGAATCACCGCCATAGTCAGCATCTGTGTACCCAAGCAAGGCAAAAACTGAGTCCCTTTTATAGAGAAGTCGCATGTCAGAAGTTGTCTTGACATACATCAGAATACTCTTTGCCGCCACTAGATGAGACTTCCTTGGTTCAGCCATAAACTGACTTACTCGGCCAACAGCGTAAGCAATGTCTGGCCTTGTAATCGTCAGGTAGATCAAGTTCCCAATAAGAGCTCTGAACACCAAGGGGTCAGGAAGAATCCTTCCCTCATCTCGTCGAAGCTTCAGCCCCTGTACTAGTGGAGTAGAGCAACTCTTTCCTTCGCCCATGCCGAACCGCTTCACAATGCGATCTGCATATCCTCTTTGGCAAATGAGTATACCACACTTCTACCTTTCCACTTCAAGACCGAGAAAGTGATGAAGCTCTCCCAAGTCTTTCATCTTGAAGCGTATAGCAAGCTCAGCCCTGAGCCTTGCTACTTCCTCCTCCGAATTCCCTATGATGATCATATCATCCACATACAACAGGACCAAGACTTGAAGCTCCCCCTTCTTCTTGACGAACAAGCTAGAGTCTGAGTTGGAAGCAAGATAACCGCAGAATTGCAAATACTCTGCTATCTTCCCATACCAAGCTCTAGGAGCTTGAGTCAACCCATAGAGAGCCTTTCTGAGTTTGCAGACATAGTCCGGATGATCTTCAGAGACAAAACCAAGTGGCTGATCCATGAAAATGTCCTTGTCAATTTCTCCGTAAAGAAAAGCATTCTTCACATCAAGCTGCCACATTCTCCATCCCTTGCAAGCAGCCAAGGCGATCACCACTCTAACTGAAGTCAACTTGGCAACCGGACTAAACGTCTCCTCATAGTCTTCTCCATACTGCTGTGAGAATCCTCGAGCAACCAGGCGAGCTTTGTATCTATCAATGCTCCCATCAGCCTTCTTCTTCAACTTAAACACCCACTTGTAAGTCACTAGAGTAATGCCATCAACCTTGGGCACAAGATCCCAGATTTCATTCTTCTTGAGAGCAGCAATCTCTTCCTTCATGACATCTTCCCACTCCTTGACTCCAGTGGCCTCATTGAAGTTTGTAGGCTCTCGCTCATCCAGAGGACCTGCAAAAAAGCAGGAGACAAAGCTCACTGCATTCCCATCACAGTAACAAGCCGGTGGCTTAATAACCCTCTTCGATCTCCGAAGGGTCTGCTCCTTTCTTACTACCTCTGTTGCTTATTCAGGCTCAGCTCCTACTTGGGGTAAGCTTTGAGCAATGCTACCCCTGCTTCCTAAGCTAGAAGGATCAGCCTCAGAGTTTGAAGTAACAGGAGCTGCTGGTGAAACAGCAAGCTCCTCTTCCAAGCCTTCAGCAGCCACTATCGGTTCTTCATCAACCTTGCTTTCGGTTAGCTCAACCGAGCCACCTCCATACAACGTCAGCTCGTAAAAGACAACATCTCTTGACACAATGAACTTCTTCATCACAGGATCAATGCATTTCCATCCCTTCTTCCGCTCATCGTAGCCAACAAAGACAAGCTTCCTTGCCTTTGCATCCAGCTTAGTCTGTGAAGCATCCGGGAGATGCACATAGCAAGTTGAACCGAACACCCGAAGATGTCCCACACTTGGCTTCTCCTTCAGCAACAACTCAATATGAATCTTCATGTTGATTGAGATGAGCGGCATCCAGTTGATGATATAAGAAGCACAAGACATCCCCTCCGCCCAAAAGGACCTTGGAATGTCTTTCACATGAAGCCAACATTTACAAGTCTCCATTAAATGACGGATCTTCCGCTCCGCTACTCCATTTTATTGTGGAGTGTGAGCACAAGTGAGCTCTCTCTGAATTCCGTGCTTCCTGCAGAAGTTATAAAACTCGGAGGAAACAAACTCACCCTCGTTATCAGTTCTAAGCTTCTTGATCCGCAAGCCAAGCCGGCCCTCCACTAGCTCCTTGAACTCCACAAACAAACGGAAGGCTTCTGACTTCTCCTTCAAGAAATAAACTCAAGTATATCTTGAGTAGTCATCAATCAGGACAAGCATGTATCTACTTCCACCAAGGCTGGCACTGACAGTTGGTCCCATCAAGTCGCCATGAATGCACTTTAATGGTTGCTTGCTCCCTGTTTGTGATTTATCAAACGGAAGGCGATGTGCCTTACCGTATTGACGCCCCGTGCAAACATGCCCGTCACCAAATGAGGACAGCTTAGGCAAACCACTCACCAAACTTCTACTAGACATAGCCTTCAGCTTGTCAATTCCTACATGTCCCAGCCTCTCATGCTAGATAGCAGTGTTATCATTGGCTCCCATACGATCAACAAAAGCATTAGTAACAAGAACAAATAAGTTCTTAACTCTCCTTCCTACATGAGCAACATCAGCCTTAATCGCTGATACGTTGCGAAGGAACCTCACGTCTGTTGGCCCAAACAGAACGTGATAACCAGCATCTACTGCATTGGTCATAGAGAAGAGGTTCTTCTTCATGCCCGGTACATGATACACACTGCTTAATGTGAGTGGCCCCTGATCACTACCCAAAGACACAACCCCCTCTTTCTCTACTGCATAAATAGTGTTATCAGCAGTTATGATAGCTTCGTTACCTGAGTATGCTTGCAAGGAAGAGAACTTCGATTTGTCTCCGGTGAGGTGATGACCACACCCGGAGTCCACGATCCACTCGCCGTTGAAGTCCTCAGCAGACAAGGCACGGACACAAGTGCCCGTCATGAAGGCTCCACCCCATTCTGCTTCCTCGCTCTTAGAGCAAGCTTCCTCCTTGCCTGCAGCTTGCCCAGGCTGCAGCTTGACCTTGCAGTCCTTCTTGCAGTGCCCTCGCTGATGACACCTGTAGCACTTCAAGTTCTTCTTCCAGTCCATCTTCGGAGCAGCGCTCTTCTCTGGCTGATAAGAAGTTGAAGGCTCATTCTCATCAGCAACCTCCTTCTTCTTCTTCCCTTCTTATCTCTTCTTCTTCTTGCTTGTGAACAGCGCTTCACTGCCACCTTCAGAGACAGTCACTCCTGCCATCTGCCTTGCCAAACTTTCTTGCGAAGCAAGCAGGTTCTCAAGCTCCAGCAAGGATGGTTGAGTTGCCCACCCTTGAACAGATGTTACAAAGGCAACATATTCCTTCCGCAAGCCGCGGATAATGTGTCTTTTCAACTTAGCCTCCGAGATAGGCTCATCAGGGTGAAGCGCTGATACCTCTGCGCACAAGCTTTTCATCTTCAAGAAAAACTTTGAGATAGTAAGGTCTCCTTGAGTTGTTCTGGCCAACTCATTCTCCAGAAACTGAAGTCTAGCCACATTCTTCCTATTGAACAACTTATCAATAGTTGTCCAAATATCAACAACAGACTCACATCCAATGATGTGACCAAACAGCTCTGGTGAAACAGCTCTCTTGAGAACAAACTCCGATTTTGCATTTGTTTTTCTCCAGAGCCTCACCTGCTCAGCAGTACCAAACGCAGCAGTAACTTCGTGTCTGTCGTCACCATTGACGACCTCCCACAGCTCCTCGCCAAGAAGAAAACTCTTCATACACGACTTCCACTTCTTGAAGTTAGTCGTAGTCAAGAGTTCAATGACAAGACCCCTTGCATAGCTCCCTTCCATTGCAACAACCTTGGTAAGCTTATCAGAAGCACAGAGCACCAACACAGGTTGATCACCACTCAAGCACAGAGCAACAACACTGGTTGAACACCGCTCAAGCAACTGAACCTCCCTCTGATACCATGTTATATTTTCTCAAAGTGGTCAGCAAGATATCCCAAAGCCAAATTAATATTCTCGGCACTACCCAGTTCACACTTTGATCTAGCGGAAAAACCAGGGAGCAAGCTCAACACAGCAAGCACATGGAAGAACAAGCAGATCTTATATTCATTATACTTCTTTACAAGACGAGGTATACGTAGCGAGACATGATTTCGCTAGTACAATCAGCTATAACAAAAAGCACAAAACCAAGCTGGGCGGACAGCACTGGAAACCGCCAAAACCGCCGAAGTCGCCAAGTCCGCTGAAGCCGCCCGAGCTGATGCTGCAACACGACGAATAGACACGGAGTCCGCCGAAACCGCGAGGCCATGCAGACACACCATTATTCGCCTACTGCTGATGAACTGATGAACAGACCGTCTATCCGCCTGAGACTGGCGGACAGGTTATTGGAACTTGCAAAGTTGAAGCAGAGAACTGACAAGCCGTAGAGTGACCTGCTGAAACCGCAGAGACCGCACACTTCCAAGTACTTGACCGAAGTCAAAGCCAAACTCCTGGCTCCTTGAAGCTAGCCGCGCGACCTGCACACACAGCAACCAGTTAACTCTGAATCAATCCGCGCGGACAGAAAACTGAGACCGCAGCACTTTGACGAGCCCCCACTTACTGTTCACATAGTTACTGTACACCTGCCGGGGGGTCCTATTTATAAGCGAGGTGAGGATTGTTGTCACCGCCCTAATTGATAGAGACACCGCCCCAGCCCGCGCGCTAACAAACACCCGTCCGCCGAGTCCGCAAGGACTTAGCCGGATTCCAAGGAATATCCTCCATGAGCAAAACACTGACCACAACAAGGAGGACTTGCCTCACACTATGCGGACAAGGTCCAGTCCGCACAGTCCGCACAGTCCGCACATCACCAAATGGACATCCACCCCTTCAGCAACAGTCCGCACACAAAAGGAGGCAGTCCACATACTGCAAGACCCAAGCCTCCGTCTGCCACAAGTTCACGACCAAAGACAGAGATAACAACAGTCCGCCCGGTCAACAGCGGACTTGGCGGATACAGCGGACACACTGGACTTGTCACAGAATGTGACCAAGTCCAGTACACAAAGGGCCTAACGCGAGCTTGGCGGACAAGGCTCAGTCCGCCAATCACCCAAAACGAAAATGCCAACACTCCTCCAGAGTTAGGCCGAGTCCGCAAGCAAACTCGCATGGCTACCCAAACGGCCAACTGCCGGACTCCACGCACCAGTCCGCCACAGCTACAACATACTGCTGTACTATCAGAGCTCGGCAAGGCCACAGCCAAACTCCTATGGTCAGTCCGCAACAGCGGACACGCCAGTCCGCAAGCCTCCCGTGGATAGGATCCAATCCGCCGGTTAAACACAAGCTTGCAACACAACCACTAAACAGAGCACTGCCTACAGCCTGCAACCCTCTGTCTGCTCAGGCCGCTCCTCAATCAGCCAAGCTTCCAAAAAAGCCAACACCCTGTCCGCAGACAGCAGTCCGCCCAGGCCGCGAACGCAGACCGCTCAGGCCGCTCAACAAGGCCAGGCCAGCAAGGCAGCCAACGGCCTATCCGCAGACAACAATCCGCCGAGGCCGCGTACTTAGTCCGCACAGGCCGCACAGAACAGCCAACATCCCAGGCCTATCACCTGGCCGCATAACAGCAGTCCGCCCAGTCCGCCCAGTCCGCCGACTATGTCCGCTCAGGCCGCAGACCTGCCCATCAACCACTTTCACTTCACAAATTTCAACACCTACCAACACAAAATGTTTACTCTTGGGATACAGTGAAACGTACAAATGATATCTACCGTTTGATCCAAAAGAGGAACGATTCATCATATCAAGAGATGTGACTTTCTTTGAAGACTCTTGGGAGTAGGGATCAGAAAAAATGGAATATTAATCAACAACTTAGCATCACGGTTGAACCTGTGAATTCCATCCAAGAGATACAAGATGATGTCGATCCTCCTGAGTTACCTTTGGAGCCAAATTCCCCTTCTTCGTCATCTACCCCCATCAAAATTCGATCAATTGATGAAATTTATATCAGGGCGCCACTTGTGATGTTCCACACAACACCAACAACCTTCCAAGATGTCGTTACCAACATGAAGTGGAAATCAGCAATGGATGCAGAGATTGCTTTGGCTGAGAAGAACCACACATGGAGCCTAGTTCCCAAACCGAAGCATAAACCTGTTATTCGATTAAAATGGGTGTTTAAACTCAAGAGTAATGAGCAAGGTGAGATTGTCAAACATAAAGCGAGAATTGTGCTAAGGGATACAACCAGCAACCAGGAAGAGACTTTGAGGAGACATTCGCTCCAGTAGTCGAAATGGACACAATCTGATTGCTACGACTATCCCCTTTACCAACTTGATGTCAACCCGCATTTCTCAATGAAGTTCTCACAGAAGAAGTTTACGTGGAACAACCCGAGGGGTATGAGAAGGAGAAAGGGCAAGATCTGGTTTACCGACTGCATAAAGCCCTCTACGGGCTGAAACAGGCACCTCGTGCTTGGCATGATAACATCACAAAATATTTATAAGAAGGGTTTGAATCAAGTAAATATGAGCCCACTCTATTCATCAAATGTGATGCTGATGGCAGAAGAATATTTGTATCCCTGGCACCCTGCATGTTGATGATCTTATCATCACTGGTGACTCATCCACTCTCATCAGCAGCTTCAGAAGGAAAATAAAGGAGAGGTATGAAATGACAGACCTGAGACTAATGAAGTATTTCTTGGGATAAAAGTAGATTGACATTTCATCAATAGATTGACTTATGCAGAAGGATGAAAATATTTCATCGGAAGGAATAGATCATGCATTTGATAATGCTTTCTAAATATGCAGCCTGAAACATTTTCTCATTTTGCAGTTTGACAACACATCGTAGTAAATTGCGAAATGTTCTTTTTTTTTAAATTATTATATTGGTTTTCACTGTAATGTTTGAACTACAGGTGCTGTAATTAAGCTTGAACTGCAACCAACTATAGTTCACTTTGAACACTGCAGTTGGCTGCATTTTAAACTGAACTGCAGGCTGCAGTTTAAACTGACTTGCAGCTGGCTACAGTTCAAACTGAAATGCTGCTGCAATTCAGTTTAAACCTAGTTCAGTTTCACTTGAACAGTTGCAGTTCTTAGCAATGTTCTTTATAACAGGAAACACCCTCCTTTTGCTCTGTCCATTCATCAGGGATTAGCCATTTTGAAAGTTGAAAGAATAAATCTTATTGCCAAAGCTGGGAAAGGTAACACTGGGTGTTGACGAAGTTCAAGTTTCTTATGTTTTTGTTGGTATGGATGCATGCATCTGTGTTTAAAACTAACAATATGCATCTGGTTTTCATGTTGATTGTTTTATTGAGATGTTTTATACAAATTATTCTGAATATTAGGTGAATTCATAGGTGCATTATCTGTTCCTCTTGGTAGGAGTGGCAGTACCCTAAAATAGGCTACTTTTATAAGAATGCTACAACAAGCAGTAGGTTTTGATGCTCAAGATATTTCATCATATGCTTTAATTAAGACGGTAATTCATTTCATGTTTGTCTGTACTTTATTACCTACATTGCTTTATGTCCAAATCCATGTATTACATATGCATTGCATGTCATTAAACAAATTGCCAACAATATGCATCCTATCTTTTATCACTTCTTAAGTAATACAAAAATCATAATGTTTGAATACCAGACCTGTTTGAGCTATCTTTGTTCATATGCATGGCATATTTTACTAGCATCATTTATTTGTGGCAATATTCAGTATATTTTCGTTCAAAATTTATTATTGTCATTTCAAATTTATTTATTATTAATTGATGGTTTGATTCGAATTGTGCAATATCAGAAACTAATTGAGTAAGAAAGTGATGCGGAACTGAGACGAGGAGCTGCAGTGGAGCATGAGTTTTGAGCCCATTTGGTGCCAATTGGCGATTTTACATGTATGGTGTGCCCGGATCAACGATCGGTCTCTGCGGATGCCTCCGGATTTGTGTTGCGAATCGATTTCATATATTAGTTCATTATGTTTACATTATTTTTTATGTATTTGGGTGGCCCCACCTCCGGCCAATCATAGTCGTCGATGGTGAGATGCCCTAGCCTCCTTTTATTATAAATAGATCATGTAGGGGATGATTTTTGGGATTGTAGAATTTTGAGAATAGCATTCCCAGATACCCGCAATCCCGCCACGGTGCCGACTCCGTGGAACCATAGGTGACGACTCCTATGTGCGTATCTCCTTCCCCAAGATTTTCCCAAACCCTACGCCTCTTTTCCCCCTCCCAAAGCCTCTCCCACAGCCGCCCAATTCCTTCCAAACAAAGCCACCTAAATGCTGCCCAAGATTTCCTGTTTTCTTCTAGTTCACTATTTGATGAAATTTACTATTCATCCCTATATTTTCACCCTCCCTATTTCCATAGCCGGCCTCCACAACCTCCTGCAAGCCTCACATACGCTCCTTTTCCCTTCAGGCAATCAATCCCAGCCACTCCACCACCCTATTTACCTGCAACCCGCTACCCCGTGCAGTCCTCCTCCCCCATGGCTTTAATACTCTAGGTCGACCTGTAACATCCATAATCTGACGCGAACCTTATTTAAATTGTAAGGTCGAGTCGCGACGGATTGTGATCGACGCAGCGCGTCGTCAAGGTACAATGTTACTATTCCTAAAGATCGCATTCATTAATTTGAGAAGTGGCTCAATCGTAATGGTGGTATAACACATTTTATTTTAGTGACGTTGCGCGGCAAAATCGTGAATATTCAAAGGAGTTAGTGTAGAGTGGGTGTGTATATAGAAAGAATTATTATTTTGGGGTGCCAACAACAGGTCTCACCTGATGTAGGCCCACAGTTTCGACGGTTTAAACACTACGCGTTCTTGGATCGATATTTAAAATTAACTACGCAGCGAGCAATATTTCCTTCAAGTAATAATAAAGATGATTCCTACAATATAGCAAGACACAACACAAAGGGGCACAACCCCTTTTATAGATTGAACAAATGGCTATAAGCCAATGTTTGCTCAAGCGAAAAGGACCTACCCGATCCGGACAATTAGCAATTCAAATTAAAGTCATACGCAAAATGTTCCCAATTCCAAAATAAGAAAATCCGGGCTAAAATAGAGTCTTAAAATTAAGTCCAAATTAATCCCAAAATTAATTGATATGAGGGTTGTCAAATCTCTTGAACTCAAGGAGAAATCAAGGTAAGAAACCAATTTCCTCTAGAGTTCACTAGATCTACCCGAACCAAGTTTTACGAAAAAATTTTGGAATAATTAACGCTTAAAGATTAGATTTAAATTAACACGATTTCAATATAAATCAGAACAAAATACTAGTCTTCTAACTCCACCAAAAACCTCACAAAATAATATAGAAGAAATCACACAAGAGGTGTAGGAATCGTTACCCAATCCCAAGAAAGTCCGTCCACAATATGAGTGGAGGAATCGCTCACAACGGGATTTCAATTCTCCACGTGAAACCACGGATCCGCACCGTACGATGAAGACGCTAGTCGTTTCCTTTGCAATAACCCTAGGAGAGGGAGAAACCTTGAAGACAATACATATATATATGGAAAGTGGAGAGAGAAAAGGTGGTGGAAACCTTGAGGAGGGAGGAGGAGGTGGAGTGGTGGCCGGCATTTGAGAGGGAGAAGGAGGGTTGGCGACTTGGACGAATTTTGAAGTGGGAGAGGAGGAAGAGGAGAAGGAAGGCCGAAATTTGCCTAAGGGGGAAGAGGGAAAGAGGGGGAAAATTCAATTTTTGAATTAAGGTTTCAATTTTTTTATTCTCTCTTAACAATCCTTCATCAACATGGCTATTTATAGCCTACACCACTCAATCATCCTCCAATTCAAAATTTAAAAGAACATTATGATGGTTATATGCACCCATCATAACACATGAAATAAAAATACAATGATATAAGACTTGAAAATTAAAATGCTTAAAAAATAGAAATTGCTAAAATAATAATTGGTAAAATATATAATTATAATTATTTATTTTATAATTATATATTTTATTGAATGACGATGGTGGACGTCGTGCAAAACATGTAGGGACAATGGCGGCGGACGTCGTGGTATAAAATCTCATCCGTGAGCTTGCGCCAATGACCGTCACAATCCACGAACGCTTCCAGACGGGGATCCACGGCGCCATCAATCCTCCCCCGCTCAAAACTACTCATCATCGATGAGTGGCCCGTGAGAGGGGGACAGTCTAAAGCAGCAGCAGCATGGGGCAAATCTGGCCCCTCAATCCGTGTCGAAGTAGTATGAACATCCATCAGTACTGATAACCTGTCTGGCACATCAACAACAAGACTTTCGAGAAAACTCGAAAGGGTGTCAAGCAAAAGAAAATAAACAAGAATCTTACCGACCGGTTCAAGAACCAAGGAGTCAACATGGAAAATAGACACGGCAGTACTAACACTCCCCATCCCAAGAGAATAATTTGTGGTAGAAAGAGACAACGGAGAAAGGCACTCAGGTGGAACAGAGACGTACAGTAAAAAGTCCGGAAACTTGAAATAAAGTGAAACACCCTGTGCTATATAAAAATCTAAAATAAAAGCATAAAATCCGACGTTCTTCATAATCATGGATGGGTCGGCGTTCCTACATATTAATTTATTAACAGAGCTAGAAGGCGTCCGCTCGGGGACTGACCAGACTAAACCCAAATCACTATATCTAGCATCAGACAGTCTCAAAAAGGAGTAGAAGTGCATGCGATAAAACTTAAAATGAATCACTAATGACCTAGATACATGAGGAGAGAATCCATGTGCTACATGACTTGACCCAAAAGCAGAGGATAAGGGGGGTAAGTCAGGTGGCACGGGAGCCTTGTAATCAGAGTTAATTTTTATAAGCTCCGACACCGCAGTCTTAATTTCAATTTTAATATTTTCACGCTTGGCATAAAGATATGCCAAGGTGAATCGCGCATTATAACCAATATAATTGGATTCCCCCGAATGTGCAAAGGTATGCGAGTGAAACTGTTGAAGCCAAAAATGACCTCTATGGAGTTCAGGGTCCCAAAAGAGGGGTGACCGCGCACCTACTACCCTCAAGCGAACGATCTAGGCACAAGATTACGAACACAAGGAACAGACCCAAGGTCTCAGAGTGGAGGACCCACCGCATACCCGGAAGACTAACAAACTCTTTCCCTCCCAAGCCAAAGGCTGAGCTAAGACATCTTCGGAGGGCGCTCTTGGCCGACCGGAACATCTAAGGAGGATCTCAAGACCAAATCCATCTTATCCAGATGTGTCCCCTTGGGTCTACACAAAATGCTCCTCACCCGCCCTACTGATGGTGCAAACTCGCCGAGCAATTCCATGACACGCTGCCCAAGTTGGGCCACTAACAGCGTAATCCCGCTATTCTAAAAAGCTGTCAACAGGTCATCAGGAGCTTCCCGGCAACTATACCTCGGGGCTCCCACGGGGTGAGCGGTTCACGAGAACACCGCCCGCCTAATACGAAGAAGAAGTAAACTACACATACACAAAGCAGCACAGATATTATAAATAATTACAGGAATATGAATTCCATATTTCGGCACGCAGGCTGGCAATATAAGCAAAAAATAGGCCTTCGAGGGCCGACACAAGCTTGGGCTTAAGCCCGCTACTCCCCGCTTGGTACTGCAACACCTGTACGCCAACGTCTCGACAAGCAACTGTCAGCTAAATAACCGTCGGCTAACATAAGCTGGGCAAATATATTGCACACACCCCTTTTTCGGTGCTATGGTGCGCATTCCCTGCAAATAGATAATATACAACTTCCTCGGAGTCTTCTCCGGGAACCCCAGAACATCACCAATCCGGCTCACACGTCCGGATGTGTTTCACACAGCATGCCTAAACCCGTACGCACGCTTCCGGGTGCTAATACAGTTAATTGCAGGGACGTACACGTCAACCCGTCGGAGAGCTCCCTTCCCCCACCCGTTGGTGGAGAGGGTCTTCCATGCAAATATGTAAACTAAGGGCTTCACCTACCCAAGTAGAAACATCGTTACCCTTGACGCGTGTTTTTTGTCGGCGGTGTCGGGCCTTGCTGAAGAAATAACTTCCCATCCTCCTCCTTGATGGCCGAGTGTTTGCTGGGAGAGATGGAATCATCCCCCTCTCTCTCTTGGTAGCTGGTTCGAGTTCCAGGCGGCGCTAGGAGAGAAGCTCCCGGCCGACCGTGCTGTAGGAGGCGCCGGGAGAGGAGCTCCCGGCCGGCCTTGCTGTAGGCGGCGCCGGGAGAGGAGCTCCAGGACGGCCTTGTTGTAGGCGGCGCCGGGAGAGGAGCTCCCGGTCGGCCTTGCTGTAGGTGGTGCCGGGAGGGGAGCTCCCGGCCGGCCTTGCTGTAGGCGGCGCCGGGAGAGGAGCTCCCGGCCGGCCTTGCTGTAGGCGGCACAGGGAAAGGAGCTCCCGGCCGGACTTGCTTTGCCCTAGACGGCAGCGACGAAGAGAGAGAGAGAGAGGCGGGCGGGGTTGCTGCTCCAGGCTGAGAGAGAGAGAGAGAGGCGGGCGGGGTTGCTGCTCCAGGCTGAGAGAGAGAGAGAGGCGGCCGGGGTTGCTGCTCCAGGCCGAGAGAGAGAGAGGCGGTCGGGGTTACTGCTCTAGGCCGAGAGAGAGAGAGAGAGAGAGAGATGGCTGGGGTTGCTGCTCCAGGCCGAGAGAGAGAGAGAGGCGGCCGGGGTTGCTACTCCAGGCCGAGAGAGAGAGGGAGGGGGTGGGGTTGCTGCTCCAGGCCGAAAGAGAAAGGGAGGGGGCGGGGTTGCTGCTCCAGGCCGAGAGAGAGAGGGAGGGGGCGGGGTTGCTGCTCCAGGCCGAACCGTAGCGGGGGAAATCCCGCTCACCCGCCTGATCCTTCTACCTTTTTTCCTATCTCCTCCACCCCCTTCTATGTAATCTCCTATATGTTATATATAATATATATATATATATATATATATATATATATATATATATATATATATATATATATATATATATATATATAATATTAACCATATATATATAGATATATATACATTTATTAAGGCCTATGCACATAAAACTCCCTCACGCACGCACGAGCACCCGCACGTCTCCGAACGGGGCTATACCAAAACGTTGCTCATAGCGCGCCCCAAGTCTGCCACTTGGGGAGGATCCCGCTCGACTGGATATGGGGTTGTACATAATCCCCGCTCTTTTCGAGGTTGGCACAAGCTCGGAAAGAAATGTCCAACCCCAAGTATCCGGCGAGTGGGAGCCGACAAAAAGAAAACATTTGAGGGAAACTGCAAACTGCACTTAGAACATTAATCTCTCGATGCCCCTTTTGATCTTTTTGAACCACTCGATACCTGAAAATGCTCCCTGCTATTGAATTGCCCTTATACCTTTACTTACAATAAGTACAAAATTCCTCAAGATATCGTAAAACAACAGAGACATATATTATTATAATGTGTTGAACACGGGGAGCTAATCCTTCCCCCCAGGTGTGCCTACCGCCCTGCCCAGCTAATGAGAGTTTGAGCAGCGAGTCTACCCGGGGCCGAGCAGCACTCAGGGTCCCTTACCCCCACAAGCAAGCCTACAGACCTGCCAGCTAGTGAGAGCCTGCGCAGCGGGTCTACCTGGGGCCGAGCCGCGCTCGGGGTAGTGCAGAACCAAGAACCAGGACCTCTCCCCCACAGGCGAGCCTTCGGACCCGCCAGCTAGTAGGAGCCAGGCAGCGGGTCTGCCTGGGGCCGAGCCGCGCTCGGGGTAGTGCAGAAACAAGAACCAGGATCTCTCCCCCACATGCGAGCCTTCGGACCTGCCAGCTAGTAGGAGCCAGGCAGCGGGTCTACCTGGGGCCGAGCCGCGCTCAGGGTAGTGCAGAACCAAGTACCAGGACCTCTCCCCCATAGGCGAGCCTTCGGACCTGCGAGCTAGTAGGAGCCAGGCAGCGGGTCTACCTGGGGCCGAGCCGCGCTCGGGGTAGTGCAGAACCAAGAACCAGGATCTCTCCCCAACAAGCGAGCCTTTGGACCTGCCAGCTAATGAGAGCATGCGCAGCGGGTATACCTGGGGCCGAGCCGCGCTCGTGGTAGTGCAGAACCAAGAACCAGGACCTCTCCCCCACATGAGAGCCTTCGGACCTGCCAGCTAGTAGGAGCCAGGCAGCGGGTCTACCTGGGCGTCTCCTCTCCAACGCAAATATAAAGTAAACATAAAGGTAAACAAATAACTCAAAAGAACTGTTAACTCGGTCAATCAAGTCAAAGTCCGACACGGGGCATCTCTACCCGCTACGTCCACCCTCCTGAGAACCAGGGTCGATCATATAATATTCTCCTTAAGGCATGTTTTGATCTCCAGGATCGAACATCTTAGCGACAAGAGGGGAATGGGAGGGGACTTCTTTCATCACATGACCCTGGTCGTCACTTGGTTCCTCTTCTATAGCCATGACGTTCGACTGAGTTTTTCTGTGCTGGTCACTCTCCACGCTCACCGCACCAGAACTGTTGAAGCCAAAAATGACCTCAACGGGAGTTCAAAATAGGGGTGCAACCAACACCTACTTCTCTCGAGCCTCGACCCTCGACTAGATTCAAAGGACCTAAGACTGACCCAAAGCCTCAACAGGGAGGTCCCACCTCACACCCGAAAGATCTCTGAGAGCTTCCCCTCCAAAGCCAAAAGCTGGGCTAGGAGCTCCTCAGAAAGCACTGGAGATTGGGAGATAATGAAAGCTTGCTTTCTAAGGAGCCCTTTTGGGTCTATTTATAGCCTTTTGCTGACCTGAGATTACTGAAATACCCTTAGTTGATCTGCCAATAGCCAAATCCCGCTGTTTATCCTAAGGGTATAAGCGTAATTTTACCTGAGGGTAATTAGGTCATTTTACCCAGTGCCTTGGGCCCCATTTGGCGAGAACTCTGAGCTGAGAGCCTTCTTGTCCAGAGCCCGGCGCAAGCGGTCTCGCCTGCTTATAGGCGAGAGCTCCTCCAAGGCAGGAGCTTGGCGCAAGCGCAAGCGTGCCCACCCACTCATGGGCGAGAACTTCTTCAGGGCGGGAGCTCCTTTGGCTAGCCTAATCCTGACCGTTGGTGTCTCCTGGTCCGACTCAGCGAATATGGGTTGTACATTAAAGCCAAAAATGACCTCAACAGGAGTTCAAAACAGGGGTGCAGCCAACACATACTTCTCTCGAGCCTCGACCCTCGACTAGATTCAAAGGACCTAAGACTAATCCAAAAGCCTCAGCAGGGAGGTCTCACCTCACACCCGAAAGATCTCTGAGAGCTTCTCCTCCAAAGCCAAAAGCTGGGCTAGGAGCTTCTCAAAAAGCACTAGAGATTGGGAGATAATGAAAGTTTGCTTTCTAAGGAGCTCTTATGGGTCTATTTATAGCCTTTTGCTGACCTGAGATTACAGAAATACCCTTAGTTGATCTGTCAATAGCCAAATCCCGCTGTTTATCCTGAGGTTATAGGGGTAATTTTACCTGAGGGTAATTAGGTCATTTTACCCAGGGCCCTAGGCACCATTTGGCGAGAACTCTGAGCCGAGAGCCTTCCTGTCCAGAGCCCGGCGCAAGTGGTCTCGCCTGCTTATAGGCGAGAGCTCCTCCAAGGCAGAAGCTTGGCGCAAGCGCAGGCGTTCCCGCCCACACATGGGCGGGAACTTCTTCAGGGCGGGAGCTCCTCTGGCTAGACTAATCCTGACCGTTGGTGTCTTCTGGTCCGACTCAGCGAATATGGGGTTGTACACAATCCTCGCTTTTTTGAGCTAGCTCTGCGCTCAAAAAGACACATCCAACCCATAAATATTCGCTGAGCACGTGTCAACATCAGAGAATCTTTTGGTGGGTCGTACCGTGGCTATATATATATGTGCGGATAGACGGCCATAAATCTGCCCTCGAATCGTCGCTCCTTGTCTGAGTTCTTGCTTCCTCCCGCGATGTGCTCCAAGCGTGTTGACAAACCTCTCCCGTAGGACCTTCAAGACCGTATCGATGCGGCCCAGGAGTGAGCCAAGGCTAACTGCGCCTTGGTTGCTCCCTGGCTGGCGAGAAAGTCGTCAGCCGCT
Organism: Platanthera guangdongensis; assembly: GCA_039583875.1. Lineage (NCBI taxonomy): Eukaryota > Viridiplantae > Streptophyta > Magnoliopsida > Asparagales > Orchidaceae > Platanthera > Platanthera guangdongensis. The sequence continues at coordinate 42,754,332 of CM077159.1, read as the reverse complement.
AAGCCCTTTCAGCTAAAGAAGAAAAAGAAAGATAATAAGAGGTTGAAGGTGGTCGAGCGAGACCTGTCTCACGAGAACAGGAGCTCGCCTACCCCGACCCCAAGCCGTGCGGATGATCCCTCTCCGCAGAAGGTATGTCTCTCGACTCGCTAATCATTGAAACCATTAGCTATTTACGCGGGAGGATTTGCGGCTGACGCGATACTTCTCGTAGGAAACGGCCCCTGACGACATCAGGCCCCCGCATGAGCCCTTGGACTCATCATTTCGTCCTCCTGAGAAACATCTGCGGGTCTCGGAGGTCACTCCTCCGCCTGACTCCCATAGAACTGCAAGTATCTTTTCCACTCTCACTCCTAACTCAGTCTTAGATTGCTGAATTGACTTCCCGCAGCACCAGCTTCCGCCAAATCGGGTCTCGCCACCCAGGAAAACGAAGTAAGGGTCGCTAATCGGTCTGCCCTTGCGGTTGATTCCACCCCACCGGCGGGAGGAGTGGCTGTCGAATCTTCTATAGCTCCATAGGATGCCAGCCATCCCGCGGGAGAGGACAACTCTCCCCTGCTTCCGGCCAAGCTGGGATCACCAATCGCAAAATCTTCCCCCCGGGAAAAGGAAAGCCGATCCACCTCCTCTTTGGAACTGAGGGGGGGCCTCTCTCCTGCCGTCGGCCGGCGGTTCTTGCCATACTGCAGGTATGCGGTATGCTTATCACAATTATCGCTTAGCTCTCGCCATGATCGTGAAATTATTTTGTCAGGGGATCCGGGCTCGCGGTCGGGAGCTGACGCAGAGGATGGAGATGAAGATGATGATGAAGACAGAGAGGGGGAGGATGGTGAGAGCTCCCCCTTCCCTTCTTATGACGAGATTGAGGAAATCTTGACCAGCGCTGGGAGTGCCAAAAGGCGGGGCAGGAGGGTTGTCGCCGTCCTGTCGAAGCTTATATGGCGGGTGCGGGCCCATGACTCTGCGGCGGAGTGTTCCGCCAATAGGTGGAGAAAAGGCTGGAGGCTCTAGAGCGAGACTACTTCGTAGGTGAGATGGATCGGCCAGGTGGGCCTACCGCCGGGTCCTCTCCCAAAAGGTGCATCGCGCGGATCCGAGACCTGTCCCACCGAATCAACCTAGGATGAACCGTCTTATCGTCCTATTTCAACTCGCAGGCGCCACCGAGGACTAGACAGCGGGAACGAGGACGATGGCGGTGGGAACCTTATTGATTCGCGAGATCTCATCCTTTCTTACCCCCGACCTTCCCCTTCCTCAATGTACCCTGTTATTTTTATCAGTCTGTAACTCATAACTTTGTTATTATTATTTTTTTTTTATTCAGATCTCGCTCGGCGAGAGTAACCCCTGCTTCCGCTCGTTTTACTTGCCACATGTCATCTCAAAATGTTTGCGCTAATCAGATTTGTCGGTCAGTCGCTGTCAATCTTGGGCGGGAAATCGAGGCGCCGCTGACTTAGGGCGTGATGGCTGTACCCCCGCAGCCTTTTTGGGAATAGTCATGATGATCATGGTTTTCTATAAATATGGAAGTCCACCTACCATATTTATTTCTCCGATCCGAAACCCGTGCCTTTTTTTCTCGTCGCTTTCGCGGTTTGCCGAGAGCTCCTGCTTGCTTCCTCTTCCCCCTCTCATTCTCGCTCAGTTCTCGCTCTCGTCTCTCTTCTGAAGACCTCGCCCTCAACCTCACAAGCACGATGTCGGGCGGAAGCGAGGGACGCTCTAGTTGCGTGGAAGCCTTCCAGAAGCATCAGTTCCCCTCTTGTAGCATGACCATGGAGGAGTTCCAACTGATCCAGACCCGTTATGTTCCCGCCGGCTTCACCGCGCGAAACCCCGGCAACCGCGACAGTGTGAACACTGCGGAGGAGGGGGAGCTCGCCATCCCCCATGAGCACTTTGAGGTGGGCTTCCGCCTCCCCCCTCTGGCCAGAGATGCGTCAGGCCCTCCGGTACTATGGAGTGGTTCCCGCGCAGTTGAATCCTAACTCGGTCGCGATCCTTGTGGTGTTCATCTGCTACATGCGATCCGAGAGGATCAAGTTCAGCCTCCCTATCTTCCGGAAGCTGTTTACCTTCCGCGCTAAGGGAGGGGTGGTCTTCTTTTCGGGGTGGCTACTCAAGACCCCTGGTCTCGCCAACAAGCACCATCACTGGGGCGAGAAGTTCATCTTCGTTTTCGGCGATTTCGGGAACGTTCCTCTCACGTCCATTCAGTATGAGGGCGCCGCTTACAAGCCGCCCTCCTTGGGCTCGCGCGAGAGCGCCCTCCTTGAGTTCTTCGGAACCAAGGATTTTCACGTCCAGTTCCTCCGGCAGGGCGTCGATTCTCTCCTCCCCGTGCCTCCGGGCGAAGGTACGGTCTCGCCTTTGACTCGCTATTCCTCCCCCTCTTTTAAGATTAGGGCTGAGTGTTGTCGCCCCTGCAGGAGAGTGTGAGATCCCCCTACGCCAACCCTTCGACGAGGCTCATGCTGCCGAGAGCCAAACCGTGAGAGATCTGCTGGCTCTCGCGAAGTCCGCGGCTCATGCTTGTAGGGACGAGCCGGCCCCGCTTCCTTCGACTGGCGCCGGGAAGCGAAAGCCCGACGCCCCTTTTCCCCCAGCGCACAAGCGGCCCAAAATAACTGCTGTCGAGAAGGGTAAAGCCGTAGCGGTAACGCCCTCCCTACCTCCCACTCCAGGCCGCTCCTTTGAAGAGATCTTGCAGGCCACCAGCGAGATCGCTGTTACCAGGGGTGGTGCCGAGGCACCTGCCGAGAACCCCCTGGCCCCCGGTGGAGTAGATGGCGAGGGAGCTGCCATTGAGACCTCCGCTCAGTCTTCGTCTAGAGAGGTGTCGCGGGGTCACCGTAATTTTGGTCTCGGCACGAAGTGCCTTAATGCGTAAAATAAATTGCTGCTTCAGTGGGACCCTGACACCAACAGGGTCTCAATCTCGTCTCTTCTACCCAGCTGGGCGGAACAAGATGAGGTGACCATCGAGGCCTTCTCCTTGGGCTACAGCCTCTACAACCGGGAGAAAGCCAGTATCTACGATAAAATGACCACCAGGCTTCTAGCCTACGACTCCACCCGGGCCTTGATGAGCGGGATCGAGCTTGCGCATATGTGCGCACGTCTAAGTATCACCATCGACCGCAACTTACAAGATATGTTCAAGGCCAGGGAGGAGGCGGTGGCTCAGGCGGCTACCTTGAAGAAAGAGCTGGCAGATACTAATCAACTGTTGTCTTTGCACCCGGCAGAAAAGGTAAGCGAGACCTTTCGCGGCACTCGCTCTCGCCACTGTAGATTTCAACCTTTTTCCTGTCATGCTAACCTCTCGCTACACAGGATTCCGCTCAGGCTATGGCGCTTCGCGCGGAGCTAGCCCAGACGCGATACGAGAACGTCCTGCTGAGGGACCAGCTCCGGCGCGTGGAGGCGACTGCGCCCCCTCCTCCTCCACTGGACGAAAGGTTGAAGAGTCATCACTATTCAGTCTACGACATCGACAAGCTCCTTCAGGCCAACGCTCAAGCTACAGTCAAGCTGACCCTAGAGACGCTGCGGGACGTAGGTTGCTTGGACGGGAGAGGCAAGTCCATCACCGCTCGCCAGCTCGTCCCTTGGCTCTTCGAGCCCATCTCGAAGCCCAAAGGCGTGCTCGATTCCCCACCTTCGGATGTCCCGAAATCCCCTGTCATGGGTGGCGAGACATCCGGGGAGGGCTCAGGCGAGAGCTCTCGCGGGAGTTCAAGCGAGAGCTCGGAGGGGTACAGCGCGTCTCCCTGAAGGGCCCTCCTTTCTTCTCTTTTGGTTGTACTGAGCGAGATGCTCTAGACTTGTAATTACATTAAATACATTGTAAATATTTTGTATGTATGCCATTTTCTTTTTATTGCAAATGTGTTTGATACAACTGTTGAGGCCGAGTGCTTCTCAAGCATGCTTCCGCCGAGGCCCTTGGCCCCCCTAGGGTAGTCTCCCTTAGCGATGGATAGGCAGGAACCTGTCGAAAGAGCCCAGGGCTTAGACATCTCGTTTCTGCACTCAGCCGAGAACCGTCTGCCGGGAACATTGCTTGTAGGCCCTTTAAGGCGAGGTCGTCCCTCTTTAGCTTGCGCGAACTATTGGAAGCTTTCGCCTAACACTTCCCACTGTCTGACCAAGGATACTTTGTGAAAGAACTAGTGCCTAAACACCTAGAGCGGGGGTGAATAGGTGCACTTAATCTTTTTAACTTTTAAGGCAGAAACACTGAATTATTAGACTTGTCTATGCAGTTCTTTACAGCAATTCAGCACAGTTAACACAGCATTCACACAAGCATACAATCACAGAGAGCACACAGGATTTATAGTGGTTCCCCAAGGTCTGGGTACATCCACTTTCCCCCTTCGCCTATCTAGTAGTGTACTAGATTCAGCCTAACTTCTCCACTACTCCTCAGATCCTCAGATCTTACAACTCAGAACCCTAAACAGGTTCCTACAACTCAGAGTGATCCCACTCCTACAACTCAGTCTCAATAGCCCTACCACTCAGTCTTCACAAAGACTTACACTCAGAGAACAAGGTCTCCTACAACTCAGGCCCTTGGCCCTACCTCAGTCTTCAACAAGACTTACACTCAGAGCACACTGTCTCCTACACTCAGCCTTTATAATACAGGCTTACAGCTCAGATCCCTAAGGATCCTACAGAAAATAAAGAGTACAAAGATTAATAACCACAACTCTGATTGAGAAAGATGAGTTGACTGACTTCTTGATGAGTTCTTGGAAGAACTTTGCAGAGATCAACCTCCCTTGGCTTTCTTCAAAGCTTCTTGAATTAGAACACAGTAGGGTTGTATCTCTAGGCAGATGATCTTCAATCAACTGCTGACTTGAGAATCAGATCTCAATCTGAAACTTTCTTATCAGCCTGGTTTAATAGCTGTCTTCTTAGAAGGAGCTTTCTCTCTCCAACTTCTTAGATCTTCACTTGAAGGTCTTCTTCTTGTTTGTTGTCTCTCACTTCAATGATTGCTTCCTCTTATTTTGATTGTTCTCTTCAGTTGAAGGAATAAGCCTTCTTCATGGTGACCGGCTGATCCGGTTTCTAACAACTTTCTGACAGCTCTAACAGTAGCAGTTGACCGGTTGAAATGACAGCTGTCAAGTCATCCAGTCACTTCTTGAAAACTCTGTCACTGTCTGAAAGTGTCGAGACAGACAGTCTTTATGTGTCGACACAAATATACTAAGTGTCGACACAAGTAGACTAAGTGTCGACACTAGCCTTCATGGTGTCGACACAACTCCTTGTGTTGTAGAAACTGCTTCTCGACACTGCTTCTACAGAATGTGTCAACACTGATCCTGTGTGTCGACACAAGTCCTTCTTCTTTGATACTTAGTTGATTTCTGCTAAGTGTCGACACAACTCCTTTGTGTCGACACATCTTCTTGTGTTGAAACTTGCTAAGTGTCGACACATCTTCTTTGTGTCGACACATGCCTTCTGTGTTGAAACTTTTGCTGAGTGTCGACACATCTCCTTTGTGTCGACACATTCTTCATGTGTTGAGACTTTTGCTGAGTGTCGACACATCTTCTTTATGTCGACACTTGTACTTAGACTTTGTTGAAGTTTTGCTGAGTGTCAACACAACCTCCTAGTGTCGACACTTGTACTTGAACTTTGTTGAAGTTTTGCTGAGTGTCGACACAGCCTCCTAGTGTCGACACTTTCGATGTCGATAAAGTTCCTCTGGGTGTCGACACGGCTTCTAAGTGTCGACACTGATTATGTAGACATTTCTTCATTGTGTGTCGACACTTCCTGTATGTGTCGACACTTTCCTTCTGGTGTCGACTCTGCATTCCTAGTGTCGACACAATTACTCCAAGTGTCGATACTGCTTCTCTAGGTGTCGACACAAGTCTTCTTAAGTGTCGACACTTTTCTTCTAGGTGTCGACACATGGACTTAGAAACTTTTCTGCTTTCCCTGCAATTACTTAACCTGCACAAAGAAACTCAAAGCACATCAAATACATCTTGATGTATATCATTGAGTAGGGTGAGGCTTCTTCAAATCAGGTACATATATTCCAATGTACCCAACAATCTCCCCCTATTTGGAGAAGTCATAACCCTTAGTCAATGATATACACCATACATAACAAATTCTTAGTATGATGTAAAACAGTAATATATGACAGGGTAAAAACTTAAACATGTATAAACAGAACATGTATATACAAATATCTCAGAACAATTAATGTAATAGATGAACATATAACATTGTTCTTACAAATTCCAACATTTTCATTAGTCAAAAGTTTACATAGAATTTTAATACAAATGATTACAATTTGTAAACTAAAGAAAATGCTATCCTATTGCTGCTCTGGTTCCTTGATTACAATCCCCTTTCCAGATTGAATCTTTGCTTGAACTGGAGCTTCAGTGTCATCAGCAGCAGCAGGCTTCTTCCCTTTAAGATCTTTCTTTTTTCAACTCTTCAGCTTTTATCTTCTGCCTTTCAAAATAGTGATAAGGCTTGGGAAAATACTTGCTAGGCTCCTGTGCATTAGGAGGTAGCTTTCCCAGTTTAGCCTTTCTTCTATACTGTACAATGGCCTCTTGTCTATTCTCATGTTTCCTCCACTCCAGATCAGAAGACCACTTGCCTCTATCCAGGATATTGTCCTTAGCAGCCTTCCATGCAGTCAAGATGATATTCCTGGAAGTGGGGCTCCATTGTTCAAAATCAGGCCTTAATTCAGCTTGCTCTCTGAATCTTTTCTTAGACAATTGAGCCTCTTGTTCCTTTAATAAGGCCTCTTGCTCTTTTAGTATAGGCTCTGGCACAGGCTGAACAACTTTCTCAAGAATAATGTTCTGATTTCCCTCAGGAGGACTATACATAGTCTGTATCTCTTGCTGTATCATGTCAAAGTCTGGTGGAGGGTATATCACTTGAGCCACTTCAGCCAGCTCTCCTCCAAAGTATGCAGGATTGATTCCAGACTCTGCCACATTGTCATCATCACATAAGGGTGGATATTCAAGGGTGGCTCTGATGGAATTTGAAATCCATTTGGCATGATCAGAGCCTGCCTTGACTAATACCCTCTCCCCCTTTATGACTTCTCTCTCTATGTGATCCCTCAGATCATCTTTCTGGAACCTGATCTGGGCATTCAGATAGTTTACTCCATTCTTATAAAAAGGTTTCAACCTTTGGAGTTTTCAGTGATTAGCTTCTGTGAATCCTGAATGGCAGTGTGAACTGCAAGTAGGCTCTCTTGGAGTTGCTTATCAAACTCAGCTTTGGCAGCAGCACTGTGTGCAGTCTGGGCAGTAGCTATATTCTTCATTTCAGTGACTATGGCATTGTGAGAAGCTGTCAAATTATCATTCATTCTCAGCTGATTCTCTAGAATATAGCCTTGCTTTAGTGCAATTTCATCAACTTGTTTCTTGATGTTCTCTTGATGAGTGGCCAGATAGACTACTGCATTTCCTCCCTTATGGAAGTAGTCAGTCATTTCTTTCTTGTTGAGATTCACTTCAAATCTGATAGATTTAATGTCTTGTGCAAGATCAAATTGAAGTGACTTATGCTCTTCATCCATGTACTTTTCTAGAGCTTTTCTTTGCTCATCCAGCTTTATCTGCGAAGCCACCATCAGTGAACTGTAATCGGTAGATGGGGCTGGCTGTGGAGCAATTGTCTGTAGGGCTTTCTTATAGTTCTGGCTTCTTCTCTTGAAGACCTGGAACTTCGTCTTCTTGGCTCTAGCAGCCTTCTCATCCTCTAAAGCAGAAGTGCTAGCTATATCCACTTTATCCTTAGGACTAGGATGTGAATCCTTCTCAGTGCTTGGTAGCCCTTCAGCATCTCTTGGCTCCTCATTCTCTTTCCTTGCAGTTTCCTCTACAGACTCCACATGCTCCCCCTCAATGTTTGCTCTCTCCCACTCAACATCAGCTACTTCTCTCTCTAGATCTGTCTGTACTAGATCAGGGAATAGCTCCTCTAAGGTGAATTCCTGTTGAGAATGGGCTGGAGAATCTCTGATATCATCAACCACTTTATCTGCAACAGATGTGTCCTCCATGACAACATCTTGTGGTTGAGGGTGTATCTGTGTTTGCTGATGAACATTAGGTAATGAATCAGACAAAACTTCATCCTCAATAGTGAAATCCAATTGATTAATGTCAGTTATTACCTCTAGTATGGTTTGGGTAGCTTGTTCACTCTCTAGTGGAGTTGGCTCTTCCAAAAGTAAAGGCTCCCCCTGGAATGAATCCAGGTGAATGGGGCTTGGTGAGGGTAGCTCCCCCTGCCTCTGTGCATCTTCTTGTCTTGCTGGAGACTGACCAGCATTTCTTCCCTGTTCATCATCAGAACTAAACACTACTTGCTCTTCAGAGCTGCTGGAGGATTCTTGAGTCACAGTGGCTGTCTTCTTCTTCTTCTTCTAGGGTGTGTCCTTTACTGGGGATGGCAGTTCCTTTGTCATCACTCTATCCCACCTAGAGAAAATTCTCAAATCTATTCTCCTCATGTGATTAATCTTGGAACCTGCAGCCTGATTCATCACCTCAGGAACACTTCCAGCTAGGTATAGACTCAGTATTCTACCCAGATTAGGCTTCTTCATACTTTCTTTTATCTTCTCAAACACAACTGCAGACCAATCAGTATTAAATTTGAAGATGATCCTTGTCATCAAACTGAACATATAAGCTGAAATTCTGTCATGTCCTCCAGGCTTGCTCAGGATGACCTTGCCAACTATTTCAAACAAGAATTTTCCTTGGATGTTCATTCCTTTTCTATTGAAAATAGATCCACTTTTCAGATTTGAATCCAGTCCACACCATCTCAATGCCTCTCTAGTCTTAGAAGCAGATACATCTTCTTCCTCCTTTGTTCTTGGCAGTTGAAGTACCTTCCTTAGACTTTTTGGTGTGACCTTGACTCTGGTCCCATGAACTCTAGACTTAATCTTGAGTCCAGTATCATCAAGTGTAGCTGCACTCAAAAAATCCAGGAGCTCTTTCTTCCAGATCTTGATTGGTTCAGATACAAGATATTCCAAACCAGTCTCGGCTATTAGGGTTACCACACCTTTGATTTCGGGTTCCGCGTCATCAAAGACATGTCGCACGAGCTCATATCCTTCATTAACATTCTCCTCTAGCTTGGGTGCCATTAGGGTTTGAAGAAATTTTGAATTTGGAGAAGAGAGATGTCGACACACAAGTTTGGTCTCAAAACTTTAGTGAGCGTGTCGACAATCACTGGGGAAAATCTATTTATACCTTTCTAGAATCGAAGGTGAAAAGGCGCATCAAAATACTTAAATTGTGTCGACACTGTTGAAAAGTGTCGACACTTACTTATAATATCTCGACAACTATGTGTCAACACAAGTATAGTCGACAGAATATATGTGTCGACACTTATATATGTGTCGACACCACTCAGCTCGACACTTAGTCGAGACTTTACTAGACTAATTCTGTGTAAATCCTAAGTGTCGACACCACCCTGGATGTGTCGACACCTACCCTGCATGTGTCGATACTAATTCTCTGAAGTGTCGACACAGACTTCCTAGATGTGTCGACACCATTTCTCTGAAGTGTCGACACCACTACTATATGTCGACACAGACAACTCTGTGTGTCGACACCATTTTACTTAGCCAATTTTGTAAACTATTCTAAGTTTATCATCCCTAATTCAATTTTAAATTTATTGAATTTGGTTTCATTTAAGGGCTTAGTATACATATCAGCTAGCTGATTTTCTGTATTTATATACTCTAGGGAAATATCTTCTTTTTTCACATGTTCTCTTAGAAAATGATACTTTATTTCTATGTGCTTAGTCCTACTATGAGAGACAGGATTATTTGCAATAGAAATAGCACTAGTAGAATCACAAAATAAAGGTGTTCTACTTACTTGAATACCATAATCTTCTAGCTGGTGTTGTATCCATAGTAGTTGTGCACAGCAGCTCCCTGCAGCAATATACTCTGACTCAGCTGTGGAGATAGTCACACTGGTCTGCTTCTTGCTACTCCAAGACACCAGCCTTCCACCTAAAAGCTGACAGGTACCTGTGGTACTCTTTCTATCTTCCTTGCAGCCTGCAAAATCTGCATCTGAATAACCTGTCAGTTCAAAATCTCCATTCCTAGGGTACCAAAGGCCTAGATAAGGAGTACCCTTAAGATATCTCAAAATTCTTTTGACTGCTGTCAAATGAGATTCTTTAGGGCAAGCTTGGTACCTAGCACAGACACATGTAACATACATGATATCTGGTCTACTTGCAGTCAAATATAGTAGGGAGCCAACTATCCCTCTATACAAAGTTTCATCTACAGGTTTCCCTGCATCATCTTTGCATAAAGACATTGTTGACCCCATAAGAGTTTTCATGGTAGTGGATGATTCCATACCATACTTCCTTATCAATTCTAGGGTGAACTTAGACTGGCGTATGGATAAACCATCCTCAGTCTGTCTAACTTGGAGATCCAAGAAGAACTTAAGTTCCCCCATACTGCTCATTTCAAATTGTCCTTGCATTAGTTTTGCAAACTTTTTGCAAAGACTACTTTCTGTAGACCCAAATATGATGTCATCTACATATATTTGGACGAGGATGATCTTGCCTCTGGATTCCCTAAGGAATAGAGTCTTGTCTATTTTCCCCCTTGTGAATTTATTCTCAATGAGGAAACTAGATAGGGTTTCATACCAAGCCCTAGGGGCTTATTTTAACTCATACAAAGCCTTCCTAAGTCTATAAACATAATTAGTTTTAGTAGAATCTACAAAACCTGATGGCTGCTCTACATAGACTTCTTCCTTCAGGTTTCCATTTAGAAAAGCTGACTTAACATCCATTTGATAGACCTTAAATCCTTTGAATGTTGCATAGGCAAGGAACATCCTTATTGCTTCCAATCTTGCTACTAAAGAAAAGTCTGATCAAAATCAATACCTTCTTCCTACCTATATCCTTTTGCAACAAGTCTAGCTTTATTCTTTATAATTACTCCATTTTCATCCAACTTGTTCCTAAAGATCCACTTAGTTCCTATAATGTTGTGGTCTTTTGGTTTAGGAACTAGCTCCCAGACTTTGCATCTTTTGAACTGGTTCAGCTCCTCTTGCATAGCCTCAATCCAATGAGGGTCTTGGATTGCTTCTTCAAATTTCTTTGGCACTACTTGGGATAGAAAGCTGGAGTAGAGAACTGAACTTAGATTCCTGCTCCTTGTTTGTACCCCTTGTCTGAGATCTCCAATAATTTGATTGGCTGGATGATCTTTTAAATTCCTATTTGCTTGAGACAACCTGTCTTCTGGTTGTATACCTTCAGCTTCTTCATTCAGCAGCTCCTCTTGGTCTTCTTCAGCAACAGGAGTATCTTGTACTCCCCCTGGACAGTAGCCACTATCATCCACTTGTTGACTTGCAGTAGAACCTTCTTCAATAGTAAGCTTGTTCATCTTCTCAGTCACACCTGTAGAGCTGCAAACACTTCTAGGCAATTCATTGTTAATGAGTCTAGCTTCATCAAAGACTACATGAACAGACTCTTTTAGAACTTGAGTAATCAAGTTGTAAACCCTATAAGCCTTACTGTTGTTGCTGTACCCAACAAAGATCCCCTCTTGGGATTTGGCAGCAAACTTGGTTAAATAAGACTTACCATTGTTAAGTATATATCATTTACAACCAAAGATCATGAAATAGGATAGATTTGGTTTTCTGCCCATCACAATCTCATAGGGGGTCTTATTGTGGCTCTTGGTGATAGTAGCCCTATTAATTATATGACATGCATTGTTTACTGCCTCAGCCCAGAAATATTCTGGGAGAGATGTGTCACTCAATAGGGTTCTACCAGCCTCTATCAAGGTTCTATTTTTCCTTTCAGCAATACCATTTTGCTGAGGTGTTCTTGGTGAGGAAAATTCTTGAAATATCCCAAACTCTTCACATAGCTTTGTCATACTATCAGACTGGAATTCAGTACCATGGTCACTTCTTATTTTGACCACTGTACTGTCTAACTCATTCTGAATTTGTTTGACAAAACTATAAAAGCTAATAGGAGTTTCAGATTTTTGTCTTAGGAAGAATACCTAGGAAAACCTTGAATAATCATCTACAACCACAAATGTGTAGACCTTCCTACCTAGGTTGTGAACTGGCATAGGACCAAAAAGATCCATATGCAAGAGGTATAGGCACCTCACAACATCTTTGTTCTCAATGCAATTAAAGGTGAATTTGGTCTGCTTGCCCTTTTGACAAGCTGAGCATATCCCAACCTTTATGCACTTAACTTGAGGACCATTCCTCACTAACTCTTTGCTAAAGAGTTGACCAATGTCTTATATTTGAGATGAGCCAGCCTCTTGTGCCATTTAACACAATGTGAGACTTTCTCATCAGCTACAAGACAAACAGGAGAAACAATGTTCTCACTCATAATGTCTAGAAAATAGACATTTCTCTTCCTATATCCTATCAGAATGATCTTTTGATCACTTGACCTACTGATATGACAACCATCCTTGACAAATGAGATGTCATATCCTAAATCACTCAGCTGACTTATGCTAATGAGGTTATGTTTCAAACCCTTTACATAAGCCACTTGAGTAATTGTAATAAGGTTGCTAGAAATGTTACCAAAACCTTTGATGATTCCTTTTTCTGAACCACCAAAGGTAACCTTAGGACCATCCTTGAGTCCTTCAGCAATCCCCTAGTTCCAGTCATGTGCCTGGAACATCCACTATCCAAGTACCATATTGGGGCATGGCCACTTGGACTCACCTGCAAAACAGATTACTTAACCTTAGAACCCAAATATTTCTTGGGTCCTTGGTGCAAGTTAGTCTGACTCTTAACAAAACTGCCTGTAGCTTTTCTAGCAGGCAGTTTGCTACTCACCTTGGCACTTGAATTATGCCAACAATCAATGGCAAAGTGGTCTACCTTACCACAACACCACCACTCAAATCTGTTGTACCTCTGTTTAGGTACATCCCTGGCTGTTTTATCTACAGCAGGCTTCTTGTTGAGTACTGGGGCTTTGCCCTTACACTTGGACCTAACTGTCCTGGCAGGTTTTGTAAACCCCAATCCAGTTTTACCCTTTTGATGTACAAATTCATCTATCAAAGGTAAAACAGACTTTAGTTTAGAAAAACTTGCAACAATCTCTCTTTTCTTCTGAAGACTAATCTCCAGATTTCTAATTTGATCATTTTTAAATGTAATAGTCCCCATCTGAATAACTGTAATATTCTTCAGTCTGGCTATTTCATTTAATTTCTGATCTACTAACTTGTCAAAATCTGTTGCAGCCTCTTTAAGACTAGCAATCTCCTTAGCTTGAGTTTTGGCCAAGAGTTTGCTTTTCTTCAAAGCCTGCAACAATACCATATATTCATCAATTAACTGATGAATGTCTCCTTCAGATTCAGATCCACTCACATCACTTGATGCTGATGTATCTGAATCTGACTCAGTACTAGAAATTGAACTTGAAGAATAATTTTGTACCTGACTAGGTACAGGCTGATCCTGGATTTTGTCTCATTCTGATAAGGCCATCAGTCCCTTGCACTGAATGTCCTCATGCTCATAAATGGAGTTCATTAGCTGCATGAACTCATTTTCTTCTTCTTCAGCAAATAAGCTAATATAGGCTTCAGCTCCTGAATCTGTTTCTGAAGATGACATATCAGTCAGACTTTTATCCTTCTTGGCAACAAAGGACCTTTCCTTTTTGCCCTTGAACTGTATCTTTTACTTGTCAGTGGACTCTTTCCTCTTCTCTGGACAATCAACTATTACATGTCCTTGTCTATTGCAACAATAGCATACTATTTTTGAGGATGTAATTTTACTAGACTTGGACTTTCTCCTGTCATTCCTTGATGACTTCCTATTCTGATAATAGTCAACTTTTGGCTGTGAAGTGGATGGCTTGGACCTCCACTGCTTTTTCTTTAGAAACTTCTGAAAGTGCCTAGTAAATGCAGCAAAGTCTTCATCACTTTCACTGCTTTCTGACTTCTTGCTATCTGAAGTATCTGATACTGTCTCAGCAACTATTTGTGGTGGAGATGGAGACTTGCTTTTATATTTCCTAGTGGCTTCAGTCTTGAAGGCCACAACTCTTTCTTTGTGCTCCACCCTAGTAGTCTTTTCTTCCTCCTTCCTTACCATTAACTGCATCTCATAAGATAACAGTTTTCCAAACAATGTTGGAGGAGGTATGTCAGTTAATTTGGTCATTTCCCTTACGACACAAATCTTAGTATCCCAGTCTTTAGTTAGGGATCTCAAGAACTTATCATTCAATTCATAATTGCTGAACTCTCTTCCATAGGACATCAATTCATTGACAATCCTATAGAATTTCTTGTAGCATTCAGTTATGCTATCAGACCTGCCTTGTCTGAAGCTTTCATACTCTTGGTTTAACAAAGACTTCCTGTCTTGTCTTATCTCTTCTGATCTCTCCATATAGACTATCAGTGTGTCCCACATTTCTTTTGATGTTTTACAATGAATCAGATTCTGAAATGTGGCATCATCAATTGCACTTACAATAATATTCTGGGCCCTCTTGTCCATAGTGGCCAGAATTATTTCATCCTTGGTCATTTCTGAATAGTCTTTGGGAGTTCTCTGATTTGCATCCAGAATAGATACTTTCATTGGAACATATGGCCTTTCTTTAACAGTAATATATATTCTGGGGTCAGAGGCTTTCATAAAAAGTCTAACCCTTTCTTTCCAAATGCCAAAGATCTCCTTTCTGCAGATTGGCAATTTCATGGATCCTAGCTCTTTGTGATTCTCTGTTGAACCCATTTTCTTGATTCTTGATTATACTGATTCTGCCTACAGGATCTTTACTAAGACTGTTATGTCCTTTTTTGAGTAACCTCGCTCTGATACCACTTGAAAGAACTAGTACCTAAACACCTAGAGGGGGGGGGGTGAATAGATGCACTTAATCTTTTTAACTTTTAAGGCAGAAACACTGAATTATTAGACCTGTCTATGCAATTCTTTACAGCAATTCAGCACAGTTAACACATCATTCACACAAGCATACAATCACAGAGAGCACACAGGATTTATAGTGGTTCCCCAAGGTCTGGGTACATCCACTTTCCCCCTTCGCATATCTAGTAGTGTACTAGATTCGGCCTAACTTCTCCACTACTCCTCAGATCCTCAGATCTTACAACTCAGAACCCCAAACAGGTTCCTACAACTCAGAGTGATCCTACTCCTACAACTCAGGCTCAATAGCCCTACCACTCAGTCTTCACAAAGACTTACACTCAGAGAACAAGGTCTCCTACAACTCAGGCCCTTGACCCTACCTCAGTCTTTAACAATACTTACACTCAGAGCACACTGTCTCCTACACTCAGCCTTTATAATACAGGCTTACAGATCAGATCCCTAAGGATCCTACAGAAAATAAAGAGTACAAAGATTAATAACCACAACTCTGATTGAGAAAGATGAGTTGACTGGCTTCTTGATGAGTTCTTGGAAGAACTTTGTAGAGATCAACCTCCCTTGGCTTTCTTCAAAGCTTCTTGAATTAGAACACAGTAGGGTTGTATCTCTAGGCAGATGATCTTCAATCAACTGCTGACTTGAGAATCAGATCTCAATCTGAAACTTTCTTATCAGCCTGGTTCAATAGCTGTCTTCTTAGAATGAGCTTTCTCTCTCCAACTTCTTAGATCTTCACTTGAAGGTCTTCTTCTTGTTTGTTGTTTCTCACTTCAATGATTGCTTCCTCTTATTCTGATTGTTCTCTTTAGTTGAAGGAATAAGCCTTTATATAAGCCTTCTTCATGGTGACCGGCTGATCCGGTTTCTAACAACTTTCTGACAGCTCTGACAGTAGCAGTTGACCGGTTGAAATGGCAGCTGTCAAGTCATCTAGTCATTTCTTGAAAACTCTATCACTATCTGAAAGTGTCGAGACAGACAGTCTTTATGTGTCGACACAAATAGACTAAGTGTCGACACAAGTAGACTAAGTGTCGACACTAGCCTTCATGGTGTCGACACAACTCCTTGTGTTGTAGAAACTGCTTCTCGACACTTCTTCTACAGAATGTGTCGACACTGATCCTGTGTGTCGACACAAGTCCTTCTTCTTTGATACTTAGTTGATTTCTGCTAAGTGTCGACACAACTCCTTTGTGTCGACACATCGTCTTGTGTTGAAACTTGCTAAGTGTCGACACATCTTCTTTGTGTCGACACATGCCTTCTGTGTTGAAACTTTTGCTGAGTGTCGACACATCTCCTTTTTGTCGACACATTCTTCATATGTTGAGACTTTTGCTGAGTGTCGACACATCTTCTTTGTGTCGACACTTGTACTTAGACTTTTTTGAAGTTTTGCTGAGTGTCGACACAGCCTCCTAGTGTCGACACTTGTACTTGAACTTTGTTGAAGTTTTGCTAAGTGTCGACACAGCCTCCTAGTGTCGACACTTTCGATGTCGACAAAGTTCCTCTGGGTGTCGTCACGGCTTCTAAGTGTCGACACTGATTATGTAGATATTTCTTCATTGTGTGTCGACACTTCCTGTATGTGTCGACACTTTCCTTCTGGTGTCGACTCTGCATTCCTAGTGTCGACACAATTACTCCAAGTGTCGACACTGCTTCTCTTGGTGTCGACACAAGTCTTCTTAAGTGTCGACACTTTTCTTCTAGGTGTCGACACATGGACTCAGAAACTTTTCTGCTTTCCCTGCAATTACTTAACCTGCACAAAGAAACTCAAAGCACATCAAATGCATCTTGATGTATATCATTGAGTAGGGTGAGGCTTCTTCAAATCAGGTACATATATTCCAATGTACCCAACACTTTGTCAGGAGCCTTCCCCTCGAGAACTTCCTTCGGCGAGATCTCCTTGGCGGGGAGCTCCCCGCCGAGATCTCCTCTGGCCGTGACCTCTCCTGCCTGAAGGGATCTTACCTCTTTTCATTCAAGTGTTCCGGGTGCGTTTCTTGCCCTACTCAGAGCATCCGAGTCGGAATGTCTCTTAGGATCAAAAACTTCCCTCCCCCAGGCGAGCCTTCGGGCCTGCTAGCTAACGAGAGCTTATGCAGCGGGTATACCTGGGGCCGAGCTGAGCTCGGGGTGCCGATGAAGTTTCCTCAAACCAAACATATCCCCCACAGGCGAGCCTTCGGAACTGCCAGCTAGATGAGAGTCTGCGCAGCGGGTCTACCTGGGACCGAGCCAAGATCGGGGTGCCGATGAAGTTTCCTCATACCAAACCTATCTCCCACAGGCGAGCCTTCGGACCTGCCAGCTAGATAAGAGTCTGTGCAGCGGGTCTACCTGGGGCCGAGCCAAGCTCGGGGTGCCGATGAAGTTTCCTCAAACCAAACCCATCCCCCACAGGCGAGCCTTCGGACCTACCAGCTAGATGAGCGCCTGCGTAGCGGGTCTACCTAGGGCCGAGCCGAGCTCGGGGTGCCGATGAAGTTTCGTCAAACCAAACCTATCCCCCACAAGCGAGCCTTCGGACCTGCTAGCTAGATGAGAGCCTACACAGCGAGTCTACCTGGGGTCAAGCTATGATCGGGGAGCCGATGAAGTTTCCTCAAACCAAACCTATCACCCACAGGCGAGCCTTCAGACCTGCCAGCTAGATGAGAGCATGCGCAGCGGGTCTACCTGGGGCCGAGCCGAGCTCGGGGTGCCGATGAAGTTTCCTCAAACCAAACTTATCCCCCACAAGCAAGCTTTCGGACCTGCCAGCTAGATGAGAGCCTGCGCAGCGGGTCTACCTGGGGCCGAGCCAAGCTCATGGTGCCGATGAAGTTTCCTCAAACCAAACCTATCCCCCACATGCGAGCCTTCGGACCTGCCAGCTAGATGAGAGCCTGCATAGCGGGTCTACCTGGGGCCGAGCCGAGCTCGGGGTGCCGATGAAGTTTCCTCAAACCAAACCTATCCCCCACAGGCGAGCCTTCGGACCTGCTAGGTAGATGAGAGCCTGCGCAGCGGGTCTACCTGGGGCCGAGCCAAACTCGGGGTGCCGATGAAGTTTCCTCAAACCAAACCTATCCCCCACAGGCGAGCCTTCGGACTTGCCAGCTAGATGAGAGCCTGCGCAGCGGGTCTACCTGGGGCCGAGCCAAGATCGGGGTGCCGATGAAGTTTCCTTAAACCAAACCTATCCCCCACAGGCAAGCCTTCGGACCTGTCAGCTAGATGACAGCCTGCGCAGCGGGTCTACCTGGGGCCGAGCCAAGCTCAGGGTGCCGATGAAGTTTCCTCAAACCAAACCTATCCCCCACAGGTGAGCCTTCGGACCTGCCAGCTAGATGAGAGCCTGTGCAGCGGGTCTACCTGGGGTCGAGCCAAGCTCAGGGTGTTACAAAACACATAAGTACATCCTATCATAAAAATTTCGCAATAGGCAAGAGAAAAACAAGTTAATTGATGTAGTATAACAAGCTTGATTTTGAATACATAATTACATCTTCCCCATCTCACGGGTAGAAGCGTTTTAGGTCATCGTCGCTCCAGGTGTGGCTTAAGTCCCTCCCCTCCACGTCTTGGAGGTAGTAACCTCCTGTTCCAAGGACCTCCTTCACTATGTAAGGTCCTTCCCAGTTCGGGTTGAGCTTGCCCACGGGAGCCGACCTTCCTGCCGTATCAACCTTTCTCAGCACCAGATCTCCTTCGGCGAACTGCTTGACCCTGATATGCTTATCGAAATATTTAGCCATCCGTTGTTTGATCTCTTCTTGCCTGATGGCTGCTACGTCCCGCAGCTCTTCCACCATGTCTAGCGAGAGGCATAAACCCTCCTCATTCTCCAACCTCCAAGTCTCATCTCCTTCACCCGCGGCTGTGACCCGTAGGGATCGAACCTCGAACTCCACTGGCAAGACCGCCTCACACCCGTGAGAAATCTTGAAGGGGGTCTCGCCGGTGGCCGTGTTCGGGGTCGTTCGCAAGGCCCACAGGATCAAGGGGAGCTGCTCCACCCAATTTCCTCTCAAGTTCTCCACTTTTTTCTTGAGTAGGTTCACAATAATTTTGTTTGCCGCTTCCACCTGGCCGTTGCTCCGGGTGTGGTGGACAGAGGCAAATCTGAGATCTATCCCCAGCTGGGCGCAGAAGCTGATGAACTCTTCACTGGCAAACTGGGGACCGTTATCCGTCACTATCACTTGAGGCAGCCCGTGCCTGCATATGATCTCCCCCCAGACGAAGTTCCTTATGACTTGCGAGGTGACCTTGGCCAAGACCTTAACCTCCAGCCACTTTGAAAAGTAATCGACCATGACCAAGAGGAACCTCCTCTGCCCATTAGCCGGAGGAAAAAACCCAACTAAATCCATCCCCCAGATAGCGAACGGCCACGGTGTCGCGATGCTTCGGATCCTTTGAGTTGCCAAGAGCTGGAGGGGGGCGCAGAGCTGGCACTTTTGACACCTCCTTGCAAATTCTGCGGTATCCTTCCTTAGGGTGGGCCAGAAGTGCCCCTGCCTGACCACCCTTGCCTCCAACATCCTACCTCCAGAATGACTGCCGCACTCGTCTGATTGCACCTCTCCCAAGACCCTTGGGATCTCTTCTTCAGTTACACATCTTTCCAGGATCCCTAACAACATATTACGATGCAACCCCGCTTTTATCATCAGGTAATGAGATGCCTTGCTCCTGAAGCTCTTTGCATCTTTAACCTCCTCTATCAGACTGCATGTGGTCAGGAAGGTTACCAACGGGTCCACCCACGAGGATCGCCGACCTACCTCCATCAACTCCCCTTCCTCAATGGCTGGCCGAAAAAGTTCAGTCAGGGTCCCTCCTCCCCGAGGCCCAAACTTCGCTAATCGATCAGCGGCCGCACTCTCCTCCCTGCGGACATGGTGGATTGAGAATGACCAGAACCCACCGATGATTGCCCTTACCTTGGATAGGTATTTTATGAGGGTAGGTTCCCGAGCCTAAAACTCTCCTTGGATCTGCGACGCTACCACCATTGAGTCAGTGAAGGCCTCCACATCCTGTATCTCAAGCTCCTTGGCCAAGCGAAGGCCGACGATCACGTCCTCATACTCTGCTTGGTTGTTGGTCACCGGAAAATGGTAAGCCACCACCTGCTCTATCGCGACTCCCTGGGGGCTTATCAGCACCACTCCTCCCGCGAGGGAATGTTTTCCCGAGGCCCCATCAACCATCATCTTCCACGCTTCCTGTGGCTGCTGCTCTCCCTCCTCGACTTCAACAACATAGTCCGCTAGAAAGTCTGTCACCGCTTGCGCCTTGGTGGAGAGTCTCGGAACAAAAGAGATGTCGAACTCGCTTAGTTCAATGGACCACTTGGCAAGTCTTCCCGAGTGCTCTACCCCTTCAAAGATCTTGCTAAGAGGATGGTAGGTCACCACCCTAATTGAGTGTGCTTGAAAATACGGCCGGAGTTTCCTTGCAGAGATGACTAAAGCGTAAGCCAACTTTTTAAGGATGGGGTAGCGGAGCTCCGCCTTCTTCAAGATCCGGCTGATGTAATAGATCGGGAGTTGCTTCTTTCCTTCTTCCCTTACTAGGACGGAGCTCACCACCTCTGCTCCTACTCCATGGTACAAGGTCAGGTCCTCCCCTTATTTGGGGCTTTGAAGCAGAGGAGCCTGAGAGAGCTGTCTCTTCAGGCATTGGAAGGCTTCTTCGCACTCGGCAGTCCACTCAAACCTTTGGTTCCCTCGCAGCACCTTGAAGAATGAAGAACACTTGTCTCCTAACCTGGAGAGGAACCTGCTCAGCCCAGCCAGTTTTCCTGTCAAGCGTTGGACCTCCTTGGCATCGCGAGGTGATTCCAAATCCAGGATGGCCTTTACCTCGTCCGGGTTGGGTTCCACCCATGCCGGAGTCAAGAGATGCCCAAGGAACTTCCCATGGCTGGCCCCGAAGATACACTTCAAGGGGTTCAGCCTCATCTTGAATCTCCGCAGGGTGGCGAACGCCACTTCTAGATCCTTTAGATGTGAATCCACACACTTGCTCTTGATCATCAGGTCGTCGACATACACCTCCAAGTTTCTCCCCCTTTGATCTCAGAAGACCTAATCCATCATGCATTGGTATGTATCCCCTGCGTTCTTCAACCCAAAGGACATCATTTTATAACTGAAGCATCCCTCCCTCCTGATGAAGGAAACATCCTTGACATCGGGAGGGTGCATCCGGATCTGGTGATAACCTGAAAAAGCATCCAAAAAGCTCATAATAGAAAAACCGACGGCTGAATCAACCAGCGCGTTGATCCGAGGCAGGGGGTGGCAATCCTTAGGTCATGATTTATTTAACAAAGAGAAATCGATACACTTTCGCCATTTCCCACCCCCCCTTCTTAACCATTACCACATTGGATATCCAGCCTGGATACTAGATCTCTGAGATTAAGCTGGCCTCCAGGAGCTTCCTGACCTCTTCGCGGATGGGCTCCTCCACCTTGGTGGCGATGGCCCTCATCTTTTGGCGTATGGGACGAGTGCGGGGGTCCAGGTTCAGGCGGTGGTAGGCCACGTCCGCTTCGATGCCCGGCATGTCTGCCGTAGTCCAAGCGAAGATGTCAATGTTGCTTTGAATGCAGGCCCGCACTCGCTCCTGGGCCTCGGGACTCAAGCCCCCCCTGACCCGTACCCTCTGCACCTGCCCTGCGCTGGTGAAACCTCCATCTCCACTACTTCCTCGACCGGCTCCAGCCGCGACTGCTCCCAGCCAACCCTTGCTTCTTCCTCCAGCTATAACTCCTCCCTTCCTACCTCCTCCTCAATCTCCATCGCCTCCTTCGGCCCCTCCTGTTGCTGCTCGACTTCCACGCCCTTCTCGGCCTCTCTCTCCACTCCTCTTGCTACTTGCTCTTCTACCTCCATCGCCCCCTCTGGGCTCTCCTGCTGCTGCTCGACTTCCACGCCCCTCTGGGCCTTTCTCTCAGCTTTCTCCTGCTCCTCCGCAGTCTCCTTCCTCGTCTCCTCTAGGCTTATCCCCTCTTCCTCGACGTCCTCCTCTTGCTCCACCATCTCCCTCTCTAGCTCTTCTGCCTCAGCCATCCAGGACACGGTGTTGACAGTCATCATATAATATTGCCTCGCCACCTTCGGATCCCCCTTGATCCTAACCTGCACCCCTCCGTTATTGAACTTAAGACATTGGTGGAAAGAGGAGGGGACGCAGCGAAACGCGCTGATGAGGGGACGC
The DNA here is from genome assembly GCA_039583875.1 of Platanthera guangdongensis. NCBI lineage: Eukaryota > Viridiplantae > Streptophyta > Magnoliopsida > Asparagales > Orchidaceae > Platanthera > Platanthera guangdongensis. Next base: position 42,732,007 of record CM077159.1, on the reverse strand, counting down.
CCAAAGATGGCGTTGTAACTGCTCGGAGCATCAACTATCACGAACCTGTAGTTCCATGACACGCCTCCCAACTTCACATGCAGCCCTACTCCTCCTTCTACCTCCTTCCTCTCTCCAGAGAATCCGAACAGCGGTCCATCCGAAGCCAAGATCCTTTTCCCCTCAACCCTCATCTCATCGAAGGCCTTCTTGAAGATAACATTTACTGAGCTCCCGTTGTCTACCAGTATCCTCGAGACTGTGAAATTCTCCACCGCCGCCTGGATCACCAGGGCGTCACAGAACGGATCTTCATAGTCCGACATGTCTGCTGACGAGAAGGTGATCTTTTCTTCCGGTGGGGGAGCCTGGGAGGTAGAGGCGACCCCCCTTTGGTACATGGTTTGAAAGCTTCCCTTGCGGGTTGCCTCGATCCCCACTCCTCCGTGGATCACCCTGATTCCTCCTCGGGTTCCCACGTCTACCCAATCTTCACATCTATCCTCCATCTCTCCCTGTTGTACTTCCACGATCCTAACCGGTGGATCCTGCCTCCCTGCTCCTCTTGCTTCTCTCATCTCCAAGAACTCAAGGCAGGTGGCCGTCGCGTGACCCTCCTCGTGGTGGAAGTCACAAAAGAGCAACGCCGCCCTACCCCTTCTTCCTTCTCCTCCTCCTCTTCTCCCAGTTCCTCGAATTCCTCTCCTCGCTCCTCTTCCTCTGCCTACCTCCATGGTCTCTTGCGGCGGCGGGACACGACCCCTTGGCTCCTGCCTCCATGCCGGTTGGTCGAACCTCCTGGTCTCTCGTAAGTTATCTCTCCCATGGTAGCCTCCTCCTTGGCCCTGGGGGAGACCCTCCTGGGGCCTCCAACCCAACCGGTTGTTCGGCTCCCGGGCCCCCCATCCCTACTGCTGCCCATGTCTTTGGGGTTCTTCCCTCCTTCTTTCTTCTCTTTGCTCCCTCTGCTCCCTTGGCTCCTTCTGCCTTCCTACTGCAGGCTCCTTCACATCATCTTCCGCCAGCCTGGCCAACTTCTTGGCGAACGCTGGATTTGCCCTCTCGAAGTCTATCTCTTTTGCTGCCCTCTCCATGAGCTCCTCAAAGGAGAGGGGGGCACTTTCTTCAACTCCATACTGAAGAATCCCGTCCTCAACCCCAGGGTAAAGGCGAGCATCAGTGCGTACCCTGGGACCTCTTGGACCAGGAGGATCTCTTCCTGAAACTAGTCAACATAATGACCCAGTGTCTCATCCGGCTTCTGCCTCACTGCAAACAGGCACTCCGCCTCCTTCTTCCACTTCTTTGACGTTGAGAACCTCAACAGGAAACTTCTTCGTAGATCTTCAAAACAGTAGATCGACCTTGCTGGCAACTGGTGGAACCAGTCCCAAGCCTTCTCCTTCAACGTGATGGCAAATAGCCGACACTTAAAGGCATCTGTCATCTGCCTTATCGAAACGACATATTCAAACCACTACACGTGTTGTACATGGTCATCCTTCCCCGAGTAGTAGGACATGTCGGGCTCCCGAAACACCTCCAGCACCGGAGCCGAGATGATGAGCTCACTGAAAGGGCTATCGCCTCCTGCCTGGCGAGAGGGTACGTCCCGCGGCCTCGGCTGGTTGGACCGATCTGTGAGACTGTGCCCAGGGAAGAGTTCTCGCACTGCCGCCTCCCTCTCGCCCAAATCTGTCAGAGCCTCCTTGCCCGGGCGCTGGCCTGGGAAGAGCTCCCGTGCGGCCACGTCCCTCTCGCCAGCCTCCGCCGGAACCTGCTTCCCCAGGCGCTGTCCAGGGGCGTTCTCGCCCAAGAGAGGGACCTCCTCTATCGTAACCTGAGGTGTGGCCCACTCACTTCGGGCCGAGAAGGCCAAGCTGATAGTCTGCAGGACTTCTCCCTGAAGTCCTCCAACATCTTCCTTGTTGCCTCCTCTCCCCGGGTGGGGGAGCCTCCAGAACCAGACCCTTCACCTTCACCTCCAGCCATGGGACAAAACTCAAGGAATTCTTATATCAGCTGCCTTCCACGCTCACCGCACCAGAACTGTTGAAGCCAAAAATGACCTCTGTGGAGTTCGGGGTCCCAAAAGAGGGGTGGACGCGCACCTACTACCCTCAAGCGAATGATCTAGGCACAAGATTAGGAACACAAGGGACAGACCCAAGGTCTTAGCGTGGAGGACCCACCGCATACCCGGAAGACTAACAAACTCTTCCCCTCCCAAGCCAAAGGCTGAGCTAAGACACCTTCGGAGGGCGCTCTTGGCCGACCTGAACATCTAAGGAGGATCTCAAGACCAACTCCCTCCTATCCAGATGTGTCCCCTTGGGTCTACACAAAATGCTCCTCACCCGCCCTACTGATGGCGCAAACTCGCCGAGCAATTCCACGACACGCTGCCCAAGTTGGGCCACTGACAGCGTAATCCCGCTATTCTAAAAAGCTGTCAACAGGTCATCATGAGCTTCCCGACAACTATACCTCGGGGCTCCCACGGGGCGAGCGGTTCACGAGAACACTGCCCACCTAATACGAAGAAGAAGTAAACTACACATACACAGAGCAGCACAGATATTATAAATAATTACAGGAATATGAATTCCATACTTCGGCATGCAGGTCGACAATATTAGCAAAAAATAGGCCTTCGAGGGCCGACACAAGCTTGGGCTTAAGCCCGCTACTCCCCGCTTGGTACTGCAACACCTGTACGTCAACGTCTCGACAAGTGACTGTCAGCTGAATAACCGTCGGCTAACATAAGCTGGGAAAATATATTGCACACACCCCTTTTTCGGGGCTATGGTGTGCATTCCCTGCAAATAGATAATATACAACTTCCTCGGAGTCTTCTCCGGGAACCCCAGAACATCACCAATCCGGCTCACACGTCCGGATGGCTCTCACACAGCATGCCTAAACTCGTACTCACGCTTCTAGGTGCTAATGCAGTTAATTGCAGGGGCGTACACGTCAATCCGTCGAAGAGCTCCCTTCCCCCACCCATTGGTGGAGAGGGGCTTCCATGCAAATATGTAAACTGAGGGCTTCACCTTCCCAAGTAGAAACATTGTTACCCTTGACGCGTGTTTTTTGGAATTTTTTCCAACGAAAACCGTAAGGGAGGAAATGTGATATTTAGGTGTTGCTTGGTTTGCAGATTTTTGGTGGCCTCGAGACAAGGCTTCGATAGTCCGCAGTAGTCAGATTTTCTTTCAGAAGAGAAAATGTCACCGCGCCGAGTGTACGAGCACCGCACCACTACTGTAAGGGAGCCTAATTCCTGTTAGTTAGACATAACAAGAAATGTATTTTGTATACGCATGTGTAAGCTTTGTACAAATATAATGACCATGCATAGAAAGGTGTGGTGGTAGGAAAACGATCGCAGAAAATGTGTAGGATGATACCCTTCTCCAAGGCCAAAGTAATCAGATCATGAACAGTAACGTTAGGTACAAATCCTTTACCCATATACGTAAGCTTGGAATTTGTCCAACTAAGGACATGAATGTCCCTTCTAGTTGTCCACAAGAAAGTCAAGGGTCGCTCAGCAGTACACCAAAATTGATGTCCCAAGCAGAGTAGCATCGGACCAAAAAGGTCAGTAAGCACACATAAGTCTTTTAGTGCTAGGTAGAGGCGCACTACCTTTCTCATAAGGTATATGGTACCCTGTGAGCAGTACAGTCTTAGGAGTTGACTTCCCTTTGAGATAGTTAGTAGATTCGAGACCGTATCCGCACGACACTAGAACAATTGAGTTCGTCAGATGGTCTCGGGACGTTAGTTTTAGATGCACGTTAGGAGCTACTCTGCCTAGAGCCTTTCAAGTAGATGTGCAGGCTTGAAACCTCCTAGAACTCAAGTATAGACCTGACGTGAGACAGTACACTTGTTAGTGAATGTCGTGACTTGGTTATAATGAAAGCTCGTGATCGTAGAACGAGTAGGTCTGTTGACCAGGGAGCATAGTAAGCGCATGCATATCATAGCATAAAGATTTTAATGAATAAAACCATTTTTCAAAAGGCATGCATTCATCATTTAAGAAAAAGTTTTTAGTGTTACTAGGAGGAGTTATTTTTCCTTACTCTGACACCTCGTGGGAAATATTTTTACAGATGACCCAAGTGGGAAACTACGCCTAGGATGAGCGTTAAGTGGAGTCAGTTTGTAGTTGCTTCAACTTTCAGTTTTCTCTATTTCAGCATATATTTGTAATTTGTGGACAATGTACCTCGTTAATGTTTTATATGCCTTGTATCAGACTTATTATGTTATTTCAGAGTTTTAGTCATTTCACTTCTATTCATGTTTAGTGGCTCTGTGAATCCAGATATCAGGCATGCGTTTACCCTTAGTTTACTTTCTTAGCTTCAGTTGTAAGTTTTAAATTCTTAGTAATTGCTTCTTTTTACCTGCTGCATACTAGTTTTAATAATGTTTCCTAGTTCTCTTTATATCGCTGACCCGGCCGGATGACTGATTATTATAAAACTGGGAAGGGGTTTTACACAACCACTCCTCTCTCTCCTAACCACCACTGGCCTACCCTTTCCATTTTTGTAGTCACCACCCCATTTTATACCCCCATCACACCTTGCATCAACCCCCTTTCCACGTGGAACCGCCACCCAAATTCCATCTGGATTAGCCCTAATCTGAAATTTCAACCCCCGATCCATAATTCCCTCCACCCGTACTACATCCCTTAGCCTGGATCCACTACCGAACATCGGATCTACCCATCCCCCACCCAGATCTAACCATACGTGACCAGATCTATCCATTTCTGGACCGATTCTACCTTCTACCGTCGAGGACAACCACCTGTATCATTTTTCACGCCTCCGGTTCCACCTCGGATCGTCGTACACATATCTCTGACTCTGGATTCTTCAGTGTTTTGGTCAGCCCATTATTTGGTGAGATTTCGTTGTACTGGATTATTATTTTTAGCATATTTATATTGGATTGGATCTTATAATTATTTTGGATCTCTTGTATGACAGTTGTTTGTTTGGATAAATATTATGATTTGCAGGTTTTATTCGCCGCGCGCTATCACTTTGGCCCTTCATGCAGAGGTAAGTCTAAGCTTGATTTGCCCTAATAAATTATTCTGTCTTGTTTTGAATTATTTGCATAAATGTTAATGTTTATTATCTAATTTGTTATTAATCCGTCGGGCTTCGCATGACATGTAGGGTTAGGTCACCATTTATTCGTCGCCTATATATTCTCCATGCGTCAATTAGTATCAGAGTGTAGTTACCCGCTCTTTTGATACGCAGTTGTAGAGTCTATAGGTTTTTCATTATGTCTATATATCACAATTATTCCTCACCTCAATTTGGAGATTTCGAGTCCACTAACACTCGCGTCCATAGAGCCCCGCCAGGAAGACCTTCACGATACTAAGATGATTATTCTCGATCGCAACACACAATCGTTAGAGATTGTGTTGACCCACCAACACGAACTCATTATGCTAGAGACAATCAGTATGATGATTGTCGTCGTTCATATCCTTGCACGCGTGCGGATCATGTTAACCCTTCGATACGACTCGATTACCTTAAGGATGATTATTCTGAGAGAGATCTCGAAAGTCATTTTCATACCGTTGACCCTTCTTTTGACGGCTCATTGAGTCTCGAGTCTTTCGGTTCTTGGCTAGTGGATATGAAGTATTATCTTGATCATTTTGAATTATTCGGTGAGCATCGCTTCAAGTTTGCGAAATTTAGACTTTTAGATCAGGTGAGGGATTATTGGTCTAGTGTTGAGAGGACCCACGAGTGAGATCATCTTCGTCCCATCACTAGTTGGGTGGACATGTAACGTACAATGTGTTAGAGATATATGCTTTCGTCGTATCAGATACGCTTGCTCGACCAATTGTTTTCCCTTCAACAAAGATTCATGTCTGTCGCTGAGTACATATATAACTTTGATGAGTTAGTTGTGAGGAGTGATATTTGAGAGGATACAACCATGACCTCTTCCTGATTTCGGTCTGGGCTTCGATCTGACATACGTATTAAGGTGGTTTATCATAGATCGAAGTCCCTCAAGCAGACATATCAGCTTGCCCTTCGTTATGAACAATCTTTGAGATTCGCAAGAGTTGGTCGGTTGGATCCTCACCTTGACCTCCACAGTCCGAGTCCTTCCCACACTGAGGTCATCACTTTACCTGTCATTATTCCGTCATATATGATTGAAGTGATATCTGATACGGATTGATCTTACCCCAGTGTGGTGCTTAGCCCAATGAGTGACCTATCTTTTATTTTTGACACACCTTTGGTGACCCCGACTGAGAGTGACCCTGAGCGATCAATTGAGTCTGTAGTATTGTGTTCCTCTCCCACACCTCTTATTCTGCCATGCACCGAGTTTATTAACACCCCAACCACATACCCAATTCTTGACACCACACCCACAGATCCATTCTTAAACACAAACCTTTGTCGCTCTCCCATTGTCATTATCATGAGTCACGTCACAACCTAGAGCCCAAAGCCTGGTGTTGATCCCGAAGTGGTTAAGCCACCCATTCATGAGGACAATACCCCTTGCGCTGGTAATCATCTAGAGGATATTGACCCTAGTGACGAGTTCTATGACGAGCCCCCTGTTGAGCCTCCTGATGATCCACCACATCCTGGTGAGGATGAAATTCAGGTGAGTCTCTTGTTTACGAGTCTTGAGTTATTGACACCTCTTATTGTCTCTGGCCTTGCCCCAGGGGATGGATATTGTGTAGAGCATCAAGTGTCTAGGGCACCAACCTGTTGACGCACTGCACTCTCGATGAGTTTTGGGACTCACCACCTGCTAACTCATCAGACGAGTTCTTTTTTTTGGGGATACTCACCACACTATAGAGTCACGTATTCTAGTCAGTGTACACGATTTTCACTTTAATGGTCATCATATTTGCGATGACTTTTTTACATACCTCCTGGTGAGCCCCTAATGTGTTGCGTTCTCTGAGAGATAATTGGCTCGTTACAAGCTCGTATTTGAGTGTAGATGTCTTGCACAGTTATCAGAAAACTCGACACACACGGGATGAGTTTTTTTGCATTCTCCCGAGAGAGCCTCATGATAGACCACCTCCTTTGATCGATTTCTAGGTCATTATTAGATTTTCCCAAAGAGAACATGTTGTGTCATTTGAATCATTTTCATGAGTCTGTAGAGTCATTTTGTCATCATTTGCATGAGTCTGGTGTTTTGCCTGTTCATCGTTTGCATGTGTGTCATGAGTCGGTCCGATGAAAAATTTATATTGGTAATAAATCTTGTAAATCACATGCGGATGTTCACTAGCAAGTGCAAGTACTTCATGAATACGAGCAGTTGATGGTGAGAATTTGCGTTGTGAGGCTCCATGCGAGGCTTGTTAAAATCTTGAGCGTTAGGCAAATGAATCCCTATATAATTGATGGTTAAACACTCGGAAATTATTTGCGGTCACGCGGCGACCCGGCGGTTTTATTTGCGAAAAAAGGCGGAAGTGAATTTTATTTAAGAAAACGGGTCGCGCGTATTTATTTATTTATTTTGGATATAAAAAAGGTTTAGAAATCGAGTTTTAACGAAAGGAGGCAAGTGCACCTATCGTGAGTAGTACAGGATATTCCGGGTGGAATATCGAGGTCGTATTGTTCTCGGGTCCGGTTCGATTATTTCTACTCTTCCCTGGAGGGGACTATTATTTTACCGATAATTATCTTGTCGGGATATTTTATATATAATAAAATGCAGAAAATGACAGAAAGAAAAAGAAAGCATAAAAGAAAGCAATAAAAGAAAGCTTGAAGGTGGTGCCGATGAAGAGCTTAGCTCGATGGCACCGAAAAAACAATTGAACTAAAATAGACTTTAAATAAAAAGAGCTCCTAAATTTCTAATTAATTAAGGCGGAGACTTGGCCGTGGAGGTTCCACTAAAATGAGCTCACCTAGCTATAGGGCTATCGCTCACCTGAACGCTAAGACTATTCGACCGGGCTCTCGTCCGACGAAGGATTCCTCTTAACGCCCGCATTACGCTAAGAACCCCGCTATTGGGTGGGGAACCCAATCCGGTAGAGTTGGCGCACCTCCTCTCTCGAGGGTTAGTGCGGAACTCTCTTTGCCAAGGGGTGATCGGTCCATATGCACGGCCTCTCGGCTAGCTAGCATATGGACTACGGAAATAGGGCCCACACATCGATATGTGGTCCTACGCGTCGTTAACCCCGGGCAAACCTTAAGTGCTATTAATTAATTAGAAAGATTAGACCTTTAGTTATTTTAAGCTATTTTATCTGTCCCAATGCTCTTCGATGCCGAGGGCTAAGAACGATTAGCCACTCATCGGAATGGGGACGGTTTGCGAGGAAAGCAATAAATAAAGCAGGAAAGAAAGCTGAAAATGAAAGCAGTAAAGAAAAGCAGTAAAGGAAAGCTGAAAATTGCAAGTCCTACCCAAACGAGTAGGACTGAAGAAAACTGTAAAGTGCGAGTCCCGGCGCAACTGCGTGGGCGGGAGAAATGAAAGCAGTAAAACGCACACACGCAAGTCCTACTCAAATGAGTAGGAGAAAATAAATACTGGTCCTACTCAACCGAGTAGGACAAAATAAATGCAACGCACGCACACTCTCTCTCGACATAAATGAAAACACACGCACTCTACTGAAATGAAATCCAGCCATTAAACTCAAGTGAGTAGGCGGAAAAAAAGAAAATTACAAACTCACGCACTCTACAGAAAGTAAAATAAGCAAGCGCCATTTAACTCTTAACGAGTAGGCGGAAATAAATGCGCAAGTACAAGAAAATGTAAAAAAAACTAAGTTATCTAAAATTGAAAACAACTGCATTTCTACCGCTAGAATGCGGTAGAAATGCATAAAAAGCGAAAATAAAAATTAAACGGGAAGAAAGTTTTGCAAATAAACGCAAAAATGCAAGTGATCGAAAAATAAAAACGAATACATTTCTACCGCTAGAATGCGGTAGAAATGCATAAAAAGAGAACGAAAAAATTAAATAAGGAAAAAGATTTGAAAATAAATGCAAAAACGAAAATGCTAGAAAAATAAAAACGATTATATTATCATTCCTATAACTCCGTAAAAGTGCTAAAAAAATGAGAATAAACTGAAAATAACGTAAAAGTTTTACGAAATAAAAAGTTAAGTTAAAAAAGGAAAAACATTTTGAAAACATTTTTACGGATCTATAGGGATGAAAGTAAAGCTATGAAAATCTAAGCTATCAAAAGCTAATGAAATGAAAACATAACAACTAATTATCCAAAATAAAGAAAGCATAACATTTACTCTCATACACACACACACTCTTATAAAGAAGAACAAAAAAAAACTAAGTTAAAACAAAAGAAAACATAAGATTGCTTAGGAGAGTTTTGCTTAGACTCATTCCAACACCATACAAAGAGACGAAAATAACACATTTTATTAAGTAAAAATACGGTTACAAAGGAACGAAAACAAAAAGCTAAGGAGAGGGGAGAAAATATCTCTTACATAGCATTTGGAAGCATTTCGGCAGCACAACCCCTAAGCAAAATGGATCCAAAAGGGAACAGAAATCCTAAGCAGCAGCTCTGAATTTATAGAAAAAATTTACAAGGGTCACGCCCTTGGTCACGGGCGTGACAGGGGGCGTGACAGTACTATTTGGAAGGCGGCCGGCGATTTGACGGGAAAGTTGACTTCGGGCTGGACACGTGGCGGTCTCGCAGTGGTCACGCCCTTGGTCACGGGCGTGACAGGGGGCGTGACAGGCAGGTGGATCTGGGCGCGGTGCGCCAAAAAGTCGCCGCGCGGGTCTTGTCGGGCTAGCTGGAAAGGTCACGCCCCAGGTCACGGGCGTGACTCTGGGCGTGACAGGCGGGTGTCGACACTCGACGAATGTCGAGATGAAATCGTCGAGTGGAGTGTCACGGGCTTGGGTCACGGGCGTGACTCGGGTGACACGGGCGTGACAGGCTTTGAACTTCAGAAAATTGCTGATTTCACGGCTTTTGACGTGTCACGCCCTGGTCACGGGCGTGACCCATTTGTCACGGGCGTGACATGTCAAATTTTGGCAGATTTTTGATTTTTTTCCTGAAAAATAAAATAAAATAAGTTAGTATAATATTTACAAAAATAGGAGCATTTTATTGAATAAAAATAAGTAAAAACAACAAAAATAAATGAAAACAACTAAATTAATGTACACAAAAATAGGTATATTTACAATTCATCAAATACCCCCATACTTAAGCTTTTGCTATTCCAGAGCAAAAGTTGGAGATGAACTTATAAGGAATAAAAGAGATCCTAAGTTTAGCTACCGCTTGAATTAATTAAAAGGAAGATCAAAATAAACATCCGGGGTTTAAAGAATTAAATCCTAATTTATGAAATGTTATGAATAGAGGAAGAGTTTCAAAAAGACTTCTACATAAAATAAAATAGAAGGCAAAAATTTATTTTTGTTAGTTTAACAAAGATGGATTGGATTTATACAAAAAACTTTGGCTAAAAAGAAGTTAAAGGAAATAATGCAATTTAAAAATTATGCTCTCAAAAAAATTTTAAATTAAGTCTAGAATCATTGAAATAGGCTAAGTGGTTTGGTGGATTATGAAGAAGGCTTGGATATTGAGGCGAGGCAATTTTTTTCGAACCTCCAATTTTTTTTCTTTTGGATAGTTAGGAAAACGAAATCTTATTTTCCTAACTTATAATAAATTTTTTCTTTCTTCATAATAAATAAATAACCCAATGTATATTTGTAGGAGTAATGAATTTTATCCTCTTACTCCATATATAATCATTTTAAATATTGGGTGCCTATGTTTACGGAACGAAATCTTATTCCCATTGACATAGGATCTTTTAAGGGATAGGGAAAAACATGTCGAGTAAGACATAAAAAAAATGGAAGTGGATTTAATTTTTCAAAAATAAAACTAGCTTTTAATCAAAAAGTTTTGAGAGCAACCTTTTTAAAATGAACGTTCCAATGTTTCTAAAAGCATGAAGTAGAAATAATTGAAATCCATGGATGTTATTTTCTAACATAAAAAACGAGCTTCTATTTATAAAATTAGAAGTGGTGGTGAAAAACAAGTTCCCTATTATAAGGAAAAGACATAAAAAATTCTTTAAGACTTAACCCCAGACACTTAAATCTATCGAACCTTAATTAATAAACGAATAGTAAGCAAAGAATAACTAAAATTCGCATATAAATTAACTCGAAACTAGATTTGTGGAAAGCAAAAAGAGTTAAGATATGATATATTCGAATTATTTTGTTACATAATTTATCAAAACATTTTTTTTTTTGAATTTTTAGAGTTTTTATCATTTTTTTTTTGTGTTTTAATTATTATCTTTTTAGGATTTTTAGATTTTTTATCTTTTTAGGGTTTTTGGTTTTTCTAATTTTTTGATTTTTAGAGTTATTTTGATAAGTTATTTACAAGAAAGAGGAGAGAAAGAAGTGTTATTTACAAAGAAGATAGGGGGGAAAGAGAGATATTTACAAAAAAGCAAAGTAAAAACTCGATTGCGGCCCCGCGAACAGACTCTTATTTGAATGGTTGGTTCGATGAGTCGACCGTCGCGGGCAGGCAAGACGCAAGTTTTTACAAAAAAGAGAAGAAGAGGGGGGAAGAGAGATTTTTTTTTTTTTTTTTTTTTTTTTTAAGTTTTATGAAAATAAAAACAAGGGAAAAAATTTTTAGGTTTTATGTTTTGCAAATTTTTTTTGTATTTTTGATGAGTACAAAATAAAATAAAAAAAAATGCAGTATAGGAAAACACCCCCATACTTAAACCCAACATTGTCCCCAATGTTGCAATGTAAGTATGCGGAACAGATAATATACAAAATATAATAAGTACAAAAATAAAAAGAGAAGGGAAGGAGCTTCCCTTAGACGAGCGCGGGAGGGCGCAGGTTGAAACCCTGCATTATTTAGAAGGAAAAGCAAAAAGATAACAGAAAAAATAAAAAAGATAAACTCGGCCTAAAGATCGCGGGCGGTAGGGGGCGATGTGCGTGGGGGAGTCGGAGGTAGCTAAGGCCTTAGCGACCACTGAGTGATAAAAATGTGATCCCCTAGCGCGCATAAGAGTGGAAGCGTGCCGAAGCAAAATGAAACGAAATAAAACAAAGTTAAATAAAATAAAATATATATAGATTTAGTATTATTATGTTTTTTTGGTGTTTTTAAGTAGATTTTTTTTTTTTTTTAGTTCATTTTTTGTTTTTAGTTTTTTAAGAGTTTTTTTTTTTTTTTTTTTAAGTTTTAAGTTTTTCTCTGTTTTTTTTTATGTTTGATTTTTTTTTTTTTTTCATTTTTTTGAACTTTTTAGATTTTTAGGTTTTTGTTTTTAGAGTTTTTGTTTTTGTTTTTTTTTTTGTTTGTTTTTAGATTTTTTAGATTTTTTTGGTTTTTTAGGATTTATAGAAAATGACGTCATTTCAAAAAAATATTTTATAAATAATAATAATATGTTAAAAAAGATATATATATATTTTCTAAGTTTTTGTTTTTTTTTTCTTTTTAAAGTAGTTTTTTTTTTAATAGTATTATTATAAATAGTTTTTTTTTTTTAATAAGGTAAAATTAATAGATTTCCAGGGTTTAAAATAACGAACCTAAAATTTCCCCGGCAACGGCGCCAAAAACTTGATGGTTAAACACTCGGAAATTATTTGCGGTCACGCGGCGACCCGGCGGTTTTATTTGCGAAAAAAGGCGGAAGTGAATTTTATTTAAGAAAACGGGTCGCGCGTATTTATTTATTTATTTTGGATATAAAAAAGGTTTAGAAATCGAGTTTTAACGAAAGGAGGCAAGTGCACCTATCGTGAGTAGTACAGGATATTCCGGGTGGAATATCGAGGTCGTATTGTTCTCGGGTCCGGTTCGATTATTTCTACTCTTCCCTGGAGGGGACTATTATTTTACCGATAATTATCTTGTCGGGATATTTTATATATAATAAAATGCAGAAAATGACAGAAAGAAAAAGAAAGCATAAAAGAAAGCAATAAAAGAAAGCTTGAAGGTGGTGCCGATGAAGAGCTTAGCTCGATGGCACCGAAAAAACAATTGAACTAAAATAGACTTTAAATAAAAAGAGCTCCTAAATTTCTAATTAATTAAGGCGGAGACTTGGCCGTGGAGGTTCCACTAAAATGAGCTCACCTAGCTATAGGGCTATCGCTCACCTGAACGCTAAGACTATTCGACCGGGCTCTCGTCCGACGAAGGATTCCTCTTAACGCCCGCATTACGCTAAGAACCCCGCTATTGGGTGGGGAACCCAATCCGGTAGAGTTGGCGCACCTCCTCTCTCGAGGGTTAGTGCGGAACTCTCTTTGCCAAGGGGTGATCGGTCCATATGCACGGCCTCTCGGCTAGCTAGCATATGGACTACGGAAATAGGGCCCACACATCGATATGTGGTCCTACGCGTCGTTAACCCCGGGCAAACCTTAAGTGCTATTAATTAATTAGAAAGATTAGACCTTTAGTTATTTTAAGCTATTTTATCTGTCCCAATGCTCTTCGATGCCGAGGGCTAAGAACGATTAGCCACTCATCGGAATGGGGACGGTTTGCGAGGAAAGCAATAAATAAAGCAGGAAAGAAAGCTGAAAATGAAAGCAGTAAAGAAAAGCAGTAAAGGAAAGCTGAAAATTGCAAGTCCTACCCAAACGAGTAGGACTGAAGAAAGCTGTAAAGTGCGAGTCCCGGCGCAACTGCGTGGGCGGGAGAAATGAAAGCAGTAAAACGCACACACGCAAGTCCTACTCAAATGAGTAGGAGAAAATAAATACTGGTCCTACTCAACCGAGTAGGACAAAATAAATGCAACGCACGCACACTCTCTCTCGACATAAATGAAAACACACGCACTCTACTGAAATGAAATCCAGCCATTAAACTCAAGTGAGTAGGCGGAAAAAAAGAAAATTACAAACTCACGCACTCTACAGAAAGTAAAATAAGCAAGCGCCATTTAACTCTTAACGAGTAGGCGGAAATAAATGCGCAAGTACAAGAAAATGTAAAAAAAACTAAGTTATCTAAAATTGAAAACAACTGCATTTCTACCGCTAGAATGCGGTAGAAATGCATAAAAAGCGAAAATAAAAATTAAACGGGAAGAAAGTTTTGCAAATAAACGCAAAAATGCAAGTGATCGAAAAATAAAAACGAATACATTTCTACCGCTAGAATGCGGTAGAAATGCATAAAAAGAGAACGAAAAAATTAAATAAGGAAAAAGATTTGAAAATAAATGCAAAAACGAAAATGCTAGAAAAATAAAAACGATTATATTATCATTCCTATAACTCCGTAAAAGTGCTAAAAAAATGAGAATAAACTGAAAATAACGTAAAAGTTTTACGAAATAAAAAGTTAAGTTAAAAAAGGAAAAACATTTTGAAAACATTTTTACGGATCTATAGGGATGAAAGTAAAGCTATGAAAATCTAAGCTATCAAAAGCTAATGAAATGAAAACATAACAACTAATTATCCAAAATAAAGAAAGCATAACATTTACTCTCATACACACACACACTCTTATAAAGAAGAACAAAAAAAAACTAAGTTAAAACAAAAGAAAACATAAGATTGCTTAGGAGAGTTTTGCTTAGACTCATTCCAACACCATACAAAGAGACGAAAATAACACATTTTATTAAGTAAAAATACGGTTACAAAGGAACGAAAACAAAAAGCTAAGGAGAGGGGGAGAAAATATCTCTTACATAGCATTTGGAAGCATTTCGGCAGCACAACCCCTAAGCAAAATGGATCCAAAAGGGAACAGAAATCCTAAGCAGCAGCTCTGAATTTATAGAAAAAATTTACAAGGGTCACGCCCTTGGTCACGGGCGTGACAGGGGGCGTGACAGTACTATTTGGAAGGCGGCCGGCGATTTGACGGGAAAGTTGACTTCGGGCTGGACACGTGGTGGTCTCGCAGTGGTCACGCCCTTGGTCACGGGCGTGACAGGGGGCGTGACAGGCAGGTGGATCTGGGCGCGGTGCGCAAAAAGTCGCCGCGCGGGTCTTGTCGGGCTAGCTGGAAAGGTCACGCCCCAGGTCACGGGCGTGACTCTGGGCGTGACAGGCGGGTGTCGACACTCGACGAATGTCGAGATGAAATCGTCGAGTGGAGTGTCACGGGCTTGGGTCACGGGCGTGACTCGGGTGACACGGGCGTGACAGGCTTTGAACTTCAGAAAATTGCTGATTTCACGGCTTTTGACGTGTCACGCCCTGGTCACGGGCGTGACCCATTTGTCACGGGCGTGACATGTCAAATTTTGGCAGATTTTTGATTTTTTCCTGAAAAATAAAATAAAATAAGTTAGTATAATATTTACAAAAATAGGAGCATTTTATTGAATAAAAATAAGTAAAAACAACAAAAATAAATGAAAACAACTAAATTAATGTACACAAAAATAGGTATATTTACAATTCATCAATAATCATGAGACAGATCGAAGTAAATATCTGTGATCTTGATATCCCTGAAAGTATGAGTATCCACACCGTATTTGATGTTGAAGATCCGACACCATACCATGTAGACCCGAGCAGTGGGGACTTTCAGCTGCCAACACCTCCACTTCCATTGCCTTACCACCTTAAAAGCCCAGCCACGTCTGATTCCCACCACAGCTCACCCATTTCTGACACCCACCCACCCGGGGACTTGTCTTCTTTGGTTCAACCAACGGTGCCGCCAATCGCACCATAATCCGCCACTCGTGAGTTGAACGTTGAGTGCATTTCGGACACCAGATTCCGCAGTACATTCCTACTATAGACGTTGATGACACCGGGGTACTTGCAGTATAGCTTGATCGATTCACCCCTGGACTTCTACTTAAGTACGACTGTCTCCATTAACCTGAAATGACAACTTTTCAATCGGGGGAGTTGATTGGCGAGGATACTCTTCCATCGATAACACTTGGACGACTTCTGGTGGAGCTCTTCGAGTCTCACCTGACATACATCGAGATAATTCTGATCCATATTCATCGGGAGATGAATTCTTTCAAGCTGGGGAGATTGATGCGGAGCAGAGACAATGACCTACAGTGGAGGATGAGTTTTGGGCCCGTTTGGGGCCAATTGGCAACTTTTCATATATTATGTGCTCGAATCGACGATCGGACTCCACGGATGCGTCCGGATTCGCGTTGTGAATCGATTTTATATATTAGTTCATTATGTTTGCATTATTTTTTGAAATATTTGGGTGGCCCCACCTAAGACTAATCATAGTCGTCGATGGTGTACAACCCCGTATCCGGCCGAGTGGGATCCTCCCCAGGTAGAGGTCTCGGGGCGTGCTATGAGCGGCGATTTGGTGCAGTCACGGTCGATGGATGTTTTTTATATATTTAAACATAAATATATAAAGTTTTATATATAAATATTTGATATTATTAAGGAGGAGGAAAAACCTAACAGCCGAGTCCCCTCCCCCCCCCCCCCCGATTTTTCCTCTTTTTTGACTGGACGAAAGCAGAAGGCGAGGAGAAACCCGATCCAGATCTCACTCTCCAGATCTCTCTCTCTCTCTCTCTCTCTATCTATCTCTCTCTCTCTCGGCGTCGCAGCAAGGAGAGGTCCTCCCGCTCTTTTCCTCTCCCGTCGCCGGCCAGTAGAGGCAGCCCGAACCCCCTCTCCCCAGCTCTCTTCCTCTCCCGCCGCCTAGAGCGAGGTCGGCCGGGAGCTCCTCTCCCGGCATCGGCTAGAGCAAGATCGTCCACTATCGCCAACTAGGGCAAGATCTGCCTGGATCAAGGCTGGCCGAGCCCTAGCTCTCCTTCACCGCCGCAGCCGTCTGGAGCATAGGCTGGTCGGGCCCTAGCTCTCATTCACTGCCGTAGCCACCTAGAGCAAGGCTGGCCGAGCCCTAGCTCTCCTTCACTGCCGTAGCCGTCTATAGCAGAGGCTGGCCGAGCACTAGCTCTCCTTCATCGCCGCAGCCGTCTGGAGCAGAGGCTGGCCAAGCCCTATCTCTCCTTCACTACCGCAGCTGCCTGGAGAAAGGCTGGCCGAGCCCTAGCTCTCCTTCACTATCGTAGCCGTCTGGAGCAGAGGCAGGTCGAGCCCTAGATCTCCTTCACCGCCGCAGTCGCTTGGAGAAAGGTCGGCTAGTAGCTCCTCTCCCGGCACCGCCTTCAGCAAGAATAGCCAGGAGATCCTCTCCCGACACCTCCATCAAAACACGCGTCAAGGGTAACGAAGTTCCTTCTTGGGCAGGTGAAACCCTCAATTAACATATTTGCATGGAAGCCCCTCACCACTAATGGGTGGGGGAAGGGTGCTCTCCGACTGGTGGATGTGTACATCCCCGCAATTAATTGCATTTAGTATCCGGAAGCGTGAGTACGAATTTAGGCATGCTGTGTGAAGCCCATCCGGACGTGTGAGCCGGATTGGTGATGTTATGGGGTTCCCGGAGACGACTCCGAGGAAGTTGTATATTATCTATTTGCAGGGAATAAGCACCATGCCTCGAAAAATGGGTGGGTGCAATATATTGGGTCGCTTTTAGTCGACTGATATTTAGCTTGCCGCCGCTAATCGAGACGTCGGCGTTCAGGTGTTGCAGTATCAAGTGGGAAGTGGCGGGTTTAAGCCCAAGTTTGTGTCGGCCCTAGAAGGACTAATTTGCTTATATTGCCGGCCTACATGCCGAAGTATGGAATTTATATTCCTATAAATTAAAATGCATGTGCTGTCATATGTATGTTATTTATCTTTTTTCCTTAGGCGAGCGGTACTCTCGTGAACCGCTCGCCCCGTGGGGACCTCGAGATAAAGTTACCGGGAAACCCTCGAGGGTTTAATAGCCTTTCAGAACAACGAAGTTTCGTTATTGGCGTCCCAATTGGGGCTGCGTAAGGTAGAGATGTTCGTCAAGGTTACGCCATCAGTAAGGTGGGTGAGTAGCATTTTGCATAGATCCAAGGAGACACATCTAGATAGGAGAGAGTTGGTCTTGAGATCCTCCTTAGATGTTCCGGTCGGCCAAGAGTGCCCTCCGATGGTGTCTTAGCTCAGTCTTTGGCTTTGGAGGGGAAGAGTTTGTTAGTCTTTCGGGTATGCGGTAGGACCTCCACGCTGAGACCTTGGGTCTGTCCCTTGTGTTACTAGTCTTGTGCCTAGATCGTTCAGTTGAGGGTAGTAGGTGCGCGATCACCCCTCTTTTGGGACCCCGAACTCCACAGAGGTCAATTTTTGGCTTCAACACTTTTGGTACGGTGAGTGTGGAGAGTGACCAGCACAGAAGAACTCAGATAAACGTCATTACTATAGAAGAGGAACCAAGTGAAGACCAGGGTCATGCGCTGACATTTCGTATGTAAGGTCCTTGATGATTTTCTTTGCTAACAAGTAATAACTCGATGCAGATTCATTCTACAATCTAGTATAAACTATATAGATGGGCATAAGCTATATTGAATTAACTTTCAGGCAAGTGCACTTATCAATCATAGTATAGGAGAAATCTACATCTCGTGTCGTATTCCACAGGGCCATTTCAAATACTCGTACTCTCCCTCACTCTATTATCGTACCAATAATTAAAATTAGTTTTTAATCATGGTATAGGAGAAATTATAGTATAGGAGAAACAGGTCACGCCCATGGTACATGCCCGTGACGGCCCGATCACGCCCGTGACACATGGCGTGTACCTCACTCGAGTCATCTTCACAACCTACTCAAGAGGACTACTTGAGTAGTTAGCTATGACACGTCCGTGTCAGATGACCGACACGCCCGTGACAGGGGGCGTGTCACCCACTCGAGACCTACTCGAGAGGACTTACTCGAGAGAAAACCAACTACTCGAGTACTCAGATCAGACACGCCCGTGTAACAGGTTTGACACGCCTGTGTCACCCCCCCTTTACTCGAGTACTTTTGCACCTACTCGAGAGAAAAGTGCCGACCACTCGACACAGCGGAACACGCCCGTGTCACATGCCGTGTACCCCATGCTCGACGAACGTCGAGCACAGTTCGTCGACCAAAGAACTCGAGTGTCGACAGGGTAGGTCACGCCCTAGGTCACGCCCGTGATAAGGGGCGTGTTCCTCCCGAACACCTCGTCGAACGTATTTTTCATCGAACTCGTGACGGCTCCGCACCCGAGCAGGACACTCCCTGGGACACGACCGTGTCCCAGGCCGTGTCACCCAAAAATTTGCCTACTGAAAAATTGGGGTGTTACAGAAGTGCTCCCCCCTTCTTCAAGACATTGCGGGGAGGCCAAAAATTCGAGTGGACCAAGGAGTGCAAGGAGGCATTCCAAGCCCTGAAGAAGCAGTTGACCCAGGCCTCGCTGCTCCAAGGGCCGAAAGAGGGGGAGGACCTATATTTATATCTCGGGGTCAGAACAGGGGCCTTGAGCTATATCCTGGTTTAAGAAGAGGGGAACAAGCAGCTCCCCATATATTTTGTGAACTGGGTCCTGAGGAAGGCCGAGCTTCGGTATCCCATCTTGGAAAAGCTGGCCTTCGCTCTAGTTATCTCGGCTCGGAGGCTCCGGCCCTGCTTCCAGGCACACTCCATCCATATGGTGACTAGAGCTGTCGCGGTTCCGGTTCGGTTCCGGTTCTACTAAAACCATGAACCGAACCGCTAAGATAACGGTTCTTCAAGTTAGAACCAAAACCTTATTTGGTTTGACCGGTTCCGGTTTCGGTTCCGGTTCCATCATAATTTTTGGAACCGTCGTGTCAACGGTTCCGGTTACGGTTTAACAAGAACCAAAATCAAACCAGTTACTAACGGTTCGGTCCGGTTCTATGCGGTTCGGTCCGATTTCAATCGGTTCCAACTAAAAGTAAAACCAAATTTGACATAATGAAATAAAAACAGTATGCAAAAAAATCAAAACACCTTCAAAATAGAAATAATTAAGTTGCACACCTCTTGACGGTCTCTTTCACGATCGGTGGGCTAGTATATGTCGTCTTCCTACACGTGTTGACTTGCTATGACGTCTTGTTGACTTGTGCGCGTCTCGTCAACATGCTTCTATGTGGTTCGGTCCGGTTCAAATGAGTTCTAACTAAAATAAAACCAAACTTGACGGAGTGAAATAAAAGCAGTCTGCAAATAATAAAACTCAAAACAACAACGAAATAAAAATAATTAAGTTGTGCACTCCTCGTCGCTCTCTTCCACGATCTGTGGGCTAGTATCGGTCGCCTTCCTACGTGTAAAGACTTGCCACAACGTCTAGTAGGCTTGCGCGCATCTCGCCAGCTTGCGCAACCGTAATAATTGGCTACGACTAGTTGTGTCTTTCATGATTACTATTTAATAGTAATTGCATAGCTTCTAAATTTTTAAAATAAAATATTTCAGAAAAATATGTAAGTAAAATTGAAAATACATTATATAACTGTATAAAAATATAAATTGTACTGTAAAAACCGATTTCAAACTGCACCAATGTCAAATCATACCACACGGTTTTGTTCAGTCCAAAACCGACCCATTTTGGTGTGATTACGGTTTGGGTCCAAACCGTACCAGTTTCACTCCTGATAATAAGTATAAATATTATAGATAGATTATAAAAGTATAATAATATTACAGTAAAATTAATAAAAATAAACGGGTTGCGGTTCGGTTCTACTTCGGTCCGGTTCGGATCGGGTCCAAAAATCTTAAAACCGCTTAAGACTTGTATGTTGCGGTTCCGGTTCCGGTCCGGATAATAAAATGTAAGAACCACACCTGAACCAAAGTTGTTCACGGTTCCAAAATTCAAATCAGAACCCGAATAATTTACAAACGGTTCGGTCCGGTTCTTTGCGGTTCCGGTTCGGTTCTGGTTCGGTTTACGGTTTTCGGTTTTAAGTGACAGCTCTAATGGTGACTGACCATCCCCTCCACAACATCTTTGAGGGGGTGGAGCATTCGGGTAGGTTGGCTAAGTGGTCGGTGGAACTGAGTGAGTTCGACATCTCTTTCGTCCCCCGCCTCTTGATCAAGGCCCAAGCAATGACAGACTTTTTGGCTGACTACGTGATCGAGGTGGCGGAGGAAGAACTCACTCATCCAGCTTCGTGGAAGGTGAAGGTAGACGGTGCTTCCGGGAAGCATTTCTTGGGGGTAAGGGTAATCTTGGAAAGCCCCCAGGGAACAAGAATCGAACAAACAATGGTGGTGCACTTTCCCATCACTAACAACCATCCTGAATATGAGGCCGTAATAGTAGGGCTGCACCTAGCCATGGATCTAGGGGTGCTTGACGTGGAGGTCCTCACTGACTACATGGTGGTGGCTTCCCAGATCAACGGGGAGTTCGAGGCAAGGGAGCCTACCCTCCGGTTATACTTAGAAAAGGTGAAGGGGGTCATCGGCATGTTCTAGACCTTCTGCATCTGACACGTGCCTCAAGAGGAAAACAAACAGTTTGATCAACTGGCGAAGCATGGTCCCTGGGTGGGAGGTACCATCACTGATCTATTCCGCCCTTCCATTGAAGAGGGAGAGCTGATGGAGGTGGATCAACACCCCTCGTGGAAGGACCCGTTCACGACCTTCCTTTCCACAAGAGGGGATGGAAAACAAAAGTTAAAATACAAGTCGCATACTATCTCCTTTGGGACGGGCAATTGCATCGGAAGACTCTCTCAGGGATGTTGGCCCGTTGTGTAGCCGAGAGGGAGGTTCAAAGGATCTTAGAAGAAGTCTGTAATGCCCCCGATTTTTTGATATTGGGGTTAATTCATTATCTGGCGTGTTTATGATGTCAGAGCATTACGTTGACGCGTTTACGGCATATGTCGTTGTCAGAGCGTGATTTTAGCTCTTAGGTTTTTTGTGTGTGGCTGGGTTTAGCCTGTTTGCAAAATTCCCTAGCGAGCCGAGTCTGTTTTGGTGACTCAGTGGAGCCTCTTCGGGAATGCTTGTATTTTGGCTTCAGGAGGTGTTTGCCCGAGTTTGGTGCGTCAAATCTTAATTTTGACTGCGTCGTTGGGTTCGTAGCATCATATTTAGCTACGGTGTCATTTTCGGAGAATTCCGTGTTTGTGCGAATTTTTGGTTTGTTTGGACCATTATTTAATAATAAATTATTATTATTATAATACTAGTATTTCTAAGTATAAATAGCCTTGTGAATAGACAAACCCTATTCATCGCCTTTATCTTGAAACCATTGCTATTTTGGGAAGAACGAGAGCGGCGGTCTCTTCTAGGCTTTCGGCTACAAATTTTTGGGGTGTTGGTGCTCGAAATCATCTTTGGAGAGTAGATCCTGGTAGATCTCACCTAGATATACGTTTCTACGGTAAGTGTTTCCTGTTTCGTGAAATTTTGGGTGTTAGGGAATTCGTTTTGACCCTCTTTCATCTAGAGAAGTTTCAGGTTTTTGTTGCTTATGTGTTCTTGCGGCCAGATCTGTGAGGTAGAGCGTTGCATGGCCGGATTTCTGGAGATTTGAGGCAAGTGGTGGTTTCCCCCCTTGCTTGTTTTTATTTCACATTTTCTTGATTTCCTCTTGGTACGGAATCAGAATTAGGGTAGGATCTCCTCCTTGTCAAATTCATTTTCTGTAAATCTTGGGACAAGTGGTGATTTACTCCCTTGCCAAGCTGTCATGTTACTGTTTCTCTCCTAGAAGGTCAACGTATAACTACAATTTTCTAGTGGACTAGTTGACCCACTATGTCGAGGGATACGACCATCTAAATTAAACTGGTTTTTACTTAATAACTTAAGGATTTCATTTAACTTGCAGAGTTTGGAGTCTTACCTGAGCGTCTGTAGTTATCTCCTACACGGCGTGGCATCACTGCGCATATTTTCTCTTACTATGATATAACTTAGATGTTGAGAAAATGCAGGTTGTGACAAAGTCCACTCTAGGGAGTGTGGGAGTCACTTCGGGAGTCAGACCTTGGAGGGAAGGATTGTCAGACAAGGGTACTTCTAACCCATCTTGGGCCACAACGCTGCGGAATTCACGAGAAAGTACCACAAATGCCAGTTGTTTCCCCCCTCTAATTACAACCAGCCCGGCGCCTCAGAAACATTACAGCCCCCTGTCCCTTCTCCATTTGGGGAATGGACTATGGATCGGCGAGCACCCGAAAAGCGACCAATAAGGCGAGATCTCAGACCGAGTCGTGACCTCACGGGGCCCAACTTGCACGGAGACAGGCGACTCAGGTGCGATCCGAGTCGACTCACCTCTATCTCGCAAGTGCCACGAAGAATCTGGACTAAGGCTACGGGTCTCCACTCACAGTTCGGCCAACAAAGGCTCTTTTATTCCTTGAGATAAGTCCAGAAAGGACACATGACCTCCCTCTCGAGACGCGGGATGGGAGACAGCGAGCAGGAGGATCGAAGCAGGTTGCGAATAGAAAATAGAAAGGATGAAGTGACATTACAAAGAAGCAACATTACGAGCAGCAGTTCCAAAAACCATATTCCATTAATTAATGACAAAATTACAAGTTTGGAGCTCGGCCCGCATTTACATTACAACAAAAATATATGAGACGATACGCGAGGATTCAGCGGGGCGAGCCCACGAATGACGATTCCTAAATGGATTTGTATGACGCGTCGCCCGACATTGGTACCGAAAGGAATAGTGTCGGTACCACATCGCTCGCGGAAAGGCCCGCGCCCTCTCTCTTAATGAGGTCCGACCGTCGCAACATCTGGAGGGTGTACTGCGCAGCCCTAGCAACATTCTTCTGCATCATCTCCTCCAGCTCGTACTCGGTGTAGTGCACGAGCTGACAGCCACTGCTGGAGGTCGGTGGAGCAGCTACTGCAGCTTCCAACTCTCTCACCCGCGCTTGTAGCGCCTCCCTTTCTTTCTCCAAGATGGTGAGGATGACATCAGCCGCATCCGCTCTCTCTCTCTCTGACGCTCTACCTCCTCCTGCACGAGACGGCGGGCCTCTTCCTTTTCATCCGCGGGCATCTTGAGCGAGTGGGCATTCTTCTCTATTTGGGTGCATCGTCGGCTGACCAAGTGGGCCAGCTCTAAGCTACGGAGCTGGGCCCGCGCACTTTC
Organism: Platanthera guangdongensis; assembly: GCA_039583875.1. Taxonomy (NCBI): domain Eukaryota; kingdom Viridiplantae; phylum Streptophyta; class Magnoliopsida; order Asparagales; family Orchidaceae; genus Platanthera; species Platanthera guangdongensis. Next base: position 42,707,881 of record CM077159.1, on the reverse strand, counting down.
ATGACTCAGCACTCGCGTGGCCTCCTCGTCGTAGATGGCAGCGTGTTCCCGTGTGTGGAGGCCAAATGAAAAATTATAGGCCTCCCCGCTGATGATCTCCTGCTACAACCAGCTCGGCAGCATGGTGGAGATGAAAGCCCGGTTCGTCTCATTGTCCCATTGGAGGAGCAGAATGCTGAGCTCATCTAAGGGCCGCTCGTCGTACCCAAAGTTGCAGTGCACTCTCAGCAGCGGCTTCACGACGAGTTGCGTCTCTTCTTGCGTCCTGGAGGTGCCAGCCGCCCCGCTGGGGGAGCTGCCAGCCGAGACGGCCTCGGGGGAGAGATCCCTAGGTGGTTGGCCCGCCGAGGCCTTACCTTTCTCCTAAGGTGCGGGAGATGCGCTGCTTGCAGTCTTCGATTTCTTGTGCGGCGGCGTCGTTGGAAGCGATTCGCGGCAAGGCCGCTTCGGGGGAGTAGAGACCGGGGTCTCGCGATGCACGACGTTTGCAACCTCGGCACAAGCGAGCTCGCTGGAAACGAGTCGCGCACTCTCATAAGGAGGGTGCAAGGGGATGTCTTCATCGCCTGCAGAAAAGAAATTATGAGGAAAATGCTAATAATAAGGGAGAAAAAAACGTGACTAGCTTACCTCCCCCGGGCGGGACGAGGGAGAGATTTTTCAGGTTCCTGTGCCGGAATGCGACTTCGAAGTTCTTCCCTGCGAAGAACCTGCATAGCTTTGCTTCTTGGCCCCCTAGGCTAGGGAGCGATAGCTCGCCTCGCAGAGCTGGACCGGCGAGAATGGGACGTTGCTGAAGTCCCCCTTGACTAAAACAAACTTCTTTATCCAATTGTGGCTCTTGTTGAAAGTCTCTCGCACCTTGACGTTGATGCTAGAGGAGTAGGTTGTCCCGTCTTTGTTCGCCCGGAAGGGGAATAGCTTGCGGAAAATCACGAGGCTGAACTTGATCCGCTCTTCCCATAGGAAGCACGCGAACCCAATCACCACCGCGATGGAGTTAGGGGTCATCTGGTCGGGGACGACCCCGAAGTGTTTCAGTATTTGGCGGACGGCCGGCCATAGGGGGAGCCGGAGACCCGCCTCAAAATGCGTCGTGGGGATGGCAAGCTCCTCTCCTGAGAGGTCGTTGGTCTTCTCCCCCTCCCCAGGTCACCTCGCCACAAAGCCTGGCGGTATGTAGTCGCCTATGGCATCGACGAACTCACCTTCAGAAATGGTGGCATGTGAGAAGTTGTGCTCGGAGAAGGTCCAGGAACACTTGCTCCGCCCATCCACATCGCCGCTGCCACCACCCATCTCACGGGAAACCTGCTAAGCGGGATGAAGTAGTTATCACAGGAAGCTGACGAGTCGGGAGTCGCAGGAAGCAGAGAAGAAGGGGAAGTCTTAAATGCGGTGGGTGAGAAAGGGTCGGCAGGGCCTATTTATAGAAAGAAAAAGGGCGGGAAAATATTCTGTCGGTGGGAAAAGTGCAGATAGCAAGATGGGCCTCGATGCTTCGACTCCTGGACCCACCGCAGATTTATGTCAACTCGCTGATATGCCGCAAAGACTACTCAGCAGCTAGCTGCACTCACCCATGTCCGCCCAAGGGACGGGCGAGCTGCAATTCTCACCCGCCATAAATAGTGGGCAGGCCGCTTAAGCTCACGATCTACCGGCAACCGACTTGCTCCCGCCGAGACTAGATGGGCAGGCTGGGCGAGATGGTTCAATAATCTCGCGCCCGCTTAAAGAAGGGGTAGGCGAGCAAGAGCACTTCATCCGCATTCACCTAGAGAAAACTAAGCAGCAACACAATAAAAGTAACTTGCAACAAACATTAAGCCCATTGGCTAGAGAGAAAGTCTCAAATTATTACAAATAGATTAAAATGTCCCGAGAAAAGAAAGTTCGTGACCCTACTACGTGAACTGGTCTAGGATGCGGATGCGACCCTGGCCTGGCGATCAATAGCGGGGAGTGGGGCAGGCGGCTCACTAATGGATCCACTTCCGCCTGCCCCATCTCCGCATCCCAGATTAGGGTGGCACGCGAGGATAATGGTACTCACTAACTGCCAACAGCTCCTGCTGGGCCAGGTCGACCTGCTCCGTGACATGGCTAAGCCGCTCCTCGTCCATCGTGATGTGCACCCCCAGAGAAGTAACTCCATCCCCGTCAGGTGGACGCCTAGCTCCCTCCAGAATGGCGAACCGATCTTCCGCCGTGGCCTTGTCCTTGTCTACCTGTTGAAAACCTCATATAGAAGTAGAGTGTGTTTTTGAAATAGCTGCATCACCTTCTTCTTCATCCCCTCAACATCCATCGGGTCGCCCAGATACTCTGAAATGTTATCTGTAGCAGGGGGAGGCGAATACCCCTCGCTCATGTTGACATCGGAGGAGGAGATCATGTTAAATCCTACAAAGGGAAAGGTCAGAAGGAGCGAGCGGTAATAAACAGGAACAAGTACAAGCTCACAGGGGGTTGGCACGTCGCCCGCAGCAGCAAATAGCCGTGAGGAGCCCGACCGGCCATGAAAGAGCCCCCCTTCAAGAACTGTGATGGATTTCCCTAGCCCAGGGGAATTGGCGACTGAGAAATCTCCGGAGGGGCGTTCCCCTGGCTCGAAGGGCTGGAGACCCGCTCGATTATCAGCGGGAGGGAATGGCTCTGCTCCCCTCCGTCTCCTCTACCTTTGCGGGGCGTCACCTGCAGAAAAGGAATCAGCGGCAAAGCGGCGAATCAGGCTTTGCGGTTCGCATACCTCATGGGCGATCTCGGCACCGACCGCCGAGCTGGACCCCGGGAGGTCGTTTATAGGATACTGCCTGACGATTTTCCCTTTCATCGGCCTAAAGAGGGGGCCGGACAATCCGCGCACCAACCATGAGCGACATCAAGAGCCTGCTCCCTAGTCGTCTCCCTCGCGGCCGCTAGGCAAGCTCGCATCTCCTCGGACACAGGTATCATTCAGCTACGGCTCACAGAGAAGGCTAGAAGAAGGCTGGATTTTTCCAAAGGTCCTATGACATATTTATAGCTTGATGGTGGGACCCACCAAAAGATTTTCTTCAGCTCATCAAAGCACTAACCAAACACGTGGGTTGGACGATTCTTTTTGAGCTTGGTCAAGCTCAAAAAGACCGAGGATTGTGTACAACCCCGTGTTCGCCGAGTGGGTCCACCAAGCCAGGTAAGCGGACCAAGACAACCTGCCCGCGCCAGAACAGCATGTGGGAGAACTCAAAACGGCCAGCTCACTCTTGCCAAAGCTAGGTACGCGAGCTGTGTGAACTGGTCCACCCAGCCTGCGTGTAACAACCCAGGCCCATCCCATGGGAACCCGCTGGCACAGCCGGCCTACCAGGGTCCAGACCCGGGCCCACCACTGGTAGTCAGCCTTTCACATTCAAGCCTGCAGGCCATGCACCCCAACCCATCTCCGGCCTATTTATCAGCGCGGTAGGTTGTTGCCACTAGGTCTCGAACCCAGGACCTTGATAAGAGAGCTTTCCACCACTCCCTTATCACCAACTGAGCTGCAGCTCAGTTGGTGATGAGGGAGTGGCAGAAAGCTCTCTTATCAAGGTCCTGGGTTCGAGACCCAGTGGCAACAACCTACCGCGCTGATAAACAGGCCGGAGATGGGTTGGGGTGCATGGCCTGCAGGCTTGAATGTGAAAGGATGACTACCAGTGGTGGGCCCGGGTCTGGACCCTGGTAGGCCGGCGGTGCCAGCGGGTTCCCATGGGATGGGCCTGGACCGTTACAAAAAAAGTGCACTTTTTTTTGTAACGGTCCAGGCCCATCCCATGGGAACCCGCTGGCACCGCCGGCCTACCAGGGTCCAGACCCGGGCCCACCACTGGTAGTCAGCCTTTCACATTCAAGCCTGCAGGCCATGCACCCCAACCCATCTCCGGCCTGTTTATCAGCGCGGTAGGTTGTTGCCACTGGGTCTCGAACCCAAGACCTTGATAAGAGAGCTTTCTGCCACTCCCTCATCACCAACTGAGCTGCATGGGCCTGGGCCGTTACAAAAAGTGCACTTTTTTTGTAACGGTCCAGGCCCATCCCATGGGAACCCGCTGGCACCGCCGGCCTACCAGGGTCCAGACCTGGGCCCACCACTGGTAGTCAGCCTTTCACATTCAAGCCTGCAGGCCATGCACCCCAACCCATCTCCGGCCTGTTTATCAGCGCGGTAGGTTGTTGTCACTGGGTCTCGAACCCAGGACCTTGATAAGAGAGCTTTCTGCCACTCCCTCATCACCAACTAAGCTACAGCTCAGTTGGTGATAAGGGAGTGGTGGAAAGCTCTCTTATCAAGGTCCTGGGTTCGAGACCCAGTGGCAACAACCTACCGCGCTGATAAACAGGCCGGAGATGGGTTAGGGTGCATGGCCTGCATGCTTGAATGTGAAAGGCTGACTACTAGTGGTGGGCCCGGGTCTGGACCCTGGTAGGCCGGCGGTGCCAGCGGGTTCCCATGGGATGGGCCTGGACCGTTACAAAAAAAGTGCACTTTTTTTGTAATGGTCTAGGCCCATCCCATGGGAACCCGCTGGCACCGCCGGCCTACCAGGGTCCAGACCCGGGCCCACCACTGGTAGTCAGCCTTTCACATTCAAGCATGCAGGCCATGCACCCCAACCCATCTCCGGCCTGTTTATCAGCGCGGTAGGTTGTTGCCACTGGGTCTCGAACCCAGGACCTTGATAAGAGAGCTTTCTGCCACTCCCTCATCACCAACTGAGCTGCACTTTTTTTGTAACGGTCCAGGCCCATCCCATGGGAACCCGCTGGCACCGCCGGCCTACCAGGGTCCAGACCCGGGACCACCACTGGTAGTCAGCCTTTCACATTCAAGCCTGCAGGCCATGCACCCCAACCCATCTCCGGCCTGTTTATCAGCGCGGTAGGTTGTTACCACTGGGTCTCGAACCCAGGACCTTGATAAGAGAGCTTTCTGCCACTCCCTCATCACCAACTGAGCTGCAGCTCAGTTGGTGATGAGGGAGTGGCAGAAAGCTCTCTTATCAAGGTCCTGGGTTCGAGACCCAGTGGCAACAACCTACCGCGCTGATAAACAGGCCGGAGATGGGTTGGGGTGCATGGCCTGCATGCTTGAATGTGAAAGGCTGACTACCAGTGGTGGGCCCGGGTCTGGACCCTGGTAGGCCGGCGGTGCCAGCGGGTTCCCATGGGATGGGCCTGGACCGTTACAAAAAAAGTGCAGCTCAGTTGGTGATGAGGGAGTGGCAGAAAGCTCTCTTATCAAGGTCCTGGGTTCGAGACCCAGTGGCAACAACCTACCGCGCTGATAAACAGGCCGGAGATGGGTTGGGGTGCATGGCCTGCAGGCTTGAATGTGAAAGGCTGACTACCAGTGGTGGGCCCGGGTCTGGACCCTGGTAGGCCGGCAGTGCCAGCGGGTTCCCATGGGATGGGCCTGGACTGTTACACGGCGCCCGCCTGAAGTTCGTCGAACTGAGCCGGGCTTTTATCAAACTAGGCTTCTGAGTTGAGATCAGAGTTTGTCAACTTAGCTCGGCGTTCGTTGAGGTAAATCCAGGGGTTAAATACCTGAGTTCTTCGAACTATGCTCGACATTCGTCGAACTCAATTTCTCAGAAATTCATGTGGTAATAGTCCCAGATCGACCAACTCGCTCTCACCAAAGTTAGGCGGGCGAGCTGCGAAAGCCAGTCCAACCAACACGCTTTCCCATAGGCGACCTGGCCGCCAGCTTGCCTCAGAATAAGGGTTGATAGTCTAAGGCAGCCTGGCTCACGCTCGCCAAAGGAGGTAAGGCGAGCTGCGGGAGCTAGGTCGTGTCCTCCTCATCCGGATGGCGAGTTGTGGCGAGTTGACTTCCAGATCCTTGGAACCTGCCCAGTGGGACCCAGAGGCAAAATTACATGGGTGCCCTTCTCAGGGGTGCACATAGCTTGTTAGAACAGTAGAGTTACGATGTTCGCAGACCCAGTTGGGCCGCACATAGCTGTTCAAAATAGCGGAGTTTGGCTGTTGGCAGACAATTCCCAGAAAACTATAAATAGACTTAAGGGGGCAGCTCAGAAGGCATGCTTACTGGTGTTTTGATCTTCTTGCGCTTTCTGAGGTAGCCTTAGCTCGGCCTTTGGCTAAGGAGGGGAAGCGCTCTAAGATCTTCTGGGTGTGTGGTGGTCTAACGTCCCGATTCGTACTAGTCCCCTCGTGCGCATTTTTGAGTCAGGAGAGATGAATTGGGCTCAGGGAGTGCTGACAACTGGGTTGTACTTGTAAATAGGACGAGAAATTAGTCAAGCATAGGACACGGGTAGAGATACGGGCGTGTCCCTACCCGTGTGGGAGAGGCCAGCTCTCGAGTCGACGACTCGAGTATGTCCAGAGAAGGACACGGGTAGTGACACGGGCGTGTCACTACCCGTGTGAAATGACACGGGTAGAGACACGGGCGTGTCCCCACCCATATGTGTGTCGAGTTTACCTCGACGAAGCATGTCGAGATCGATGAAATGTGTCGAGATCGACGAAATGTGTCGAGATCGATGAAATGTATGACACGGGTAGAGACACGGGCGTGTCCCTACCCGTGTGTGTGTACGTCGAGTTGAGCTCGACGAAGCATGTCAAGATCAACAAAGTATGTCGAGATCGACGAAGTGTATGACACGGGTAGAGACACGGGTGTGTCCCTACCTATGTGTGTGTGTCGAGTTGAACTCGACGAGGTGTGTCGAGATCGACGAAAGGTGTGACACGGGTACAGACACGGGCGTTTCCCTACCCGTGTGTCTGTGTGTCGAGTTGGGTTCGTCGAGATGTATCCAGAGAAGGACACGGCCAGGTAACACGGTCGTGTCATGTGGACATGGGTCGGGACACGGGCGTGTCCCTACCTGTGTCGAGTGTTGAACTGACACTAAAACCGTCATTGACGCTTCGCCCGAAGCAGGACACGGGTAAGGACACTGGCGTGTCCCTACCCGTGTCACTTTTCATATATAAGGGTTGTGAAAACTCTAGCCATTTTCACTCCTCATTCCAGCCGTGTTTCCTGAGAGAAACTTCTGTAGAGAGGGAAAACTACAGGAGCAAGTCTTGGAGGAGAAGATCCGCTGCCACCGTGAAGGAGAAGATGCCGCCGAGAAGAGTTACACGATCCATGGCCGAAAATAGTGGAAACGCCGGAAATGAGGTGAGCTTCCTCCCCTCTCCCTTGGTGCTAGATCTGTAGATATCTAGGTGAGATGTCGACTCAAAAGTGTCTCTACTAGCGAGATGGTGATTTCTCTAGGAAGAGGTTGTACAAGGGCTTGTGCTCTAAGGCTAGTTGTGTCTTCAACCTCTCCAACCTTCTATGAGAAGATGGGGGATGGTTTCGTGAAGAATCATGGCCTCATGAGGGTGAATAAGGGAGGAAGAATTTCTGGAGGTAATTTTGGAATATCGATTTGTGGAGGAAGATGAACTGATGTCGTTCAGTCTGCTTTAAGATGCGTGCAGAATCTGTGTTATGCGCAGCGATCTCCTTGGCCATTTTTAGATATGATATAGCCAGATCTGGGATTTTGACTAAACATGAAGGTTGAAGTCCTTGAAAATACCTTTCCAACGAGTGGTTGAACGACTTCAGGCAAAGTCTGTAGCCACGGGAAAGTCTGAACGAACATGACATCTGATAAAGCCTGCATGCAGAAATTGTGTTCTGTATGCAGTGGATTTCAAGGCTGATTTCACGTATGATACTATTGCATCTGTGTTATGGTGTGAACATAAATGTTGTAGCCCATGGAAAGAACTTTCCATCGAGGGGTTACACGTCTTCATCGGGTTCTTGTAGCTTCAGGAATCTCCGGTCGAAGCTGTTGTCCAGATTTATCATGTACTTCAATTCTAGGTTTGGAGTAATATTGAATTTGGACTTGGTAGAGATAATGTTGCAAATTAACTTGAGGTTGTTGAACTCTTTTATGTTAACTATCTTAGTCCAATGAATGATGATGTTTATTAGTTGGATTCCGCATAATTGATTTGTGAAGTGAAGCGGTAGAGATAATGTTGCAAATTAACTTGAGGTTGTTGAACTCTTTTACGTTAACTATCTTATTCCAAAGAATGATGATGTTTATTAGTTGTATTCCACATAATTGATTTGTGAAGTGAAGCATACTTAAACGAAACAATTTGATAGAAATTTGTATACTATTATAAATATGCATCATGATAATAACATGTTGAATCATTTGGGATGAAAGGTAGCATGATAACATATGGCCATGTGTATAATTGTTTAACGGAATGAGTTTAGTGTCCAATGCTTAGAGTGTCGTCTCCCTACGGGTAGCATTGTGAAGGGGTGTAAGTGCGGTGTTGACCGTCACTAGTTGGGATTGCAAGGAGATGAGACAGGGTTGGATGGTTGGACTTGGTCCTCGTGCTTTCTCCGAGGCTCCTTCCATGCCAAGGTGATGTAGAATTGCATGCGGTGTGAGTCGACACACGGTGTCATAATCTTGGGTTTAGGACAGTGTGGCAGGTCTATGGGCTCGCTGATGGTCACTCTGATGGGAGTTGACAGTTAGACTTTGGGCAGTTGGGCTTGGTCCTCGGTGTTCACGTCCCGAGGCTCCTTCCGTGCCAGGTGAACGGTTGGGCTGTGTACTCGTGGTTACTTCTGAGGCCCGTTCTGGGTCACACAAGGCCAGTTCAGGGCTGTGTTCTTGGTGCACATCTACCAGAGACCCCCGCTGGGCCATATTAAGCATGGGCTCCGCTGTTGTGTTCTTAGCGTTAAGGCGTACGGAGGCCTAGGTGAAGTACTGTGGATACCCGCCTAGTATTAGAGATGCCCGCTCTATTGTTACCGCCTAACCACGGCAGTTGATGCCTGGGAGGTTAGCTACCTCCTCGAATAGTGAGAACTATAGTCTGTGTCGACATAGCAAATGCATGTGTGTGATCATGGGTGAGTCATTGCATAGCATACATACCATTTCATAACATTGCACCACAAGATCCTCATCGTATAAGTTTGTATGGACACTTTTATACGATGAGTTACTTTATGTAAACCGACCCTTAACTTATAATCTTGTATGGGCATCCTTATAAGTTAAGTTACTTTCCTGCAGTAGTTATCTATACTTGATGAATGTTATAACTCTTGTAGAACTGCTAGATTAATTGTTGTTAATCTTATTATACCATTACCACCTGCTTGTACCTGCTTATACTATTTATTATACCTTGTGCTCTTGCTCTTTTCTCCGCCCGGTGCCGAGGAGTCGTCGGGGGAGCGGATGAGAAACCACTTAGTCTTTTCGAATAACGGTTGTTACGTCTTTCTTTTTAGGAGGTCTCGTCGTAGGTAGAGCGGCCGCAGACTTTGCAGTAGGACAGCCAGGCCAGGACGACAGGGCCTGAAGTGACGGTGTCGTCGCTACCGTCGGTTAGCCCGTGTGCTAATGATACCGCAAGGCGGCTGTTCTGGGCATAAGACCCCCCCCCCCCCCCCCTTCATGCCGTGTTTTGGGATCCGGGAGGGGGGTCTTACAAATGGTATCAGTTTGCCACGATCCTCAACTAAAGAAGTCATTCAACAATGGTACCACAACCGTTCGATTAGTTAGTTTGCGGACAAACTGACTTAGCGGAAGCAGTGGTGTGCTCATTTGTAATTCACACTAAGTTTGTCCAACTTTGACTTTAAGATTAGCCAACCTGACCATACGTTTGTTTTTTACGTGTAGATTCCAGTGCACGTTGAGCCGATGGGGGCACTCCTGCCCCTTCCATACCCACTCAGTTCCAACAATCTGAGTTGGGGCAGATGCTCACCGCCATCTTAGATGCTTTTAGGGCACAGCAGCCTCCGGTGGAACAACATGCCCCGGGCTCTAACTGGCTGAGCACCTTTCGGGCCCTCTCCCCTCCCGCCTACCTCGGGATGGAGTCGGCCATACGCACGGAGGAATGGCTTGACACGGCGCAGGAGTTGCTGGCGGGGATCCGTTGCCCAGCCAACATGGCTGTGACGTTGGCAGTGTCTGTCTTGGAACTACATGCTAAGAGGTGGTGGAAGTCCCTCATGGGCTCCTCCTTCCAATGTCGGGTCTATACAGAGATAAGTTGGAGCGAGTTCTCGGATGTCTTCTTGGAGCATTTCATTCCCACATCCGCTCGAAATGAACTCAAAGAGAGGTTTCTTCAGTTGAAGCAGGGATCAAAATCAGTTACGGAATATCTGCGAGAGTTTCAGCACCTCGCGAGGTTCGCGGCTTCTTTTTATTTGGATGATAGAGGATACGCCAAGCGTTTCTACAAAGGGCTGCGAGATACCCTAAGGTAGGCCCTTTTGTTTATAGCGGAGGCTAGCTTGGCGGAGATTATCGACATGGCGAAGAGATTGGAGGCGGATCACTTGAGTAGTGGTAAGCGACCTGCGGAGGGCGTGATGGAAGCTGGCCCAAGCAATAGAAGAAGACGAGACTTTAGAGGAGGAAGAGGACATCAAAGAGGTGGAGGACGTTTCCACTGATATTTTAGAGTGGGCACCCGATTTCGCAGCCACCCACGTTTCCTCCACTGCCACAGCCTCAACAATTTCAGCAACCTGAGGGGCATCGTGGGTTGGTGTGTTTTGAATGCAACTAACCGGGCCACATTCGACGTTTCTGCCCGCGGTTGTTTGGGAATGTCCCTCCTGCTCTCCCTCCGGTAGCTCCGCGAGGCGGGGTTACATGCGTGGTCGAGGATGAGGACCGCGAGGAGGAAACCTCGGCCATGCTCATGATCAAGTGTACGTGCTGGACATGGCGTGTAATGCCCCGAAACTCAAAAGAGCGATGGGGGACGTTTTGTGCCAGTTTTGGGTTCTGGCAAGAGGCACACGGCCTGGGACACGGGCGTGTCCCAAGGCGTGTCAGGCTTGTGTCGACACTCAGCCGGCGAAGTCGACATTTTGCTCTCGACGTTGTGTCGAGACATGGCACACGGCCTGAGACACGGGCGTGTCTCAGGGCGTGTCGAGCCCGTGTCGACACTCGTCCCGGGGAGTCGACGAATTTTGCTCGACGAAGTGTCGAGACAAGGCACACGGCCTAGGACACGGGCGTGTCCAAGGCCGTGTCGTGAGGTCGACGAACTTCGCTCGACAAAGTGTCGAGTGTCGAGACCGTGTACATGGCCTGGAGCCCAGGAGTGTTCGAGTGGACACGGGTTAGGACACGGGCGTGTCCTAGAACCCATGTAGTTCTCGGGTTATTTTCGGGATAAATCGATGGGGGTACACGGCTGGCCACACGGCCGTATCAGGTGGAACACGGGCGTGTCAGGTCGAACACGGACGTGTTCGATGCCCGTGTTTTGTTCCAGGCGCGTCGATTTTGACGGCGAATGAGGTATACGGCCCTGGACACGGGCGTGTGCTAGGCCGTGTTCGGTCCATATTGTACATTTCAGGCCCGAATCAAAACCGTTCGTTTCTTTAATTGGTGATCCTACGGCTGGGGGTTGTTCCTGATGGGATATACCCGGGATTGGACCTTTTAAACCCTCATTTTACTTGTGTGGTTATCTTTCTAAAGTTTAGAGACAGAGGAGAGCCAAGGAAGGAAAAAGAAGCTAGATCCGGCCATTGGAGGAGCTTCGAAGCTCCAAATCGCGAGCCGACTCCAGATCCACGGAGGCGAAGAGAGTGCGGTGCTTTTCATCTGCTTACTTTTCCATGGCGCCAAAGAAGAACGCTAGGGTAACGATTCTCTTCTTGAGCATGTGAAGCTCTCCTTCTTTGCATAGGAAGCCCGCTCTCGCGAGTTTGCGGTGAGTTGGAGGCGTTCCTTCGGGTAGATATGTAAAGTCCCCGTTGTGTAGAGTCCGTAAGCGAGAACGGACATAGGCATGATTTGTGAAGCCTATCCGGACATGTTGGTCTGGATCGGTGATGTTGCATTGCATAAATGCCGGAGAAGACTCCGTGCGATTGATTGTTTTTCGGGTTTTCTACGTGGTACATTGCAACAGGGAGCCTTGGGGATTAACCAAAAGGTGCACCCAGAAAATTGGACGAATGCGTGATCTTGCCAACTTGGAGGCCTGAGAGCCAACTTGAACATAACCGAGTTATGTGAATTGTGATGGAAATGGGACTCGGGAGAAGATTGACCAGCGCATATGGCTTAAACTATCGTTGCGATGTGAGCACGGGTTAGATGGAACCATACCCATTTCTATGTCATTCGGTTAGAGTCGTTGGCATAGATGAGGGTCTTCGGCGGTCTATGGCTTAAATTGTCGTGACCCATACCGGTAAGACAAAATGCTCATAGGTTTGGCCGTCAAAGTGGCGGTGGTGAGATCGGAATGTATATGGCTTTAATTGACATGACATCGACCGGTTCACCGAGAATGTGCCCTGAGAGAACGGTGCATGTGGCCGTGCGAGCCAACGTCTATGATGAAATGAATATTGATAAATTGCTCGCTTATGCTAATGAAATGCAGGGAAGGAGCACCGTCGCCCCGAGTTGGGGGCGGGATCGTTATAATTTGGTTAGCATTGCTGACCGTTGCCTTGTCTTTCCACCGTGCGGTGGTTTGTTGCTTGCAGGTGCTGCTAGACCAAGCGGTCAATAGTGGGCTAAAGCCCAAATTGCGAAGCCGGCCCTTGAAGGCCTAATTGGAGTGTTTACTGCTTTTATTCATGTATGACCGGCCTGCGTGCCGTGGTTTGTAAATCATGTAATATGAAGTGAACAATTTTATAAGGCCTTAAGGCCTGTACTTGTGTATGTACAACATTTCTATTTGGTATTAGTGGACATTCATGCTTTTTTGTTGGGTTCTTTATTGCAACTTATTAATCTGCTTCCTCTAGAATGCTCTGTGTAGGACGTGATGATTGGTTGGATGGTTTCCATGAGTAACCACCCGGTCTGTCTGTGGTATATGGCGTCGGACCCCGGCCGGACCTACTGATATATGCTATGCGACGGATAGGGGGTGTTACAATTTGGTATCAGAGGGAGGTTTCGATCCTCCGACCTGTGGGTTATGGGCGACTATGTGGGCGACTATGTGTACTTAAAGATCAAGCCGTTCAAGGGTGTCTCGCGGGTGCGGCGATTGAAAAAGCTAAGCCCGAGGTACCTTGGGCCATTTGAGGTTCTGGAGCGAGTTGATTGCAGGTATGATTTAAGTAATTATCAGGTTTTTAACTTAAAGTTGCTTGAGACATACTAGACACCTAGCAATAAGTTTTTGTTATTGGTACTTAGACACCGTGATAGTTGGCGGGAAGACGGCCTATGCGCTGTTCGATACTGGTGCCTACAGTCCCATGTGTCTAAGGACTTCATTAAGGACATGTAGGGCGTACAATACTTTATTGGTATTGCCCGACGAGTGCGCCTACCGGACGGCTGAGAGATGATTGAAACCGCTAAGTGCGAGTTCGAAATATTCATTGGGGAAAAAGCCTTTGATACGCCTGCCACGGTCTTGAGAATGCCAGAGTTTGACATCATTTTGGGCATGGCGTGGTTGGACTGGCACTTTGCAAGGATTGACTGTGCAGAGAAACGAATCTACTTGAGACATGGAGACACCAACGTCATCTTCCAAGGTATTAACTTCGCACCTCGTATGTTGTTATCTTCAGTTCAGGCAGTAAAAGCCCATATGAAGGGGGCATGAAGTCTTCATGATTTGTTTTGAGTTGAAGGAGATGGCGTTGGATATGAAATATGTACGGGTAGTGCGGGATTTCCCCGAGGTATTTCCTGAGAAACTGCCAGGATTACCACCGTATAGAGAAGTTGATTTTCAAATTAATCTAGTACCGGGTGCCAAGCCTGTATCCAAGGCCCCTTACCGTATGACCCCGAAGGAACTCACGGAGTTTAGAGTTTAACTGCAAGAACTGGTGGGGTCAGGGTTCGTTCGCCCCAGTTTGTCACCCTGGGGAGCCCATGTATTGTTCGTGAAGAAGAAGGATGGAACCCTGCGTTTGTGCATAGACTATCGGGAACTCAATCGGCTGACGGTGCGGAACACTTATCCGCTACCTCGGATCGACGAGTTGTTCGATCAACTAGTGGGAGCGCATTGGTTTTCTAAGCTAGACTTGCGCTCAGGGTATTATTAGTTGAGAATACAAGAAGGGGACATCCAGAAAAATGGCCTTTAGTTCAAGATATGGGTTGTACGAGTTCACTGTAATGCCGTTTGGGCTCACAAATGCCCCTTCGGCTTTCATGAGCCTGATGAACATGGTATTTGAACCGTATTTGGACATCTTCGTCATTATTTTCATCGACGACATCTTGGTCTACTCAAAGACGGAGGAGGAACATGTCAAGCACCTGACCTTGGTATTGAAGAAATTGAAGGAGCACGCCTTGTTCGCCAAGTTCAACAAGTGCGAATTCTGGCTTAAAGAGGTTTCTTTCTCGGGGCATGTGATCAGTGGAGCAGGGCTAGCAGTGGATCTGGCCAAGGTGTGTGCCGTGAAGGAGTGGTCGCCCTTGAAGTCAGCGGCCGATGTGCGTAGATTCCTTGGACTTGCCGGGTATTACCGCAAGTTCGTGAAAGGATTCTCCAAGATTGCCCTCCCTCTTACTTCATTGACGAAGAAAGGTGTGTCATTTGAGTGGACACCCCAATATGAAGCGGCGTTCCAGGACCTGAAGGATAGACTTACCTCTGCCCCCATCCTTGCACTTATGTCTAGGAAGGAAGGATTTCAAGTTTACACTGACGCATCATATCAAGTGATGGGAGCGGTATTGATGGAGCACGGGCACATGATTGCTTATGCTTCAAGACAACTGAAGAAGCACGAAATCAATTACCCGGTTCATGATTTGGAGCTGGGAGCAGTGGTGTTCACCTTGAAGGTTTGGAGGCATTATCTATACGGCGTCCACTGCGAGATCTTTTCAGACCATAAAAACTTAAAGTACATTCATACATAGAAGGAATTGAACCTGAGACAACGGCGATGGTTAGAGTTTCTGTGCGATTATGAGTTCACTTTTAACTATCACCCCGGAAAGGCGAACTCGGTGGCCGATGCATTGAGTAGAAAGGTACCAGACTCGAGCCCAGAGTCTCGGTTGATGAGTATGGAGTTGGCTCGGATGATTAAATAGATGGGTATTACTTTGGTATATAAGGCTCCTTCAGCAGAGTATACAGAGTACTTGGCAAGCATGAGCATAGTTTGTGATATCCAGGACCGAATCCGGGCGGAGCAAGGAATGGATGCGGCTCTGGCCCCAGCAATCAATTCAATCGAAGATGGGACTACCGACGAGTATACACTAAAATATGGCCTCGTTTATTTCCGCTGTCGGCTCTACATTCCGAAAGATGGTAAAATCCTGTAGGATATATTGAGAGAGGCACATTGCTCTCAGTATTCTGTGCACCCAGGTATTGCCAAGATGTACGCCGGCTTACGGAAGACCATGTGTTGGCCAGGAATGAAGAAGGATGCCCGATATTTTGTTACACATTGCGAAGCTTGTCAAAGGGTGAAGGCAGAATGCAAGAGTCCCGATGGTTTGCTACAATCGTTGCCCATCCACGAGTGGAAGTTTGAGGATGTCTCCATGGACTTCATTCATGGGTTACCTCTCTCACGCTCTGGGAATGATTCGGTGTGGGTGATAGTTGATCTCCTGACGAAAGTAGCCCGGTTTATCCCTATGAAGAAAGAAGCTCATGTGGATGTCTTAGAATGCCTTTTTGTGGAGCAATTTGTACGGTATCATGGCGTGCCTAAGACGATCGTGTCTGATCGTGATGGTCGGTTTACCTCCAAGGAGTGGAAAGCGGTTCAGGCATATTTGGGTTCGCGCCTTACCTTTAGCACCACGTTACATCCTCAGACAGACGGGAAATCTGAAAGGACCATTCGGACATTGAAAGATTTGTTGAGATTATGTGTGTTGGATAGAGGAGAGCCGTAGGAAAGGCTCTTACCATTGGTAGAGTTCTCTTACAACAACAGCCACCAGGCTAGCATCGGCATGTCTCCTCATGAAGCTCTTTATGGAAGGAGGTGTAGAAAACCCTTGTCCTGGGTGCAAGATGAAGACCCGAAGGCTTTGGGTGTTGAATATATTGATGATACCGATGCGGCGGTTAGACTGATACGGGATCTCATGTTGGAGGCTCAAAGTCGACAGGCAAATTATTATAATGCAAGGCACCGGATGGTGGAGTTTCAAGTGGGTGATAAGGTGTTCCTGAAAATCCGACCGATGCATGGAGTGTCACGTGTGCGTTGTGTGAAAAAGCTCAGCCCAATGTATGTTGGGCCTTATACTATATTGGAAATGATTGACCCGTTGGCCTACCGGTTGGAGTTACCGTCCGAGCTAGAGAACCTCCACGACGTGTTTCATGTGTCATCGCTTCGGAAGGCGTTGTTGCAGCCCGATCAATACATCACCACAACTGATGGTGTTGTGGCATCTGATAGGTCTGTGCGACTAGAGCCGGTGCGGATCGTAGATAACGAGACAAGAATATTGCGCCGCAAAAGTGTCCCCTTGGTGAAGGTGATATGGTCTAATCATGGGAATTAGGAATATACATGGGAGCCGATGGACTTGATGCAAAAAACGCTACCCGGAATTATTTCCCCAAGGTAAATTTTGTTTAAAAGCATATTTTACCTTCTGTCATGCTTTTTCCCCAAAGCCTTAGTCTGATTTCGGGGACGAAATTTTTTATTTTGTTTTTAGGATTTGTAACGTCCTGATTCGCACTAGGCCCCTCGTGCGCATTTTTGAGTCAGGAGAGCTGACTTGGGCTCAGGGAGTGCTGGCAACTGGGTTGTACTTGTAAATAGGAGGAGAAATTAGTCAAGCAAAGGACACGGGTAGAGACACGGGCGTTCCCCTACCCATGTGGGAGAGGCCAGCTCTCGAGTCGACAACTCGAGTATGTCTAGAGAAGGACACGGGTAGTGACACGGGCGTGTCACTACCCGTGTGAAATGACACGAGTAGAGATACGGGCGTGTCCCTACCCGTGTGTGTGTAGAGTTGACCTCGACAAAGCGTGTCGAGATCGACGAAATGTGTCGAGATCAATGAAATGTATGACACGTTTAGAAACACGGGCGCGTCCCTACCCGTGTGTGTGTGCGTCGAGTTGAGGTCAACGAAGCGTGTCGAGATCGACGAAGTGTATGACACGGGTAGAGACACGGGTGTGTCCCTACCCGTGTGTGTGTGTGTCGAGTTGAACTCGACGAGGTGTGTCGAGATCGACGAAGTGTGTCGAGATCGACGAAAGGTGTGACACGGGTAGAGACACGGGCGTGTCCCTACCCGTGTGTCTGTGCGTCGAGTTGAGTTCGTTGAGATGTATCCAGAGAAGGACACGGCCAGGGAACATGGCCGTGTCATGTGCACATGGGTCGGGACACGGGCGTGTCATTACCCGTGTCAAGTGTTGAACTGACACTAAAACCGTCGTTGACGCTTCGCTCGAAGCAGGACACGGGTAAGGACACGGGCGTCTCCCTACCCGTGTCACTTTTCATATATAAGGGTTGTGAAAACCCTAGCCGTTTTCACTCCTCATTCCAGCCATTTTTCCTGAGAGAAACTTTTGTAGAGAGGGAAAACTATAGGAGCAAGACTTGGAGGAGAAGATCTGCCGCTGCCGTGAATGAGAAGATGCCGCCGAGAAGAGTTACATGGTCCATGGCCGGAAATAGTGGAAACACCGAAAATGAGGTGAGCTTCCTCCCCTCTCCCTTGGTGCTAGATCTGTAGATATCTAGGTGAGATGTCGACTCAAAAGAGTCTCAACTAGGGAGATGGTGATTTCTCTAGGAAGAGGCAGTACTAGGGCTTGTGCTCTAAGGCTAGTTGTGTCTTCAACCACTCCAACCTTCTATGTGAAGATGGGGGATGGTTTCGTGAAGAATCATGGCCTCATGATGGTTAATAAGGGAGGAGGAATTTCTGGAGGTAATTTTGGAAGATCGATTTGAGGAGGAAGATGAACCGATGTCGTTCATTACGCTTTAAGATGCGTGCAGAATTTGTGTTCTGCGCGCAGCGATCTCCTTGGCAATTTTCAGATGTGATATGGCCAGATCTGGGCATTAGACTAAACACAAAGGTTTAAGTCCTTGAAAATACCTTTCCAACGAGTGGTTGAACGACTTCAGGCGAAGTCTGTAGCCACGGGAAAGTCTGAACGAACATGACATACGATAAATCCTGCATGCAGAAATTGTGTTCTGTACGCAGCGGACTTCAAGGCTGATTTCAAGTATGATACTATTGAATCTGGGTTATGGTCTGAACATAAAAGTTATAGCCCGTGGGAAGACCTTTCCATCGAGGGTTACATGTCTTCACCGGGTTCCTGTAGCTTCGGGAATCTCCGGTCGAAGCTGCTGTCCAGATTTATCATGTACTTCAATTCTGGGTTTGGAGTAATATTGAATTTGGACTTGGTAGAGATAATGTTGCAAATTAACTTGAGGTTGTTGAACTCTTTTATGTTAACTATCTTAGTAAAATGAATGATGATGTTTATTAGTTGGATTCCACATAATTGATTTGTGAAGTGAAGCATACTTAAACGAAACAATTTGATAGAAATGTGTAGACTATTATAAATGCGCATCATGATAATAACATGTTGAATTATTTGGGATGAAAGGTAGGATGATAACTTATGGCCATGTGTATAATTGTTTAACGAAATGAGTTTAGTGTCCAATGCTTAGAGTGTGGTCTCCCTACAGGTAGCATTGTGAAGGGGTGTAAGTGCGGTGTTGACCGTCACTAGTTGGGATTGCAAGGAGATGAGACAGGGTTGGATGGTTGGACTTGGTCCTCGTGCTTTCTCCGAGGCTCCTTCCATGCCACGGTGATGTGGAATTGCATGCGGAGAGAGTCGACACGTGGTCTCGTAATCCTGGATTGAGGATAGTGTGGCAGGTCTACGGGCTCGCTGATGGTCACACCGACGGGAGTTGACAGTTAGACTTTGGGCAGTTGGGCTTGGTCCTCGGTGTTCACGTCCCAGGGCTCCTTCCGTGCCAGGTGAACGGTTGGGCTGTGTACTCGTGCTTACTTCTGAGTCCCCTTCCGGGTCATACAAGGCCAGTTCAAGGCTGTGTTATCGGTGCACATCTACCCGAGACCCCCGCTGGGCCATAGTACGCATGGGCTCTGATGTTCTGTTCTTAGCGTTGAGGCGTACGGAGGCCTAGGTGAAGTACTGTGGATACCCTCCTAGTAGTAGAGATGCCCGCTCTACTGTCACCGCCTGGCCACGGCGGTTGATGCTTGAGAGGTTAGCTACCTGCTCGAATAGTGGGAACTATAGTCTGTGTCAACATAGCAATTGTATGTGTGTGATCATGGGTGAGTCATTGCATAGCATACATACCATTTCATAACATTGCACCACAAGATCCTCATCGTATAAGTTTGTATGGGCACTCCTATACGATGAGTTACTTTATGTAAATCGATCCTTAACTTATAAGCTTGTATGGGCATCCTTATAAGTTAAGTTACTTTCCTGCAGTAGTTACTTATACTTGATGAATGTTATAAATCTTGTAGAAGTGCTAGATTAATTGTTGTTAATCTTATTGTACCATTACCACCTGCTTGTACCTGCTTATACTATTTATTATACCTTGTGCTCTTGCTCTTTTCTCCACCCGGTGCCGAGGAGTCGTCGGGGGAGCGGATGAGAAGCCACTTAGTCTTTTCGACTAACGGTTGCTACGTCTTCCTTTTTAGGAGGTCTCATCGTAGGTAGAGCTGCTGCAGACTTTGCAGCAGGACAACAAGGCCATGACGACAGGGCCTGAAGCGATGGTGCCATCGTAACTGTCGGTTACCAACGTGAGTTTTGTTGAGCGACTCTGATGTAGCCCATTCGGGCGTTTATTAGATGTACTCTGATATTTTGTAGAAGCATGTTTTAGCTTCTCTATTTTGATGTACTTTGGGCTTATATATACTTTGTGTGGATTTGACTTCTCTTATTATCTTTGGTTGGGTTGGCATATATATATTGATATTGGTTGTAGCCGGCAGAATAGGCATCTTGTGGTACAGGTTAGCCCGTGTGCTAATGCTACCGCAAGGCGGCTGTTCTGGGCATAAGACCCCCCTTCCTGCCGTGTTTTGGGATCCGGGAGGGGGGTCTTACAGGTGGGACCTCCACGCTGAGCCCTTGGGTCAGTTCCCTTTTCTTTTTGTTATTTATCTAGCATGAGAGAAGTAGGTGTGCGATCACCCTTTCCCAAGGGTGAACTCCACTAGAGACCGAATTCCCAGTTTCAACAAGTGGGCTTCAAAATAATGGTCTTGCAATTAAATCTGAACTCGTAGGTGTTAGCACATCCTAGTTGATTAACATCATTATCGTAAAGCCACGGACGTCCTAATAGAACATGACAAGCATCCATGGGGTGACGTCACACCAAATTTTCTCCGTATAAGCATTGATGGTAAGGGGAACCAAGCAATGCTTCAAAACCGGAAGGGATGTCTTGTTAACCCAAGTAACCTTATTGATGCATGCTTGAGGTTTCTACGGATTAAACTACGCGTTCTTATGTTCGACAATTTAATTAAATATCTAGCGCGCGGTTTCTCTACTTAGCACTATTAAATACCCGAGCATTAAAATGCACAAATTCCACAGCATTCAACGCAAAGGGACACTACATCTTATTTTAGATTGAACAAGGGCTATATGCCAATATTCTCTCAAGCGAAATGGACCCACCCGATCCGGACAATTAGCAATTCAAATTAAATTATGCCCAGACGTTCATACATCCAATAAGAGAATATCCAGACTAAATAAGTAATTTAAATTTAATTCATAATCGATCCCGAAATTAATTAATAGAGGGTTTACCAAATCACTTGAACTCAAGGGGAAATCAAGGGTGATGAACCCGATTTCTTCTAGTGTTCACGAGATCCATCCGCTCCAATTAATACGAAAAATATTCGGGAAATAAACGCTTTGAAAATTAGATTTTAACAAGCACAATATTCAATATAAATCAGAACAAATTACTAGCCTTCTATTCCACCAATTCTCACAAAATATATAGAAGAAGCACTCAACGAAAGTGGTTTAGAAAAAAAAAGTGTTACCCAAATCCCGATATATATCCGCCCACAAGATGAGTGGAGGAGGCGCACGCGACGGTGGTATACTTTCTATTTCCACGCAGAAATACTCGGATCTGCACCGGACGCTGAAGACGCTTGCCATTTTCTCCTTTTGACAACCCTAGGGGAGGGAGTTCCTTGAAAGGACAATATTATTGTAGAGGGGAGAGAAAAGGTGGTGCAGTTGGGTGGCCTATTTTTTGTGGTGGAGTTGGGTGGCCATTTGTTTGGTGGTGGAGTTGGGTGGTCGAGAGGTTGAAGGGAATGATGGTGGTGGCGGCTAGGGTTGGGGAGGGGCTCGGGTTACCTTGTGGTGAGAACTTGAAGGGAGAGAAGGAGGAGGAGGGGGGAGGGGGGAGGTGGCTGAGCCACTAGGAGGGGGGAGATAGAGATGGCCGACAACCAAGTGAGGGAGAGGAGACAAGAGGGGGGGCAAATTTTTGGCAAGGAGGGGAGGAAAGATCTCAATAGATTCTTTAGGTTTTAATTTCTTATTCTCTCTAAATAATCCTTCATCAACATGGCTATTTATAGCCTACACCACTCAATCATCCTCCAATTCAAAAGTCAAAATTCAAAATTCAAAATTCAAAAGAATATTATGATGGTTATATGCACCCATCATAATACATGAAATGAAAATACAATGATATAAGGCTTGAAAATTAAAATGCTTAAAAAATAGAAATTGTTAAAATAATAATTGATAAAATATATAATTATAATTATTTAATTTATAATTATATATTTTATTGAATGACGGCGGTGGACGTCGTGCAAAACATGTAGCGACGATGGCTGCGGGCATCGTGGTAGAAAATTCCATCTGTGAGCTTGCGGCAACGACCGTCCCAATCCACGAATGCTTTCAGACGGGGATCCATGACACCATCAATCCTCCCCCCGCTCAAAACTACTCATCACTGATGAGTGGCCCATGAGGGGGGGGGGACAATCTAAAGTAGCAGCAACATGTGTCAAATCTGGCCCCTCAATCCGTGTCGAAGTAGTATGAACATCCATCGGTACTGAGAGCCTGTCTGGCACATCAACAACAAGACTTTCGAAAAAACTCGAAAGGGTGTCAAGCAAAAGAAAATAAACAAGAATCTTACCGACTGGTGCAAGAACCAAGGAGTCAAGATGGAAAATAGACACGGCAGTACTAACACTCCCCATCCCAAGAGAATATTTAGTGGTAGGAAGAGACAACGGAGAAAGGCACTCAGGTGTAATAGAGATGTACAGTAAAAAGTACGGAAACTTGAAAAAAAGTGAAACGGCATGTGCTATATAAAAATCTAAAATAAAAACATAAAATCCGACGTTCTTCATAATCATGGATGGGTCGGCGTTCCTACATATTAATTTATTAACGGAGCCAGAAGGCATCCGCTCGGGGACTGACCAGACTAAAACCAAATCACTATATCTAGCATCAGATAGTTTCAAAAAGGCATGGAAGTGCGTGCGACATAACTTAAGGAGAAATACTAACGTCCAAGACACATGAGGAGAGAATCCATGTGCTACATGACTAGACCCAAACACGAAAAATAAGGGTGTTAAGTCAGGTGGCACGGGAGCCTTATAATCAGAGATGATTTTAACGGGCTCCAGAACCGTAGTCTTATTTTCAAGTTTAATATTTTCACGTTTGGCATGAAGATATGCCAAGATGAACCGCGCATCATAAACAATATAATTGGACGCCCCCGAATGTGCAAAGGTATACGAGCGAAACAACTCAAGAGAGCCAACTATAGTCGCTAACGTGGGGAAATGGGGGTCATCAAATGGTGGTGGATAACTGCGTGCGACAGGGTGTGGTATATAACTATGTCTAGGGGGCACTACAACCAGAGGCACAATTGACAAAGAAATAGAGTCAGTCGTAGTAGGGGACGGAATCGTAGACGGACACGCAGAAAAATAAGCTGTCAAAAGTGACATGTAGTCATATCTATGAGGTGCGGTGAATAGTCCAAATACTAGTGCGCTCAACATAGTAATATCTACACGCTGAGTCAACGTCAAAGTAGGAACTAATAAAGTGGGCATGACACAACAACTCAGACTAGGGATACCAGGCACACGTCCTAAAAAGACATCTAAGGCAGGAAAATAAACATGGGGAAGGGTTGGTAAAATCAAACCCGGGATAAAATCCGAATCAGTAAAAATTTCACCCAACGGTGATGATATCAAAGAACTCTCATCTGGGTGTACAACCAATGAATTGTCCAAAAATACCCTTCCCTTAGATGGTAACTCATCCACAATAACACTTGGGACATCCTCACTCTCAGACTCCTCAGATAACTCAGATATAATCTCAGTGGGTGTGATCGTAGGATCTAACGCGATGGGGATCGTATCATGGAGAGGGCACTCAATACTAGGGTGAACAGACACAACGCTAGTAGGGCACGTAATAGGCAACATAATACTCTCACAGATCGGAACGTAATCATCCCATACATCATCTTCTAAATCACTAGGATATCCAATCTCAATTTCAGACTCATTAGAATCGTCGGGCACTAACGTACATGATGGAATACACTCACCTAGTTTGTCATCCTCAAGATCATGAGATACCACATCTACATCAGCATCCTCATGGGTATCAGTCACTATATCAGGAGGTTTAGGCGTCGAGGATAAAGGAATCAAAACTCTAGGAGTAGCATCTTTCGAGTCCAAGGCATAAGATCTATTAGGAATGGTTTCCTTAAAGGTGGTAAAAGGTACACTATGAGCAGGCCGACGTGTGGGGAAAAACGATCTAGCGTTAGGTATATAATCATTTCTATAGGCAGGTATGGGACTAGCGTCATAATGATACTCACTCACAGGCTTAGTGTTAGTAGTGCGGAGATAGGCGGGATCAAATTGATCCGAGAGTAGGCGACGCATTGCCGGCCAAACATGTTTATAACTACCAACATGACGCTCTTCGTTTAGCCAAAACACGCGGGCTTGACCCACTAATCGATCTCGGGCTATGTTAACCTTTTGTTGGTCGTCCCATAAGTGACAATTAAAATAATTTTCTAATCCCTTAAGCCATTCTCTAAAATTTTGGGGATACCCTAAACCGTCATAAGTAGGTGCCTCAATTCTAGTGGGAGGATAAGTGTGTGGACGGTTGGTATTCCCATGGTATGAAGGCAAGGCTGGGGTTTGTTTATCCATGGGATTAACATACCAGTAATCTAAACGGGAAGCATAAACGTCATAGGCCATAATAATGAGAAACAGAGGGAAAACTCACCCGGAACTGGAGCACATGCAATGAATAATGAACATAACTCTATATAAAATGCAACAGATGTATTTGTTCCCGCTTATTAACTAAGACAATAAAATATTTTTTGGGGATTTTCTTACTGACAATAAATAAGAGATTATTAAAATTTGTTTCTGAATTTTTTGCTGAAAAAATAAAAATATAGGCCGCTATTGGCAGACCAAAATTAAAATTTTGTAATGATTTAATAAAAATAGTGGCTTAACAAAAATAAAATATTTTTTGATTTCTTACTAATAAAATGATGGGGAAATTTTGGAATTTTATTTTTTTTTGAATTTTGAGAAAAAAACTGAAAATGTTAGGCCGCTATTTGCTGACCAAAAATTTAAAAATTGATTTTTATGTTGTGCAATGAAACGTGCAAGTACGTGTCGGCGTTCTAAGTAAATTTTTCCGAGGATGGTACTAATTAATAAATTAGCACAACCTGGTTCTGATACCAAATTGATGCAGGCTTGAGATTTCTACAGATTAAACTACGTGTTCTTATGTTCGACAATTTAATTAAATATCTAGAGCGCGGTTTCTCTACTTAGCACTATTGAATACCCAAGCATTAAAATGCACAAATTCCACAACATTCAACTCAAAGGGACACTACATCTTATTTTAGATCGAACAAGCGCTATATGCCAATATTCTCTCAAGCGAAATGGACCTACCCGATCCGGACCATTAGCAATTCAAATTAAATTATGCGCAGACGTTCATACGTCCAATAAGAGAATATCCAGACTAAATAAGTAATTTAAAGTCAAGTCCTAATCGATCCCGAAATTAATTAATAGAGAGTTTACCAAATCACTTGAACTCAAGGGGAAATCAAGGGTGATGAACCCGATTTCTTCTAGTGTTCACGAGATCCACCCGCTCCAATTAATACGAAAAATATTCGGGAAATAAACGCTTTGAAAATTAGATTTTAACAAGCACAATATTCAATATAAATCAGAACAAATTACTAGCCTTCTATTCCACCAATTCTCACAAAATATATAGAAGAAGCACTCAACAAAAGTGGTTTAGAAAAAAAAAGTGTTACCCAAATCCCGATATGTATCCGCCCATAAGATGAGTGGAGGAGGCGCACGCGACGGTGGTATACTTTCTATTTCCACGCAGAAATCCTTGGATCCGCACCAGACAATGAAGACGCTTGCCATTTTCTCCTTTTGACAACCCTAGGGGATGGAGTTCCTTGAAAGGACAATATTATTGTAGAGGGGAGAGAAAAGGTGGTGGAGTTGGGTGGCAGGTTTTTTTGGTGGTGGAGTTGGGTGGCCGATTTTTTTGGTGGTGGAGTTGGGTGGCCGGTGTTTTTGGTGGTGGAGTTGGGTGGCCGAGAGGTTGAAGGGAATGATGGTGGTGGCGGCTAGGGTTGGGGAGGGGCTCGGGTTACCTTGAGGTGAGAACTTGAATGGAGAGAAGGAGGAGGAGGGGGAGGGGGAAGGTGGCCCAGCCACTAAGAGGGGGGAGATAGAGATGGTCGGCGGCCAAGTGAGGGAGAGGAGACAAGAGGCGGGCCGAATTTTTGGCAAGGAGGGGAGGAAAGATCTCAATAGATTTTTTAGGTTTTAATTTCTTATTCTCTCTAAACAATCCTTCATCAACATGGCTATTTATAGTGTACACCACTCAATCTTCCTCCAATTCAAAATTCAAAATTCAAAAGAACATTATGATGGTTATATGGACCCATCATAATACATGAAATGAAAATACAATGATATAAGGCTTGAAAATTAAAATGCTTAAAAAATAGAAATTGCTAAAATAATAATTGGTAAAATATATAATTATAATTATTTAATTTATAATTATATATTTTATTGAATGACGGCGGTGGACGTCGTGCAAAACATGTAGTGGCGATGGCGGCAGGCGTCGTGGTAGAAAATCATATCGGTGAGCTTGCGGCAACGGTCGTCCCAATCCACGAACGCCTTCAGATGGGGATCCATGGCGCCATCACTTATAAGGGTGAGGGTGAGGTTCGGTGGTTAACAACATTCATGACACCACTTTTTTCAAAATCACATTCATACAGTTTCCACAATCGATAATTAATTTACACTACTTCTCCCCGCTCTTAAAACTTAACGAGAAAATATCTGTCCTATTCCAATCATCCGATGCTCGCAGAGTAGCCAAAATACACCTCATCACCATCATATTAACATCCTCCTCTATGTCTCTAGGTACTCCTTCTGATTCATATTCAGATTCTTCACCGGCCTCATACATGAGCTCGGCTAATTCAGACGAGGCATCTAAAAGGGCTAGGGGTTTGGGCTTGGTTGGACACTCGCTAGCATAATGTCCCTGAATTCCACAAGAAAAACAAGTAGCTTTTGTCTTGCATGAGCATAGGTCCTTGCATGAGCGTATGCAGTTATCCTCTGCGCAGCGTGACATCACGCACGTGTTTTCTCTTAGTTTGATATAATACTAATGGTTGAGAAAATGTGAGTTGTGACAATCACTCAAATTAGGTTAAGATGAAAGTGGCATATCGGTGGGCCAAATAGTATATCGAGAAATGATCAAATCATTATTACACCTTAGTACCTCTAGACTCTACATCATGTTTGCATTATGTATTTGCACTAGATATCATGCTAATCTTAAATAATCACACTTTAAAGCTATTAAACACATCATTAGTGTACAACCCCATATTCTTTGGGTAAGACCAAGGTCCCCCGTCAAGGGCCTGGATTGGACCAACTTCGGGCTAGCTTTGGGGTTCAGAACGGAAGAGCTCCAGCCGAGACCTACTTCTGCCCAATGACGACGAGAGGGCTCGCACCACATGGAGGCAAAAGTAGGCTCTCGCTCCCCGTGGAGGGCAGAAGCAGGCTCTCGCGCCCTATGGAGGGCAGAAGCAGGCTCGGTCTAGGGGACCTTCATCCCTTTTTCTATAGCTCCCATCGAATGAAAGGCGGGATGGTTCCCGGCATAGGGTTCTCGCCAGGTGGGGGCTAGGGCCAAGGGTGAAATTACCTAGTTGCCCTCGGGTAAAGGACCCACATGCTCCCGGGGTCTGCATTTAGAATTTCATAACAGCGGGTTTTGGCTATTGGCAGACAAGCCAAGGGTACTTTAGTTATTTCAGGTCAGCCAAGAATATAAATAGTCCCACAAGGGCTCTTCAGAAGGCAAGCTGTCATTTTTCTCTAAACTCTCCAGTACTTTCTGAGGAGCTTCGAGCCCAGCTTTTGGCTTTGGAGGGGAAGCTCTCAGAGATCTTCCATAAAAGAGGAGGGACCTCCCTGCTGAGGCTTTGGGTCTGTTCTAGGTCTTTTACAACCAGTCAGGGGTCGGGGGTTGAGAGAAGTAGGTGTCAGCTACCCCTTTTATTCGAACTCTCGTTGGGGTCAATTTCTGGCTTCAACAGTTCTGGTGCGGTGAGCGTGGAAAGTAGTCGGTGCTAGAAAATCTCAAGTCAAGTCTCATGGCTGGAGGTGGAGGAGATGGAGCTGGCTCGGGAGGTTCTCCATCCCGGGAGAGTGGGGTGACGGTGGGAATGCTAGAGGACTTCAGGCGGGAGATTTTGCAGACAATCCACTTGGCCTTCTCGGCGACAGGCGACTGGGAGACTCCGTAGGTTCCGTTGCCGGCTGCTCCGTCATTAGGCAAGAACGCTCCCGGGCAGCGTCCCGGGAAGGAGATTCCGGTAGAGGCGGCGGAAAGGGACATCCCCAGGCGGGAGCTTTTCCCGGATAAGCCAGTGCAGAAAGATCCAACGAACCGAGGTCGCGAGAGGAGCCTTCTCGGTAGGTGGTGTGTGGGAGCCCCTTCAGTGAGCTTATCATTTTAGCTCCGGTCCCGGAAGGGTTTAGGGAGCCGAACATGTCATATTACACCGGGAGGGACGACCCTACACAGCACGTGCAGTGGTTCAAAGATGTTGTTTCCATTAGACAAATGTCGGATGCATTCAAGTGCAGGCTCTTCGTCATCACGTTGAAGGAAAAGGCGAGGGACTGGTTCCACCAGTTACCCGCGAGCTCGATTTACTGCTTTGAAGATCTGAGACGCGGATTCTTGCTAAGGTTCTCAACGTCCAAGAAGAGGCAGAAGTCAGTGGAATGCCTGTTCGCCATCAAGCAGAGGTCAGAAGAGACATTGGGACACTATGTGGATAGGTTCCATTAGGAGATTTTGCAGGTGCAGGAGATGTCGGGGTACACAGTGATGATGGCCTTCACTCTGGGGTTGAGGCCCAGTTTCTTTAGCATGGAGCTGAAGAGGGTTCCCCTCCTCTCCTTCGAGGAACTGATGGAGAGGGCGGTAAAGGAGATCGAGATTGAGTCGGCCAATCCGACATTTGCAAGGAGGTTAGCCAAGTTAGCGGAAGAAGATGCAAAGGAAGCTGGAGCAGGGAGGCAGAGAGAGCGAAGGGACGGGAGAAGGAGAGATAAACCCTGAGATCAGGGGTGGCATCAAGGTTGAGGGCCGCGGGATCCGAACAATAGGTTGGGATGGAGGCCCCAAGAGGGTCACCCTCAAGAGCAAGGGTGTGGATTCCCGGGCAGGAATGATTACAGGGAACAAAGGAGGGTTAACCAGCCGGCTTGGAGGCAGGGGCAGAGGGTCCCCCTCCGGCCACAGCAGGAGGTAATGGAGATAGTAAGAGGAAGAGGAGGAAGGAGTGGGGTTCGAGGAGGAGTGAGGAGAAGGGAAGGTAGGGTGGCGTTGCCCTTTTGTGACTTTCACTAAGAGGTGGGTCACGCGACGGCCACCTGCCCAGAGTTTCTAGAGATGAGGGCAGCAAGGGGGCAAGCTCAGCAGCAACCCCCCGTGAGGATTGAGGAGGTTCTACCAGAAGGAGGAGGAAAGGATAGATGCGAAGACCGGGTGGATGTGGGGACCCGAGGAGGGATCGGGGTGATCCACGGAGGTGTGGGGATTGAAGCTACTTGCAAGGGAAGTTTTTAAACCATGTATCGAAGGAGCGTCACATCGACCTCCCACACCCCCCCCCCCCACCGGAGGTGAAGATCACTTTTTCAGTGAAAGACTTGCCGGATTATGAGGATCCATTCTGCAATGCCTTGGTGATCAAGACAATGATTGAGAATTTCACGGTCTCCCGAATACTGGTGGACAATGGGAGTTCCGTGAACCTAATCTTCAAGAAAGCCTTTGATGAGATGAAGGTGGAAGCTCAGAGGGTGCTAGCCTCGGATGAACCGCTGTTTAGGTTCTCGGGGGAGAGGAAGGAGGTGGAAGGAGGGGTAGGGTTGTATATGACATGGGGGGTGTCGAGGAATTGTCGGTTCGTCATCGTTGACGCTCCGAGCAGCTACAACGAAATATTCGGGCGGCCTCTAATCAGCTCCTTTCGTTGTATCCCCTCCTCATTCCATCAGTGCCTAAAGTTCAATAGCGGAGGGGTACAGGTCAGGATCAGGGGAGATTCGAAAGTGGCGAGGCAGTGCTATGTGACTGCCATCAACACTATCTCTTGGATGGGGGAAGCGGAGGAACTGGAAAGGGAGATGGCCAGGGGAGAGGAATCTAAGGGGGAAGGAGAGATGAGTCTGGATGAGATTGAAGAGAAGGTCGAGGAGGGGGCCGAGAGAAAGGAGGTAGTAAGCCCAGGCGAGGTTGGGGAGAGACCGAGGAGGTTTGGTTCGAAGCAATGGAGGTGGAGAGGGTGGGTGTTGAGAAGTGGAGAGAAGAGGAGGAGAGGGTGAGCAAATAGCAGGCTTGGCTGGAGCCGGCGGAGGAAGTTATGGAGATGGAGGTGGTCAGCAGGGCTGGGAAGGTGGAGAAGGTGAGGATCAGCGGAGGCTTGAGCTAAGAAGACCAGGCGAGGATGCGAGAGTGCATCCAAAAGAACGTTGACATCTTTACCTGGAGCGCGGCGGACATGCCGAGCATTGACGCTGATGTGGATTGTCACCACTTGAACCTGGACCCCAAGACACGTCCCATCCGCCAGAAGATGAGGGCGATTGCCACAAAGCTGGAGGATCCCATCCGCGAGGAGGTGAAGAATCTTCTTAACGCAGGATTTATTTCAAAGATCCAGTACCCAGGCTAGGTCTCCAATGTGGTAATGGTAAAGAAGGGTGATGGGTGGTGGAGGATGTGTGTAGACTTTTCTTTATTAAATAAATCATGCCATAAGGATTGCTACCCCCTGCCTCGGATCAACGCGCTGGTTGATTCAGCCGTCGGTTTTTCTATAATGAGTTTTTTGGATGCTTTTTTAGGTTATCACCAGATCCGCATGCATCCCCCCGACGTCAAGGATGTCTCCTTCATCATGAGAGAAGGGTGCTTCGGCTATAAAATGATGCCCTTCGGGCTAAGGAACGCGGGGGCTATATACCAACGGATGATGGACCGGGTGTTCAAAGATCAAAGTGGGAGGAACTTGGAGGTCTATGTTGATGACCTCATGGTTAAGAGCAGGGACGTGGATTCGCACTTGCTCGACCTGGAGTAGACGTTCGCAACTCTACGAAAGTTCAAGATGAGGTTGAATCCCCAAAAATGCGTCTTCGGGGCAGGTCGAGGCAAGTTCCTCGGGCACCTTCTAACCCCGGCGGGGGTCGAGCCCAACCCAGATAAGGTGAAGGCCATCATGGAGTTGGAATCACCTCGCAACACTAAGGAGATTCAGCGCTTGACAGGTAAGCTGGCTGGGCTGAGTCGTTTCCTCTCTCGGGACGGATAGAGGTGTTCGCCCTTCTTCAAAGCACTTAAGGGGAGTAAACAGTTTGAGTGGACGAAGGAATGTGAGGATGCTTTTCAGGCGTTGAAAACTCAGCTGACCCAAGCACCACTCCTACAGAGCCCGAAGGAGGGAGAAGACTTAGCTTTGTACCTTGGGGTAGGGGCTGAGGCAGTGAGCTCTGAGTTGGTAATGGAGAAAGGAAAAAGGTAGCTGCCCATCTATTATGTCAACAGAGTCTTAAAGAAGGCCGAACTGCGCTACCCCATCTTAGAAAAATTATCTTTCTCGCTGATTGTCTCGGCCCGGAAACTCAGACCGTACTTTCAGGATCACTCAATCAAGATAGTAACCGACCACCCCCTGCGCAAGATCTTTGAAGGGGTAGAACACTCAGGGCGGTTGGCCAAGTGGTCCATCGAGCTCAGCGAATTTGATGCCTCTTTTGTACAAAGGCTTTCCATCAAGGCTCAGGCAGTGGCTGATTTCTTGGTCGATTATGTCACGGAGTTGGGAGAGGGAGATCCTTGGCCAAAGGAGGCATGGAAGATGTATGTCGATGGGGCCTCTGGGAAGCATTCCCTGGGGGAGGACTAGTGTTTGTGAGCCCCCAGGGTGTAACGCCCCGAAACTCAAAAGAGCGACGGGAGGCGTTTAGGCCAAATCTGGTATTTGGCAGGGGGCACACGGCCTGGGACACGGGCGTGTCCCAGGGCGTGTTAGGCTCGAGTCAACATTTTTGCTCGACGATTTGTCGAGACAGGGGACTCAGCCTGAGACATGGGCGTGTCTCAGGGCGTGTCGAGCCCGTGTCGACGATCGGCCCGGGGAGTCGACATTTTCGCTCGACGATGTGTCGAGACAGGGAACACGGCCTAGGACACGGGCATGTCCAAGGCTGTGTCGAGTGTCGACAAACTTCGCTCGATGAAATTTCGAGACAGTGAACACGGCCTGTAGCCCAGGCGTGTTCAGGTTTGACACGGGCGTGTCAAATAGGACACGGGCGTGTCCAAGACCCGTGTGAGTCTCGGGTTGTTTTCGGGGCTGTGTCGATGGGGTTACACGGCCAACCATACGGCTGTGTCAGTTGGAACACGGGCGTGTCTGTTCGAACACGGGCGTGTCGTATGCCCGTGTGTTTTCGAGACGCGTCGATTTTGACGGTGAATGAGGGACACGGCCCTGGACACGGGCGTGTCGCAGGCCATGTTCGGCCCAGGTTTTACTAGTCAGCTACGAATCGTAGCCATTCGTTTCCTTATTTTGGGATCCGACGGTTGGGGGTTGTTCCTACTGTGATATACCTGGGATTGGGTCTGTGAAACCCTCATTTCTCTTGAGTGGTTCTCTTTATAAGTCTAGAGAGAGGGGAGGGCAAAGGAAGAAGAAGAAGCCTAGATCTGGTCACCGACGGAGCTTCGGAGCTCCAAATCGCGAACCGATTTCGGATCTACGGAGGCAAAGAGAGTGCGGTGCTTTTCATCTGCTTACATTTCCATGGTGCCAAGGAATAATGCTAGGGTAACGATTCTCTACTTGAGCATATGTGAAGCTATACTTCTTTTGCATAGGAAGCCCGCTCTCGCGAGTTTGTAGTGAGTTTGAGGCGTTCCTTCGGGTAGATATGTAAAGTCCCCATTGTGTAGAGTCCGTAATCGAGAACGGATATAGACATGATGTGTGAAACCTACCCGGACAAGTTGGTCTGGATCGGTGATGTTGCATTGCATAATGGCCGGAGAAGACTCCGTGCAAATGTTTGTTTTTCGGGTTTTCTACGAGGTAGATTGCAACAGGGAGCCTTGGGGATTAACTCCAAGGTGCACTCGAAAAACTGGGCAGATGCGTGGTTCTGCCATCTTGTGGTCCTGGGAGCCAACTTGAACATAACTGGGTTATATGATGTTTGTAACGATTTGGGACTCAGGAATGTTTGACCCGCACATATGTTTTAAATTAACGTTGCGGTATGAGCAACGGGTCAGGCGGAACCATACTCACTCTATGTCGTTCGGTTAAAGAGACCTAAAGTGACTTGGCACTTATCGTTGGCATAGATAGAGGATCTTAGGCAGTGTCCAGAAAGACCAAATGCTCACGAGAGATTGTCATCCCGGGGACAGTGGTGAGTCGGCGGACTTAGACCGTGATCACCGAGAATGTGCCCTGAGAGCACGAGGCGTGTGGCCGTGCGTGCCAACGCTTGTGATGCAATGTATTTATATACTACTTGGTTGTGCTAATAAAGTGTAGGGAAGGAGCATCACCGCCCTGAGTTGGGGGCGGGATAGTTATAATTTGGTCAGCATTACTGACCGTTACTTTTGTTTGCCACCGTGCGGTGGTTTGTTGCTTGCAGGTGCTGCTGGACCAAGCGGTCAATAGCGGGCTAAAGCCCAAGTTGCTGTGCCGGCCCTCGAAGGCCTAAATTTTGGATGTTTCTTTTATTCATGTATGGCCGGCATGCGTGCCGAAGTTTGGAAAACATTTAATTTGAGCAAACTGTTGTAAGGCCTTAATGCCAGTACTTGTGTATTTGTACTTCATTCCTTTGGGAGTGTTTAGTGGACATTCATGCTTTTTGTGCTGGGTTCTTTTAATTGCAACTTATAAAAATTCTTCCGCTAGAATGGCTCTGTATAGGACGATGGAATGGTTGGATGGTTTCCATTGAGTAACCACACAGTCTGTCTGTGGTATATGGCATCGGGCCCCAGCCGGACCTACTGCTATATGCTATGCGACGGATAGGGGGTATTACAATTTGGTATCAGACTACTGGTTTCGGTCAGTCTTAAAATGAATTCGTGGACAAATTCTTTTTAAGGGGTGGTGAGCACATGTATGTGCGTCATCGTTATAACAACAAAAGAACCCATGAATGTCCACTTAGGAATGAAAATACACGTGTTTGGGGAACCTGCGTGTTCCTATAATTGTTGTTTGCAATTTTATTTGGTCGCTTAACGGTGTTTTGTACCACTATAGGTGACCAGAAGCAGTGCTTGGCCGTCGGAACGTCGAGTTTCTGAGGCTAGCAGTGCACCAAATGATGCTCCTACAACACCTCCATCGGCTGAGACCATACGATTGGTGGTCGAAGCAGTGTTTGCCATGATTAATGCGCATCTTGCAAGGCAAATGCAGCAGCCCGCTCCTGCGATGGAGCAGGTACCTCTTCCAGAGGTAGAGCCGAGAAGAGCAGAGCAGGTAGTAGTGGAGCCGTTGGTGCCAAGGAGGGCAACCGAGAGACATCTCAAACATGTCATGAGTTTTAATCCTCCAGTATTCTCGGGGTTGGGAACCCCATCTCAAGCTGAAGACTGGCTCTCCCGTGTGAAGAGAGTCTTGACAGCGACGGAGATGGAGGAGTGGCAGATGAACACTATAGCTACATTCCTGTTAGATGGAGACGCTAGGCTGTGGTGGGAGGGTTTGGAGCTGCATCTATTGATAGGAAGGCAACTTACAGACGTCTCGATGGAGGAGTTCTCGAGACTGTTCTTGGCTAGGTACTTCCCTTCGGAGCAGAGGATAGCTTTGGAGAACGAGTTCCTGAAGTTGGTTCAAGGAGAGAGTAGCGTGGATGAATATCTCCACGAGTTTACTCGATTGAGTCGGTATGCTAGCTCCTCCATCGCGGATGAGGAGCGCAAAACGAGTCGATTCTATGAAGGGTTAAGAGATGACTTGAGGCTACTACTCTCAGGGCCGATGACGCAGGGTTTCTTGACCTTGGTCAACACGGCCCGGTCCTTGGAGAAGGACATGAAGAATGTTCAAGCGAAGAAGAGCTTGGGCGATAAGAAGTCTGGGTTCAAAGTGCCGACTACTTCAAAGTCCGGCTATCAAAGGTTCTTTAAGAAGTCTAGGACTTCGGGTCCAGCTCCTTCTTCTGGTGCTTCTGGGGCGACTACGGGTCGGACCCCGGGTGCATGTTTTACTTGTGGGAAGCCGGGGCACTTTTCCCGTGACTGTTGGAGCGGACGTCCCAAGTCCGAGAGAAAGCCAGGAGCAACTTATGAATAGAAGGGTAAGGCGGTGGAGTCGACTGCATCCCATTATACTCCGGCCCAACCGAGGGTTTATAATCTTGGCCAACAGGAGGCCATCAAACAGGCGATGTGGTGACAGGTAAAATTTAAATTTATAGCAAGTTAATCTTTTAAATACTTGTTATGTGCATGTTACCTTACCACTGCTTGTTTAGGATTTGTTTTGATTTGTAGTATCCGGCAAGAGCACTCTTTGACATGGGATCTTCACACTCCTTCTTGTCTGAAGGATTCATATCGCGCATCAGAGTACCTTCTTCGATGGCGAAGGACAAGCTGGATGTGTTGTTGCCCAATGGGTGTTCGATGCGTGCGGATAGAATATGTGGTGTTAAGATTCGCATTGGGAATCAAGAGTTCGATCTGCAAGCATCGTTACTACTGTTGGTGGAGTTCGACGTTATATTTGTCATGGACTGGCTCTCCGAGCAGCATGCCTATATTGATTGCGGTCGCAAGGAAGTCAAGTTGGGAGCAAGTCGTGAGATGACTTTTACGGGCTAAAAAGGGTCGAGCAAGACGTTGATGTCTGCTCCTCAGGTGGTGAAGGTGGTTCGTGCTGGTACAGAGCTGTTCTTTACACTAGTGGAGGTTGCAAAGCCAAAGCCTACATTGGATTGTATATCAGTGGTAGCTGAGTGCCCTGATGTGTTCCCCGCAGATCTTCCTGGAGCCCCGCCTCAACGGGAGATAGATATCACTATTGAGCTAGTGCCAGGTGCAAAGCCTGTGTCACGATCTCCGTATCGGCTAGCGCCTAAGGAAATGACGGAGCTGAAGGTGCAACTTCAAGAGTTGTTGGAGCAAGGATATGTGCGTCCAAGTTCTTCGCCTTGGAGCGCACCGGTCCTCTTTGTTAAGAAGAAGGACGGGAGCTTGAGACTCTGTATTTATTATTGGGAGTTAAACAAGCTAACAGAAAAGAACAAGTACCCAATCCCAAGGATCGATGATCTTTTTGATCAGTTGGTCGGGTCGACGGTGTACTCTAAGATGGATCTCAAGTCTGGTTACTATCAGCTGAGGATAAGGGAAAGTGATATCCCTAAGACAGTGTTCAGTACATGATACGGGCACTACGAGTTTACGGTCATGCCATTTGGGCTGACGAATGTGCCGTCAGTGTTCATGGATTTGATAAACAGGACCTTCAGGGAGTACTTGGACCATTTTGTGATCGTATTCATCGACAATATTTTGGTGTACTCGCAGAGTGAGGAAGATCACTTCAGGCACCTTCATTTGGTTTTGGAGACGCTAAGGAGGAATCAATTGTATGCCAAGGTCTCGAAGTGCGAGTTTTGGTTGTCCTCAGTGGCGTTCCTCGGTCATATAGTGAGTGGGGAAGGTATTGCAGTGAATCAGGCGAAGATTGTTGCGATACGGGAGTTGCCTGAGCTTTCTACGGTAGCGGAAGTCTGGAGCTTTCTGGGGCTTACCGGCTATTATAGGTGCTTCGTAGAGAACTTCTCGCAGATAGCGTTACCTCTCACTACTTTGATGAGGAAGGAGCAGAAGTTCGTTTGGACACCGGAGTGTGCGCGAGCTTTTGAGGAGTTGAAATGTCAGTTGACCACGACGTTGGTTCTTAGTTCGCTGAGTGGGACCGAAGGTTATGAGATTTATAGCGATGTTTCGGGCAGTGGTTTGGGTTGTGTGATGTTACAGCATGGAAGCGTTATAGCATATGACTCGAGACAGCTGAAGGTGCACGAGCGGAACTATCCAGTATATGACTTAGAGTTAGCGGCCGTGATTTTTGCCTTGAAGCTGTGGAGACATTATTTATACGGTGAGAAGATTGATATCTACACCGGTCACAAGAGCCTGAAGTATTTGATTGATCAGAAAGATCTGAACATGCGGCAGCGTAGATGGATGGAGTTCCTGGGGGACTATACATTTAAGATCCACTACGTGCCTGGTAAAGGCAATGCGGTTGCGGACGCGTTGAGCCGCCGGGCCCCAGCTCAAGCAAATTGGCTGTCGGTCCATGACGAGCGGTTGGTTCGGGAGTTAGAGGCATTGGAGATCTTTTGCGTTGATAAGCAATCTGTTGGGTATTACATCCACACTAACCCAGATTTGATGAAGTCACCCTGAAACTAAGATGAATTAAGTTGTATTTGATGCTTGGTTTGAGTTATATGTTTGTAGGAATTTCACTGGGAAGTGTAGACCAATGTCAGTCCACAGTGGGTCACCAAACACAGGAACTGTGCAATGTAATCCCTCATTGCATATTCCAAAGTGTTGAATCATGTGTGGTCTCTCTATTAGGATACACTTTATATTCAAGCTATTGGACTTGGGAAAAGGATTGGAAGTTGGCTGAATTAGAAGAAAGAGTTTTCCAACAACAAAAATTCTCTAAGTCTTTTACTCGAGTAGGTCCATAACTACTCGAGTAGATTGGGCATAATTTACTCGAGTAAAGAAACCTTGTACTCGAGTACTTAAGTGTATCTCTCGTGTAGCTAAGTCATGTACTCGAGTAAACGTAGTCATATACTCGAGTAGCATGTTTATATACTCGAGTAGCATGTTTATATACTCGAGTAGATCACTCTTTATACCCGAGTATTAAAGGCTTCACTCATCGAAAATTTTCTAAGTCATGGACTCGAGTAAGTATACTCACACACTCGAGTAAGTATACTCACATACTCGAGTAGATAGAATCATACTCGAGTAGTTCATTATACCTACTCGAGTAGATCATGTTTCACTCGTATACCTTGAAATTTTCCTACTCCAGAATTTTCTAAGTCTTTTACTCGAGTAGAACTTTCACCTACTCGAGTAGATTACTTCCTCTCGAGTAGTTTAGTTCAACTACTCGAGTAGTTGGTTGCTGACATCTTCAGAATTTTTCTAAGTATCCCACTCGAGTAGTACTTCATGTACTCGAGTAGTTTATGTAATACACTCGAGTAGTTTTTCTTGTACTCGAGTAGATCCGTTATGTACTCGAGTAAGTCTCTCGACATACTCGAGTAGTTCTTTCTACTTACTCGAGTAGTTGATTTCTACCTACTCGAGTAGTCTATCTCTCTTCACCCGAGTATATTCTCCTTCATGTACTCGAGTAGTTTTTCATCTACTCGAGTAGCTATTCACTTACTCGTGTATATGGCTGAACCTTTTCTGAAATTTGTCTAAGTCCTTTTTCTGACGGGATTTTAAAATCACGCGACATGAATGGTCCACGTGTATATCATTATGACCGATTATGATCGTTAGTCTCTCCTATATAAGGTCTTATCAGAAAATGACAAACCCTAATAATTCTCCAAGCATTCTTGTCATCTTATTTTGAGAAAGTTCTCCAGCCGACTCCTCCCTATTTTCACGAAACGGAAGCCGCCGCCGCTACCATTTTCTTCGGCCACTGCTTCTAAGTTCAGAGGATTCATTCTAAAGAAAGTTACAGATCGAGATCGACATCATCGTTCATCTTCTCTCTCTAATTCTGTAAAAGCAAGAAGAACCAGATCTGGGCCGAAACTCTCTTCACCGATTTCTGATAGTGCTGCAAAGTCCATAAGAAGTAGTTTTCTGGCCGTTTCATCAGATCAGATTGGATTTACTGTTTGTATAATTTTTCCAAAACTTTATTAATCTTGTAGGAGAAAGTTTCTCCGAGTGTAGGAGTTTTTCACTCCGAGTTTGTAGGAAGTGTTATCTTCCGAGGTGTAGATCCTTTTGTTGGATCAAGTTTGTAGGAACTTTGTTCCGAGGGTAGGATCGATTTTTGATCCGAGATAGTGAAGTAGCCGAGTCTAGTTGATTGCTTGATCGGTGAGGGAAAGTGGATGTACTCAAGGTTGGGGAACCACTATAAATCTTGTGTCGTCTGTGATATTGGTAGATAGTTCTGTGCTGTACTCTAATTATTTTTTTTATTCCGCAAAAGACGCACAACTCACCTATTCACCCCCCTCTAGGTGATTTAGGTTGACAACCGTTTTCTTTCACAATCAAGTGCTGAAGCAGTATTGAATTGGACTGAAGTCCAATATGACCTGGCTCATCGGATTCGGCAGGCGTTGGATATGGATGTCCTCATGAAGCAACTCATGATAGAGGCTCTGGATGGGTCAAATTCCCAATTCGTTGTGGAGGACGGATTACTTTGGAAAGACGGTCGTATGTGCGTCCCAAGCATGGGCAATTTGCGGGTGGAATTATTGTACGAGGCGCATCATACCAAGTACTCAATTCACCCGAGGAGCACAAAGATGTACCGCGATGTTAAGAAATTGTTCTGGTGGCCAGGACTGAAGAAGGATGTGGCGATGTACGTGGCGAAGTGCCAAACTTGCGCCTTGGTGAAGGCGGAGTGCCAAAAACTGGGAGGATTCTTGAAGTCCTTGCCTATTCCGGAATGGAAGTTTGATGACATCACTATGGACTTTGTGCACGGGTTGCCAAGGTCGCAAAAGGGGAACGACGTCATTTGGGTGGTCGTAGATCGTCTAACGAAGGTGTCGCATTTCATTCCGCATAGGAAGGATGATCCGGTTGAGAAATTGGCAAAGCTATATGTGGATAATATTGTACGGCTTCATGGTGTGCCCCGCAGCATTGTGAGTGATTGAGATGGGCGGTTCACGTCCAATGATTGGAGGCTGGTGCAGCAGATGTTGGGAACAAAGCTGAGTTTTAGCACAACCTTCCATCCGCAAACGGATGGGCAGACGGAGAAGGTCAATGGGACAGTGGAAGACATGCTTTGCATGTGTGTCCTGGACTTTGGAAATCAATGGGAAGATCACCTATACTTGGTGGAATTCGCTTACAACAATAGCTATCAGGCGAATATTCAAATGGCGCCCTTCGAGGCCCTGTATGGTAGAAGATGTCGCATGTTGTTGTCCTGGTTGGAAACGGGTGAGTCAAAGTTGTATAAGCGTCAAGAGGTGGAAGATGCTACTTCATTGGTGCAAACCAATCGGGAGAGGTTGCAAATCACTCAGGACCGTCAGGCGAAGTATTATAATGCTAAGCACAGGAACGTGGAGTTCGCTGTGGGCGACTGGGTGTACTTAAAGATCAAGGCGTTCAAGGGTGTCTCGCGGGTGCGGCGATTGAAAAAGCTAAGCCCGAGGTACCTTGGGCCGTTTGAGGTTCTGGAACGGGTTGGCGAAGCAGCCTATCGTTTGAAGCTATCAGTGGAGCTTAGTGGTCTACATGATGTATTCCATATATCGGTGCTATGGAAGGCAGTGCAAGAGCCTACGCAAGTGTTCGCGGTCGATCAAGTGTCGGTTGATAGTGGGTTGATGACGAAGGTCAAGCCCGTGCGTATTGAAGACTCGGAAGTCAAGCGGCTAAGCAATAAAGAGATCAGGATGGTCAAGATCCGATGGGACAATTGCGGTCGAGAGGAGCTGGTGTAGCACCGTCCTAAGAGCCTACACGGATGACGTAGGATTACGTTCGCCACGCTCACACACTCTCTTTTCCGCACAACAACGAAACGCAGCAGCACAATATTATTATTTGTATTCATCTTTCGCGCTAACGTACGGATATCCAACCCACTGGAGATCAAACCACGGCTAAAAGCTGAGATCCGATCAAGCTAAATAAAGGACGAATGTTCGCGTCCGTTCGAGCGATGTTGTACCAAAGAACGATCTACCAAGAAAATCCTGATTCGTAAACGGTTGATCTTTCCCTAACAAGAAATAACGAGGATCGCCAGTCCTCTCGATAGTATTCGGAAAATCAAACGAAAACCACAGATCTATCAAAGAAAACTCCGCGAAATTTTATTCGTTTCGAAAAATCACGCTAAAATCATCCACCACAAAAACGATCTAAGAAAAGAAAACTCTTGAGTAGAAGTTTCGTTACCCCTCTCGGAAAAATAGATCCGAGATGTTGGATCCACTAGAAATGATCGCTCTCCTTTGTACTCCACAGAAGGTGCTCCAATAGAATGAAGAAACTCGCTCGTCTTCTCCGCTTTGCGCCGTAGAAGATCACCCAAGCCTTTAGTTGTTTCAATTGGATCTTCTCCTCCAATGATGGCCGACTAGTAGAGAGAGGGTTGAGGGAAATCGTGGAGGTTGCGGGGTAATAAGAGGGAAGAAGAAGGTAGAATGAAGAGAGAAGGAGGGGGGCAAAAATTTGATAGGGGGATGCCTCTTTTGGCTAGGAAGAGAGAAGGAAAGAGAGAAGAAGGAGGAATTCTAATTTTAGGAGTTCAAATTTCAAATTTTCATTCAATGAATGATTATCCCATATAATGGTCTATTTATAGGCTTACAAAATGAAACGGCTACATGCAGCCCAATAACAAAGATTAAATATTGTCCCAACAAAAGTGCAATTAAACAAAACATGTAAATATTTAATTAATACTTATAAGAGAATATTTATAAGTATTAAATAATTATTATGGCGCCGCGGGGGGAGATTGTAGCGGCGATGGCGTTTATCAAATTGGTTGTCGCGGCGACGCGCGTCTTTGATCGGAGAGGCACCATCATCCGTAAGCGTGCCAGTACCATCGTCGTCATGTTGAGGGCCGTCGCCTCCATCGTCATGTTGAGGGCCGTCGCCTCCATCAATCCTCCCCCGCTCGAAAGTACTCATCACTGATGAGTGTGCAGGAACATAACGGCGTAGGAGTTCCACATCAAGTAGATCCACTTCCGAAGCAGAGAGCCAAGAGTCATCCGAAGCAGGACGACCACGCCACTGAATCAAGAACCTGTGAACGTCACCGTCGGGAGTTGGAAACACAGCATCCTGCAATATCCTGTCAGGCAAGAAAGCGGTCCGGGGGAACCTTGGAAATGCGTTAAGCAAAGAAAAAAAATAAGTTTCGCCATCATTAGGTGGCTTACCTCCCGTAGAGTCCGCAGGAGAGAGCAATCCAGGAACAATCTCACCACCCACCCCATTAGAAGATTTAGTGGAAATATTAAAAGGCGAGACAGAAAGTTCAGGTGGTGGAGCGACATAAAGCGTTAAATCCAAAACGTTAAAAACAGGGGAAATTCCCCAATCAGCGGGTATCTGTAATAAATATGCATTTTCGCCCAACTTCTTTAACACTCGAAAAGGACTGGCTCTCCTATTCGCCCATTTCTTTATAGTGCACGAAGGCATCCGTTCAGGGGTGAGACGAACCATTACCAAATCACCAATATTCAAGGAGACCGCTCGTCGATGTACGTTAGCATTCAATTGATAAATAGCATATTGTTTAGCTAATTGCTCGCTAATGTGCTTATGGAGATTGTGGACATGCGAGGCGAAATCCTGGGTAAAATGACTAGATTTAAAAGATGGTGGTAACGGGACCAAGTCAAGAGGCACGGGGGCCTTCTAACCAAGCACGACCTCATTCGGAGACAAACCGGTGGACCTATTCTTTGAATTATTGTAAGCTAATTGAGCATGAGAAAGGATAAGGTCTCATGTACCTTTATAATCTCCCACTAAGCAACGAAGTAATCCGCCCAAGCTTCGATTGACCACTTCCGTTTGCCCATCCGTTTGGAGATGATAGGCCGACAAAAACATGAGTTTTGTACCCATAAGCTTCCAAAGTGTTTTCCAGAAATAACTAGTGAACTTAACGTCCCTATCGGATACTATTGTTTTGGGGACGCCTCGATGCGCCACGACCTCCTTGAAGTACAACTTAGCAATATGGGATGCATCGTTGGTATTATGACTAGCGATAAAATACGCCATTTTGGAAAATCGGTCCACGACGACCAAAATGGAATCGTGTCTCTGAAACGTCATAGGTAGGCCCAATATGAAATCCATACTAATGTCCTCCCATGGAACAGACAAAATCGGAAGAGGTGTGTAAAGACCAGCATTGGTCTTGTTTCCTTTCGCTAGTTGACATACACGGCAGCTCCCTACAATTTTATTAACCATTGATTTAAGCCCGGCCAAAAGAATTTATCTTCCACTAGTGTTATTGTTTTATCCCGACCGAAATGTCCCCCTAACCCTCCGCTATGTAACTCTCATACAATGAAATGGCGTAATGAAGAGCGGGAATACATAATTGCGTGTGCTTAAATAGATAACCGTCACGGATGTAGTTGGCAGAAATAGTAGAAGGGGCGTTGTCCTGTGCGGCTAAATATATATCCTTAAAATCCGGGCATTAAACATATTCGTCTTTAATTCGTTCAAACCCGATAACAGTCAACTCCATTGTAGATAATAAGAGAGTGACTCGACTAAGGGCGTCTGCCACACAATTTAACGTACCCTTAAGGTGCTTAATAATGAATGCGTACTCCTGAAGATAGGAGACCCATTTGGCGTGCCGTGGACTGATTTTACTTTGGGAGTTTACGAATTTTAGCGCCTCATGATACGATAGGATTACAAATTCTTTCGAAATAAGGTAGTGTCGCCAATGTTGGAGACAACGTATCACGGCATAAAACTCACGATCGTAATTGGAATAATTTAATTTTGGACCCGCAAGTTTCTCGCTAAAGTAACCTACCGGATGCCCCTCCTGGCTTAACACTCCTCCAATTCCTATCCCCGATGCATCGCATGATAGTTCAAACACTTTGTTAAAATCTGGCAACCGTAGTAGGGGGGCTTCGGACATCCGTTCCTTAATCGTTTGAAATGCGCTAGCGGCCGATTTGGTCCATATAAAATCTCCCTTCTTCATGCATTCAGTGATTGGTGTCATGATACTACTAAAATTTCGAATGAATGGTCGATAAAATGTGGCCAATCCATGAAAACTCATAACCTCCCGAATATTTTGCTGTTCCGGCCACTCTCTAATCACTTGGACCTTTTTAGGGTCAACATGTATACCCTCGGAACTCACTATTTATCCTAGAAATTCCACGAAAGTCACTCCAAATGCGCACTTCTTAAGATTAATGAATAAGTTCTCTTGGCGCAATGTAGTAAGGATTGTCCTCAAATGTGTTTCATGATCGATCGGAGAGATGCTAAACACTAATATATCATCGAAATAGACTACTACAAATTTACCCATGTATGGCTTAAATACGTGGGTCATCAACCGGGAGAAAGTGCTCGGTCCGTTAGTGAGACCCTCTCCTAGCACTAACCACTTGTAAAGCACATCCTTAGATTTAAAGGTCGTTTTCCATTCGTCTCCCTCCCGAATCCTTATTTGGTGGTAACCACTCTTAAGATCCAACTTTGAGAATATGGTGGCACCGGATAACATATCCAATAGATCATCCAAACGGGGAATGGGAAATCTATACTTGACAGTTATTTTATTAATGGCCCGGTAGTCTACACACAATCTCCAAGACTTATCATTCTTTGGGACCAACAAGGCAGGGACGGCACAAGGGCTTTTACTATGGAGAATAAATCCCTTTGTTAACAAATCTGAAATTAATTTGTGTAATTCATTGTGCGCGGAGGGATTGAGTCGGTAATGGGGAAGATTAGGCAACGATGAGCCCGGGACGAAGTCAATTTCGTGTTGAATGTCCCTGATGGGTGGCAACTTGGATGGTAAGTACACCGGATAGACATCCTTATATTCTTCCAATAAGGTGCGCAGAGATAACGGTAGGTTCTCTAAAGAAGGTGAATCTTCCTTAGCTTGTAGACATACTAATGCATAAATGACGCCATCTA
Source organism: Platanthera guangdongensis (assembly GCA_039583875.1). NCBI lineage: Eukaryota > Viridiplantae > Streptophyta > Magnoliopsida > Asparagales > Orchidaceae > Platanthera > Platanthera guangdongensis. The sequence continues at coordinate 42,663,001 of CM077159.1, read as the reverse complement.
AGAAGGTCTCGCGCTCTAACTCCTTCCTACTTATCAAACTTATAGTTTTCTTTTCCGCGGGCATAATTGTGTCCTTGGAAGCAATCGACGGGTCCTTAGGCGGTGTAGGTTTCAAGACAATGGTCTTACCATTAAACTTGAACTCGTAAGTGTTGGCGCGTCCAAAATGGGTCACGTCATAATCATAAAGCCACGGGCGTCCTAGTAGAACATGACATACATCCATAGGGATGACGTCGCACCACACCTTATCGACATAGTTCTTCACCGTAAGTGGTACCAAACATCGTTTAGAGACCGCGATAGAAGTTTTGTTCACCCATGCTATCTTATACGGATGGGGGTGTGGTTAAGTGACTAAATGCATACGAGTAATGGCATTCTCCGAAATGACGTTCATACAACTACCGCTATCTATTATTAATTTGCACCACTTGTCACCGCTCTTAAAATTCAACGAGAAGATATTCGTCCGATTGTAATCATCCGTCGCACGTGGTGTATTCAGAATACATCTCATAACCATCATAAAGGAGTCGTCGTCAATATCACTCGGCTCGACGTCAGATTCAGTACCGGCTTCGTAGACGATCTCGGCAGGCTCAGACGTGGAGTCTAAAAGGGCTAGTGGTTTTCCCTTAGTGGGGCACTCACTAGAGTAGTGCCCTTGGATCCCGCAAGAATAACAGGTGGCATTGGTCTTATTAATACGTCCTATTGGAACTCTCTCACCAATGGGATTTCTGATGTTCCTAGCTGTAATGACCACGGAGTTCGGATCTGTTGACCGAAACTTTCCTTTGTCCCGCATGGAGGATGAGGGTGGGGGTCCTAAAATGGATTTTCCTTTTTGGAAAGCTCGTCCCTTGGACTTGTATGCATTGTATTTTTTGATATCCAAGGCTGCATTGAATGTTGTGTTAAGGTCCGTGTGACCATAACACAGAAGCTTGCTTTGGATGTCCGAATTGAGTCCCTTACGAAAACGGGAGAGCGTAACCTCGGGCATTTCTCGGATGTCACAACGCACCATCATATCCTTAATGAGTCTCATATACTTCGCTACTGATTTATCACCCTGACGAAGGGTGGGTAATTCGTCGAACATTTGGGTTCGGTGGTACGCAGGGACATATTGATCAGTCAAAAGGGCTTTCATGGAAGCCCACCCAATTGGGGGTTCTCCATTCACGGTACCTAGACGCCTCTCTTCGTTTAACCAAAATGTTTTTGCCCTACCCAGAAGTTTCATTCGTGCCACTCGCACCTTATCACCGTCCGTCAGTCTATGCCACTCAAAATAACACTCGATCTCCATGATCCAATCTAAAAAAACTTGGGGTTCACCCAGGGCATCATATGATGGTGGATGGATCCGAACGGCCCTAGTTATATCAAACTCATCGTCCTGATCACGAGGATGGTTATGTCGCTCCTATCGTTGGTTGGCGGGCTGGAGTGGTGGCCCCGGTCGATTTATCCCAAAGCCGGGATTTTGAGGCGCCGCCTGATTTACAGCCAACCCTTGTATTAATTGGGTGAGTGCATCAAACCTGGTGTTAAACTCTTCCCTAAGCGCCGCAATTGTGGCAGGAGCGTGCTCATCATCATGGTTGTCGGTCATGTGTGAGATGGATGGAGGATACTCCGTGTCAAGCCTCGTGCGCATGAACAACACAGATACGGGGTTTCTCTTAAAAAAAGGACTGTTTGGACAAGAATTTTATAAAGTAGGATTTTTATACGCTTAACGACTTGGAGAACGAAAATATTTTTTTAGACTTTTGTGCTTAGAAAAATAAGGAGAAAATTCAGAATTTGTTTTGTAACTTTCTGCCGAATTTTTTTTTTTGATTTTGTTATATGCAGACCAGATCGTGAAAAAATTCAGATTTTTGTGTCTAACGAATCGTGCATGACCAAGTGTGGGTCGACGTCCTATGACAAGAAAGAGTAAGGATGGTGTCGATTGAGAAATCAACACAACCTCGCTTTGATACCAAATTTGATGTAGCACCGTCCTAAGAGCCTACACGGATGACGTAGGATTCCGTTCGCCACGCTCACACGCTCTCTTTTCCGCACAACAACGAAACGCAGCAGCACAATATTATTTTTTTTAATTATCTTTCGCGCTAACGTACGGATAGCCAACCCGCTGGAGATCAAACCACGGCTAAAGGCCGAGATCCGATCAAGCTAAATAAAGGACGAATGTTCGCGCCCGTTCGAGCGATGTTGTACCAAAGAAAGATCTACCAAAAAAATCCTGATTCGCAAACGGTTGATCTTTCCCCAACAAGAAATAACGAGGATCGTCAATCCTCTCGATAGTATTCGGAAAATCAAACGAAAACCACAGATCTATCAAAGAAAACTCCGCGAAATTTTATTCGTTTCGAAAAATCACGCTAAAATCATCCACCACAAAAACGATCTAAGAAAAAAAAACTCTTGAGTAGAAGTTTCGTTACCCCTCTCGGAAAAATAGATCCGAGATGTTGGATCCACTAGAAATGATCGCCCTCCTTTGTACTCCACGGAAGGTGCTCCAATAGAATGAAGAAACTCGCTCGTCTTCTCCGCTTTGCGCCGTAGAAGATCACCCAAGCCTTTAGTTGTTTCAATCGGATCTTCTCCTCCAATGATGGCCGACTAGTAGAGAGAGGGTTGAGGGAAATCGTGGAGGTTGCGGGGTAACAAGAGGGAAGAAGAAGGTAGAATGAAGAGAGGAGGGGGGCGAAAATTTGAGAGGGGGGATGCCTCTTTTGGCTAGGAAGAGAGAAGGAAAGATAGAAGAAGGAGGGAATTCCAATTTTAGGAGTTCAAATTTCAAATTTTCATTCAATGAATGATTATCTCATATAATGGCTTATTTATAGGCTTACAAAATGAAACGGCTACATGCAGCCCAATAACTAAGATTAAATATTGTCCCAACAAAAGTGCAATTAAACAAAACATGCAAATATTTAATTAATACTTATAAGAGAATATTTATAAGTATTAATTAATTATTATGGCGCCGCGGGCAGAGATTGTAGTGACGATAACGTTTATCAAATTGGTTGTCGTGGCGACGCGCGTCTTTGATCTGAGAGGCACCATCATCCGTAAGCGTGCCAGTACCATCGTCGTTATGTTGAGGGTCGTCGCCTCCATCGTCATGTTGAGGGCCGTCGCCTCCATCAGGAGCTCTCTTGGGAGCGAGAGCATACTATGCTTGAGGAGTACCCGGAGTTGTTTCACTCAGGTACCAGTTAAGTTTTATGTTTCTTTCCTTTATGTAATTTCGAGGACGAAATTCTTTTAAGAGGGGAGAGTTGTAACGCTCTGAAACTCAAAAGAGTGACGAGAGGCGTTTTGGGCCAAATCAGGTATTTGGCAGGGGGCACACGGCATGGGACACGGGCGTATCCCAGGGCGTGTCAGGCTCGAGTCAACGATTTGGCCGCGAGGTCGACATTTTCGCTCGACGATTTGTCGAGACAGGGGACACGTCCTGAGACACGGGCGTGTCTCAAGGAGTGTCGAGCCCGTGTCGACGATCGGCCCGGGGGGTCGACATTTTCGCTCGACGATGTGTCGAGATAGGGAACACGGCCTAGGACACGGGCGTGTCCAAGGCCGTGTCGGGTGTCGACGAACTTTGCTCGACGAAGTGTCGAGACAGTGAACACGGCCTGGAGCCCAGGCGTGTTCAGGTTTGACACGGGCATGTCAAATAGGACATGGGCGTGTCCAAGACTCGTGGGAGTCTCGGGTTGTTTTCGGGGCTGTGTCGATGGGGGTACACGGCCAACCACATGGCCGTGTCAGTTGGAACACGGGCGTGTCGGGTCGAACACGGGCGTGTCGTATGCCTGTGTGTTTTCGAGACGCGTCGATTTTGACGGCGAATGAGGGACACGGCCCTGGACACGGGCGTGTCGCAGGCCGTGTTCGGCCCAAGTTTTACTTTTCAGCTACGAATCGTAGCCATTCATTTCCTTATTTTGAGATCCGACGGTTGGGGGTTGTTCCTTCTGGGATATACCCGGGATTGATCCTTTGAAACCCTCATTTTCTCTTGAGTGGTTCTCTTTCTAAGTCTAGAGAGAGGGGAGAGCAAAGGAAGAAGAAGAAGCCTAAATCTGGTCACCGGGGGAGCTTCGGAGCTCCAAATCGCGAACCGACTTCGGATCTACGGAGACAAAGAGAGTGCGGTGCATTTCATCCGCTTACATTTCCATGGCGCCAAGGAAGAACGCTAGGGTAACGATTCTCTACTTGAGCATATGTGAAGCTCTACTTCTTTTGCATAGGAAGCCCGCTCTCGCGAGTTTGCGGTGAGTTTGAGGCGTTCCTTCGGGTAGATATGTAAAGTCCCCGTTGTGTAGAGTCCGTAATTGAGAATGGATATAGGCATGATGTGTGAAGCCTACCCGGACAAGTTGATCTGGATCGGTGATGTTGCAATGCATAATGGCCGGAGAAGACTCCGTGCGAATGTTTGTTTTTCGGGATTTCTACGGGGTAGATTGCAACAGGGAGCCTTAGGGATTAACTCCAAGGTACACCCGAAAAACTGGGCGGATGTGTGGTTCTCCAATCTTATGGGCCTGGGAGCCAACTTGAACATAACTGGGTTATGTGATGTTTGTAATGATTTGGGACTCGGGAAAGTTTGACCTGCGCATATGTTTTAAATTAATGTTGCGGTGTGAGCAACGGGTCAGGCCGAACCGTACCCGCTCTATATCGTTCGGTTAAAGAGACCTAAAGTGACTTGGCACTTACCGTTGGCATAGATGGAGGGTCTTAGGCAGTGGCCAGAAAGACCAAATTCTCACAAGAGATTGTCGTCCCGGGGACGGTGGTGAGTCGGCGAACTTAGACCGTGATCACCGAGAATGTGCCCTGAGAGCACGGGGCGTGTGGTCGTGCGTGTCAACGCCTGTGATGCAATGTATTTATATAATGCTTGGTTGTGCTAATAAAGTGCAGAGAATGAGCATCGCTGCCCCGAGTTGGGGGCGGGATCGTTATAATTTGGCCAGCATTGCTGACCGTTACTTTTGTTTGCCACCGTGCGGTGGTTTGTTGCTTGCAGGTGCTGCTGGACCAAGCGGTCAATAGCGGGCTAAAGCCCAAGTTGTTGTGCCGGCCCTCGAAGGCCTAAATATTGGATGTTTCTTTTATTCATGTATGGCCGGCATGCGTGCCGAAGTTTGGAAAACATTTAATTTGAGCAAACTGTTGTAAGGACTTAAGGCCAGTACTTGTGTATTTGTACTTCATTCCTTTGGGAGTGTTTAGTGGACATTCATGCTTTTTGTGCTGGGTTCTTTTAATTGCGACTTATAAAACTACTTCCGCTAGAATTGCTCTGTGTTGGACGATGGAATGGTTGGATGGTTTCCATTGAGTAACCACCCAGTCTGTCTGTGGTATATGGCGTCGGGCCCCGGCCGGAACTACTGCTATATACTATGCGACGGATAGGGGGTGTTACACAGGGGGTCACCATAGAGCATGTGGTAGCGCTACACTTCCCAATCACTAACAACCAGGCAGAATATGAGGCCAGCATAGTTGGGTTGCTGTTGGGTATTGTATCCACAATGTACCTGATTTGAAGAAGCCCCTGGACAAGCTAAGGTCAATAGACTATGTATTTGATAAACTTTTTCAAGTTGTACTTGCAGTTTCTCCTCGCTAAGTGCACACCAATGTCAGGGTGCAGTAGGTCAATATACACGGGTCTGCACGACGTAATCCCTCGTTGAGCAGATCAGTGTGTTGGCCTATGTGTACTCTCTCTATTGGAGTGCACTTACTTTCAAGTATAGGGCCGTTCATATGCAAGGGAAGACAAGGAGCACAGAGGATCAAGGAGCAGCTCCTAGGTGGAAGACGAAAAATCGTCCAAGGCAAATTCGACGAGAATCACCAAGTGATTCTCGCCGAATCGGCGAGAATCATCAGTGATTCTCGCCGAATCGACGAGAATCATCAGTGATTCTCGCCGACTCCCTCTGGCCATCTCAAAATGGTGCCAAGTAAGATTCGGCGAGAATCACTTGTGATTCCCGCCGAACCAGTTGCCAAGCAGCCCATGTATAAAGTAAAATTCGTTGAGAATCGACAAGTAATTCGACGAGAATCACAAACGATTCTCGACGAATCGTCGAGAATCACTTGGTGATTCTCGCCGATTCGTCGAGAATCGTCTGCGATTCTCGCCGATTTTTCCTTGGCGTTTTCTCAGTTAATTTCCTGAACCGGATTCTGTCTCAGTTAATTTCCTGAACCGGATTCTGCCGCTGTTTAATATCTGGACCGGGATTTGGGGATTTCCTTTGTGGGTCCCACAAACGGTCTTATTGGGGGTAGCTACAGTATTTATACTCGGGTATTTTGAACAGTACAGACACAGAAAAATACGCCGAGCTTACGAAAACCCTAAGATCGCGAAATCCTTCCGCCGCCTCCGTCGCCGCTCGTGCAAGTTCGTCGCCGCCGCTGTTAGATCTTCTTCCCGATCTCCGGCGACAGAAGCTTAGTAAGACTTGTGTCTCACGCGTCTATCCAGAGATCCTTTGTCTCTCGATTTGTTGATCGGAAAAACTTTCCATCCGAATCGATCGAGACGACCGATCCTCGTATGACCGTTGGAAGACCGAGCTTGCTTCGCTACGAAGTTTGGATCTCAAAGTCCTGCAGCTGCTGATCGCCATCGTAGCAGCCGACTCCGAACCAAGCCGCCGCTCGGATTGCCGCTGCCGGTTCCGGGAGATCCTCTCCAAGTGAGACCAAGGTCGTAGACTCTTCATCAACTTCAAGAACACGTCGTCGAACAAAGAGGAACACCGTAGTCTCCAAGAGAAGTTTGTATCACGTGTACATTCTACATTTATTTTATTGTAAAGGAACTTTTGTTCCGTGTTGTAAGGGTTGGGTGCAACCCGATTTGTGGGAGTGTTGACTCTCACGTGTGGAAGGGCTCCTTCCGTTAGTGCAGGGATTGGATTTCAATCCCGTTGGTGAAGTGACCGAGTCGTCCCTTGTTGGGGAGATAGGTCGAAGGGGGAAAGTGGATGTACCCAAGTCGGGGAACCACTATAAATTTGCTGTGTATTCTGTGTGCTGTGGTTTTTGTTTTTATTGTGCAGGTACATCCGTAAATTCCGCAGAAGAACCACACGTCACCTATTCCCCCCCATAGGTGCACATAGCTGACACTAGGTGGACTTTCAAGTGGTATCAAAGCGAGGTTGCTCAACAAAAAGGCTAACACCTTGAGGTGAATCCTGCCACTAGTGTCAACAAGGAGACATACATCTACTATGGACGGGCTCAAGTACTCCGGCAAGATCCCAGTGTGCAACAGACTCAACTTTCCTATCTGGAAGGAAAGGATCAGGTTCTACATGGAAGCAGTGGACCCTCGACTGTTCATGATCGTGCTGGAGGGACCTTATGTCCCCACTAAGGCCTCCACCATTGATCCCACCAAGAAAGTGCCGAAGACACTCTCTGAAATGGACAAGGATGAGATGGTCCTAGTGGGCCTTGACATGAAGGCAAGAAACATCCTGGTCAGTGCAGTTGATGACTCGATGATGCAAAACTTCAGCAACTGCAGGACAGCTCAGGAGATATGGCAGTGTCTGATCATTCTAATGGAGGGCACAGATGAAGTGAGGGATGATCGGAGATCCCTCCTGAACTAGAAGTATGAGGCCTTCCGGCAAGGGCCTAAGGAGGAGATCGGAGTCACATACGAGAACTTCCTGAAGATTGTCAACGCCCTCAAGGGCTATGGAAGAGTGTTCACCAATGGTGAACTCAATGACAAATTCCTTAGGTCCCTTACTAAGGAATGGGACACAAAGATCTGCGCCATCAGAGAATTTGGCAGACTAGCAGAAACTGATCCACAAATCCTGTTCGGAAAGCTGATGTCCTATGAACTTCAGCTGAACACCAGGAAGGCAGAGGAAGAAGCAGAGAAGGCTGCTGCAAAAGAAAAGACTGTGGCCCTAAAAGCCAGTCACACCAGAAAAGGGAAGGGTGCGGTGTCATACCGTGCCAGGAATAAGGAAGAAGAAGAGGACTCCGATCCATGCTCCTCCAGCTCAGAACTGTCGGAAGAGGATTTCTCCCTCATCACTCGAGAGTTCAAGAAATTCCTCAAGATGAGGAATCAAAGGAAGAGAGACGGCTCCTCTTCCAGACATCAGAAGAAAAACTACTCTTCTGACAGGTATGCATCTAAACCTAACAAACATCGTTCTTCTGATATTATTTGCTTTGGATGCAATAAGCCAGGTCACGTCGTGGCCGACTGCCATCAAAGCAAAAGAGATAAAGGGAAAGGAGAGGAGCTCAAATCCTCCAGAGATAAGAAGAAGGAGCGAAGCTACATCGCAAGAAGACCAAAGACACTAAGTGAGTCTGATTCCTCAGACTCCAGTGATGATGAGGAAGCCTACTTCGGGCTGGTGGGTCGCTCAGACTCAGAAGGAGAATGTCCCCCATTTACTGGGAAGGTAAAAGCTCACACCCCTCTCTCCGACTCCGACTCTGATCCTGAGTCTCAGGATGATGAACCTGAGGATGGCCCCTCGGCCCGCGAAGCTGAACTCCTCGAGAAGTATGAGCTTCTGCTCAACACTTTCGACGAGTGCCGTAAGAGACTGAGGGTTGAGAAGAAGGAAGTAAAATTCCTTAAGGGTGAGTGTGTATCCCTAAGGGAAGAGGTCACTAGTTTGATTTCTCTCCGGCAGGAACACCTTGACCTGACTTCAAAGCACTCAGAGTCTTTGAAGCTCCTTGATCTCAAGCAGGAGGAAGTCAACAAATTGGAAGAACTACTGGCGGCTGAAAGGAAGATCGTACAGAGCTTCTCTATGCCAAAAACAGTGCTTCCAGTCGTTGACACCTTCTCTGCTCAGGCCAAAGGAGCTGGCTTGGGGCATATTGGGGCTTCTGGTTCTTCATCTAGGAGGAACAAGAACCAGAGGAAGAATAAGGCCGCCAAGAAGGCCTCTGCTGATGAAAAGGGGAAGGCTCCTCTTAGTCCTGTTGCGTTCAGAAAGCCTGGCTTTCCTTGCAACCAACATGACTTTGAGTCAACATTTGGGCATCATTTCCGTCCCTCGGTTGCAAAGCCTAAGAGCCGGTATGACGGTTGGAACTTCCCCCGAAACTTTGGTGAGAGTGCCTTCAAGGCACCTTATGAGGAGATCCACATAGGAAATTATGGTCCGTTCTCTAGCGGCCATAATGGAAAGCAGGCGCCAAAAGTCAAGCCTGTTATTCAGAAGGTGACAAAGTCATGTGACTGCCGTCACCATGAGGCCTCCACCTCCAGATCCAAGGCCCCAGCTGTACCCGTTGTTCCCAGGGTAAGGCAGGAGCCTCGGAAGAGATACAACAGGTTCGACTGTTGGTGCTGTGGCAAAGTCGGTCACTTTGCCGTGGATTGCTGGTTTAATCCAAGGAACTACGAGACTCCCCATGTTAACAATGCGAGACCGACCACTCGTAGGGTTAACCAACCGAGGGGGAGTGTGCTAACCAGGAATCTAGGACCCAAGTTCGATTGGGTTCCTAAGGCAAATTAATTTTGTTTTGCAGGAATGTCCAAAGGCCACCAAAACGCCAATCTGGTATTTGGACAGTGGATGCTCCCGGCATATGACCGGGACAAGAAGCCTGCTGCGTGATTACACTCCAGTCGAGAATGGACCCAAAGTCATCTTTGGAGGGTCAGATCGAGGAGTCACCAAAGGTTATGGTATGATTTCCAACGGTATAATCTCTATCACCGACGTGGCTTATGTTGAAGGGTTAAACCATAACCTGATCAGTGTAAGTCAGTTATGTGATAAAGGTTATGACGTTAAGTTCTGCAAGGATAAATGTCTGATAATTTCACGTACCTCCTCTGAGACGGTATTATCAGGCATTAGGAGCAGAAATATCTTCTGCCTAGATTTTCTTAGTATAGATTCATCTACCCCCGTATGTCTTGTGGCAACAGGCAGTGCTTCTCTTTGTGAACAATGGCACAAGAGATTGGCACATATTAATTATAAGATAATTAGTATGCTATTTTCTAAGAATTTAGTAAGAGATGCTCCCAGTATCAAGTGCATCAAGGATAGCCCCTGTCATGCATGCCAGATGGGCAAACAGACACGGGCTACCTTTAAGAGCATTGCAGACAAAGACTCTTCCCGATGTCTTTACCTGCTACATATGGACTTGTTTGGTCCAATGCAAGTTCATAGCTTGGGAGGCAAATCATATACGCTAGTGATAGTTGATGATCACTCTCGGTTTACATGGGTGTTCTTTTTGAAACGAAAGTCGGATACTCTTGACATCTTCACTAATTTTGTCAAGCAAGTTCAGAACGAATTTAACTGCTCCGTGGTCAAAATCAGAAGTGACCATGGAACAGAATTCGAATCTGGTGCTATGACAGAATTCTGTGAAGAACACGGTATCCTTCATGAGTTTTCCTCCCCACGCACTCCTCAGCAAAATGGGGTTGTGGAGAGGAGAAATAGAACTCTCATTGAAGCCTGCACGACAATGTTGAAAGACGCCTCTCTCCCTGAATACTTCTGGGCAGAGGCTGTCAATACGGCATGTCATGTACAAAACCGAGCCTTGATCAACAAGCATCATCGTAAGACGCCCTACGAGCTACTGAAAGGCAGGAAACCAACCATGTCCTACTTGAGGATTTTTGGTTGCAGATGCTATGTACTGAATAATGGGAAGTACCCGCGTACTAAATTCGGTGAAAAATGCTTCGAAGACATATTCATGGGATATAGTTCCCATAGTCGGGCATATAGGGTCTTCAATAAGAAAACCCTAGTGGTAGAAGAATCAATAAATGTTGTATTTGATGAAGGAAGTTTGCTTCACAGCAACTCTTCCAGTGGTATTCTTGAAGATGCAGGTGCACGATTGAAACAGCTGAGTCTGGATGAGCCCGCTCAAGATGACACTCCTAAGTACATCAAAGTGTCCACCTCCACATCATCTGAAAATGTCGAAGATCAAGATGAATCAAATCACTTGGAAGAAAGAGCAGCCCAAGAAGTAGTTGAAGCACCGGACGCCAGACTTTTAGAGCTCCGTCACGTGAGGGATCATCCAAGAGAACAGATCATCGGAGATCCTCGTGTTGGCGTCAGAACTCGAAGAGGTACAACTAACGAAGTATTGCATCTTAGCTTCCTGTCACAGATTGAACCAAAGAAGTTCGACGAGGCGAACAAGGATGCGGCATGGATTCTGGCCATGCAAGAGGAACTACATCAATTCGAACGTTGCAAAGTCTGGACGCTGGTTCCCAGACCATACAAGCAGAATGTGATCGGCACAAAGTGGATCTTCAGAAACAAGTTGGATGAACATGGTGTCATCGTAAAGAACAAAGCCAGGCTGGTGGCTCAAGGTTACCGTCAGGAGGAAGGGATTGATTTCGATCAGACCTTTGCACCAGTAGCAAGGCTCGAGGCAATCAGGTTGTTCCTGGCATATGCTGCAGTCAAAGGATTCACAGTCTATCAAATGGATGTGAAATCGGCATTCCTAAACGGAGATCTGAAAGAGGAAGTATACGTCGCTCAACCCCCAGGTTTTGTCGATCCTACTTTTCCCAACCATGTTTACTTTCTTAATAAAGCACTATATGGGCTGAAACAAGCTCCACGAGCTTGGTATGAGACTTTATCTAGGTTTCTTCTTGAGAACAAGTTCTCTAGAGGTAAAATAGATAAAACATTGTTTCTCAGGGAAGTCAAAGGCAAGATTTTGCTGGTGCAAATCTATGTCGACGACATAATATTCGGCTCAACGGACAACAATCTTTGCAAAAAGTTTTCTAAACTTATGCAAGGAAAGTTTGAAATGAGCAGTATGGGAGAGCTCAAGTATTTCTTAGGACTTCAAGTGAAACAATCTGAGGATGGAATCTTCATCTCTCAGACGAAGTTCACAAATGAACTCCTTAAGAAATTCGGTATGGAGAGTGCAACCTCTATGAGGACTCCAATCGGATCCACCATGTCTCTTGATAAGGATGAGAAAGGTAAACCTTTCGATGAAACCAAATACAGAAGCATCATTGGATCCCTGCTCTACCTTACTGCCAGTAGACCGGATATTATGTTCTCCACATGTGTCTGTGCCAGATATCAGGTGAACACTAAGGAATCTCACCATGTCGCTGCAAAGCGAATTCTAAGATACCTTAATGGTACTCCTAATCTTGGCTTGTGGTACCCGAGAAACAATGATGTCGAGCTAATAGGCTTTTCAGATGCTGATTTTGCAAGGAGTAGGGATGACAGGAAAAGCACTTCCGGGACATGCCAATTCCTCGGAAGGAGGCTTATCTCATGGAACAGCAAGAAGCAGAACTGTGTGGCTACCTCCACAACAGAATCTGAGTACATCTCCGCAGGAAGCTGTTGCGCACAACTTCTATGGATCAGAAACCAGCTCGCCGACTACGACCTTCAGTTCAAGGAAGTACCCATGTACTGCGACTCCTCAAGTGCAATTGCCATTGCCAACAATCCGGTGTCGCACAGCCGAACGAAGCATATCGAAGTACGCTATCACTTCATTCGGGAGCACGTGGAGAACAAAGATATCTCTCTCTGTTATGTCCCCACGGACAAGCAGATTGCTGATATATTCACAAAGCCCCTAGACGAGGCCAAGTTCAATCTTTTCAAGACTGAATTGGGAATGCTCAATTATGAGGAATGAAGACTACAGAGGCTCCAGGCCCGTGCAAGAACTGAGGGGGAGCAAAGGGTAAAACGCTACAGACCCCGATTTGTAGAAGCCGAAAAGGGGGAGATTACCCTCTCGGCTAAGGCTAAGGTGCTCCCCCAAAAAATTGGTATTGGAAACTCACTTAACTCTCTTTTTAGTTTATGGTTTTCATTCTCATTTGTTCTATTCACCTTAGCTTGTAGGGTTTAGGCTTCTTCAAATAGGGGGAGATTGTTGGGTATTGTATCCACAATGTACCTGATTTGAAGAAGCCCCTGGACAAGCTAAGGTCAATAGACTATGTATTTGATAAACTTTTTCAAGTTGTACTTGCAGTTTCTCCTCGCTAAGTGCACACCAATGTCAGGGTGCAGTAGGTCAATATACACGGGTCTGCACGACGTAATCCCTCGTTGAGCAGATCAGTGTGTTGGCCTATGTGTACTCTCTCTATTGGAGTGCACTTACTTTCAAGTACAGGGCCGTTCATATGCAAGGGAAGACAAGGAGCACAGAGGATCAAGGAGCAGCTCCTAGGTGGAAGACGAAAAATCGTCCAAGGCAAATTCGACGAGAATCACCAAGTGATTCTCGCCGAATCGGCGAGAATCATCAGTGATTCTCGCCGAATCGACGAGAATCATCAGTGATTCTCGCCGACTCCCTCTGGCCATCTCAAAATGGTGCCAAGTAAGATTCGGCGAGAATCACTTGTGATTCCCGCCGAACCAGTTGCCAAGCAGCCCATGTATAAAGTAAAATTCGTTGAGAATCGACAAGTAATTCGACGAGAATCACAAACGATTCTCGACGAATCGTCGAGAATCACTTGGTGATTCTCGCCGATTCGTCGAGAATCGTCTGCGATTCTCGCCGATTTTTCCTTGGCGTTTTCTCAGTTAATTTCCTGAACCGGATTCTGTCTCAGTTAATTTCCTGAACCGGATTCTGCCGCTGTTTAATATCTGGACCGGGATTTGGGGATTTCCTTTGTGGGTCCCACAAACGGTCTTATTGGGGGTAGCTACAGTATTTATACTCGGGTATTTTGAACAGTACAGACACAGAAAAATACGCCGAGCTTACGAAAACCCTAAGATCGCGAAATCCTTCCGCCGCCTCCGTCGCCGCTCGTGCAAGTTCGTCGCCGCCGCTGTTAGATCTTCTTCCCGATCTCCGGCGACAGAAGCTTAGTAAGACTTGTGTCTCACGCGTCTATCCAGAGATCCTTTGTCTCTCGATTTGTTGATCGGAAAAACTTTCCATCCGAATCGATCGAGACGACCGATCCTCGTATGACCGTTGGAAGACCGAGCTTGCTTCGCTACGAAGTTTGGATCTCAAAGTCCTGCAGCTGCCGATCGCCATCGTAGCAGCCGACTCCGAACCAAGCCGCCGCTCGGATTGCCGCCGCCGGTTCCGGGAGATCCTCTCCAAGTGAGACCAAGGTCGTAGACTCTTCATCGACTTCAAGAACACGTCGTCGAACAAAGAGGAACACCGTAGTCTCCAAGAGAAGTTTGTATCACGTGTACATTCTACATTTATTTTATTGTAAAGGAACTTTTGTTCCGTGTTGTAAGGGTTGGGTGCAACCCGATTTGTGGGAGTGTTGACTCTCACGTGTGGAAGGGCTCCTTCCGTTAGTGCAGGGATTGGATTTCAATCCCGTTGGTGAAGTGACCGAGTCGTCCCTTGTTGGGGAGATAGGTCGAAGGGGGAAAGTGGATGTACCCAAGTCGGGGAACCACTATAAATTTGCTGTGTATTCTGTGTGCTGTGGTTTTTGTTTTTATTGTGCAGGTACATCCGTAAATTCCGCAGAAGAACCACACGTCACCTATTCCCCCCCCCCCCCCCCCATAGGTGCACATAGCTGACACTAGGTGGACTTTCAGTTGCGGTTGGCCCAAGAGCTTGGAATTCACGGCGTGGAAGTATTCACAGATTCACTAGTGGTAGCGTCCCAGATCAAGGGGGACTACGAAGCTCGGGAACCAACCCTCCAGAGGTACTTGTCTAAGGCGAGGGGGATCATAGGGGGGTTCCGAACCTTCTCAATGCAGCACCTACATAGGGAAGAGAATGAGGCGGCCGACCGATTGGCTAAGTTTGGACCGTGAGGGGGGAGGAACCTTAACTGATCTTTTTCATCCGGCGATCAATGAAGGGGAGCTAATGGAAGTAGATCGACGACCGTCATGGATGGACCCCTTCGTGACCTTCTTCGCCACGGGTAACCTCCCGGAGGGTGTCAAGGAGGCAAAGAGTTTTCGGCATAAGGAAGCCCATTATCTCATGCACGAAGGAAGCTTGCATCGGAAGATGCTTTCGGGCCTTCTGGCACAATGTGTGATGGAAGAGGAGACCCGGCGTATTCTGGAGGAGATACACTCTGGCGAATGTGGTAGCCATTCCGGAGGAAGGATGCTGGAGGCAAGGGTGGTCTGGCAGGGGTATTTCTGGCCCACCCTGAGGAAGTATGCCGAGGAGTTTGCGAAGAGGTGCCAGAAATGCCAGCTCTATGCCCCCCTCCAGCTCTTGCCTGCCCAGCGGCTTCGAAGCATTACGACGCCATGGCTTTTTTCCATTTGGGGGATGGATCTAGTCAGGACGTTCCCCCTGGCGAGCGGGCAAAGGAGGTTTCTTTTAGTCATGATCGACTACTTCTCTAAATGGTTGGAGGTCAAGACGTTAGCCAAAGTAACATCCCAAGTCATTCAAAATTTCATTTGGGGGGAGATCATCTGCGGGCACGGGCTGCCTCAGGCCATTTTCACGGATAATGGTCCACAGTTTGCAAGCGAGGAGTTCATAAGTTTCTGCACTCAGCTGGGCATCGACCTCAGGTTTGCCTCCATCCACCACCCCAGGAGCAACAGTCAGGTGGAGGCGGCGAACAAAATTATCGTGAACTTGCTCAAGAAGAAGGTGGAAAACTTGAGGGGAAGCTAGGTGGAACAGCTTCCCTCAGTGTTGTGGTCATGCGAATAACCCCAAACACGGCCACCGGTGAAACCCCATTCAAACTTTCCCATGGGTGCGAGGCGGTCCTGCCCGTGGAGTTTGAGGTTAGACCCCACGAGTTGTGGCTGCAGGTGATGGAGACGAGGCTTGGAGGCTAGAAAATGAGGGGGAGCTATGACTCTCGTTAGACATGGCGGAAGAACTCCGTAACGTGGATGTCGTCAGGCAGGAGGAGATCAAACAAAGGATGACAAAGTATATCGATAAACATGTGAGGATAAAGAAGTTCAAGGAAGGGGACTTGATCCTGAAGAAGGTCGGCGCCGCAGGAAGGTCGGCCGCGGTGGGCAAGCTCAACACCAACTGGGAGGGGCCCTATATCGTAGAAAAGGTCCTGGAGTCAGGGGGATACCACCTCCAGAATATGGAATGGGTATCCTTGAGTCATGCATGGAGCGGAGATGACTTGAAGCGCTTCTACCCTTAGTGGAGAGAAGGATGTAAACCCTGTTTGTAATAACATCTTTGAGTTTCTTCTCATGATTGGTTTTTATTGGTTCTTGGTGATCTTTGCACTACCCCGAGCCTGGCTCGGCCCCAGGTAGACCCGTTGCCTAGCTCTTACTATCTGGCAGGTCCGAAGGCTCGCCTGTGGGGGTATGGGACCCCGAGTGCTGCTCGGCCCCGGGTAGACTCATTGTCTAGGCTCTCATTAGCTGGGAAGGGCTGTAGGCATACCTGGGGGGAAAGGATTGGCTCTTGGTGATCTTTGCACTACCTTGAGCCTGGCTGGGCCCCAGGTAGACCTGCTACCTGGCTCCTACTAGCTGGCAGGTCCGAAGGCTTGCCTATGGGGATAAGGGACCCCGAGTTCTGCTCAGCCCCGGGTAGACTCGCTGCCCAGGCTCTCCTTAGCTAGGCAGGGCTATAGGTACACCTGGGGGGAAAGGATTGGCTCTTGGTGATCTTTGCACTACCCCAAGCCTAGATCGTCCTCAGGTAGACCCGATGTCTGGCTCCTACTAGCTGGCAGGTCCGAAGGCTCGCCTGTGGGGGTAAGGGACCCCGTGTGCTGCTCGGCCTCGAGTAAACTCGTTGCCCAGGCTCTCATTAGCTAGGCAGGGCGGTAGGCACACCTAGGGGGAAAGGATTGGCTCTTGGTGATCTCTATACTACCACGAGCCTGGATCGGCCCCAGGTAGACCCGCTGCCTGGCTCCTAATAGCTGGCAGCTCCGAAGGCTCGCCTGTGGGGGTAAGGGACCCTGAGTGCTGCTCGGCCCCGGGTAGACTTGCAGCCCAGGCTCTCATTAGCTGGGCAGGGCTATAGGCACACCTGGGGGGAAAGGATTGGCTCTTGGTGATCTTTGCACTACCCCGAGCCTGGCTCGGCCCTAGGTAGACCCACTGCCTGGCTCCTACTGGCTGGCAGGTCTGAAGGCCCGCCTGTGGGGGTAAGGGACCCCGAGTGCTACTCGGGCCCAGGTATACTCGCTGCCCAGGCTCTCAATAGCTGGGCAGGGCTGTAGTCATACCTGGGGGGAAGGATTGGCTCTTGGTGATCTTTGCACTATCCCGAGCCTGGCTCGGCCCCAGGTAGACCTGTTGCCTGGCTCCTACTAGTTGGAAGGTCTGAAGGCTCGTCTGTGGGGGTAAGGGACCCCGAGTGCTGCTCGGCCCCGGGTAGACTCGCTGCCTAGGCTCTCGTTAGCTGGGCATGGCGGTAGGCACACCTGGGGGGAAATGTTTGGCTCTTGGTGATCTTTGTACTACCCCAAGCCTGGCTCAGCCCCAGGTAGACCCTCTTCCTAGCTCCTACTAGCTGGCAGGTCCGAAGGCTTGCCTCTGGGGGTAAGGGACCCCGAGTGCTGCTCGGCCCCAGGTAGACTCGCTGCCAAGGCTCTCATTAGTTGGGCAGGGCTGTAAGCACACCTGGGGCGGAAAGGATTGGCTCTTGGTTATCTTTGCACTACCCCGAGCCTGGCTCGGCCCTAGGTAGACCCGCTGTCTGGCTCCTACTAGCTGGCAGGTCCGAAGGCTCGCCTGTGGGGGTAAGGGACCCTGAGTGCTGCTCGGCCCTGGGTAGACTCGCTACCCAGGCTCTCATTAGCTGGGCAGGGTTGTAGGCACACCTGGGGGGAAAGGATTGGCTCTTGGTGATCTTTGCACTACCCCGAGCCTGGCTCGGCCGCAGGTAAACCCGCTGCCTTGCTCCTACTAGCTGGCAGGTCTGAAGGCTCGCCTGTGGGGGTAAGGGACCCCGAGTGCTGCTTAGCAACGGGTAGACTCGCTGCCCAGACTCTCATTAGTTGGGCAGGGCTGTAGGCACACCTAGGAGGAAAGGATTGGCTTTTGGTGATCCTTTCACTACCCCGATCCTGGCTTGGCCCCAGGTAGACCCGTTGCCTGGCTCCTACTAGCTGGCAGGTCCGAAGGCTCGCCTGTGGGGGTAAGGAACCCCGTGTGCTGCTCGGCACCGGGTAGACTCGCTGCCCAGGCTCTCATTAGCTGGGCAGGGATGTAGGCACACCTGGGGGGAAAGGATTGATCCTAGGAGTCGCGGCGGAGTCATAAAGTCCCTTACTGGCAGGTTTAAAATCGAGCATTTTCAGGCCTTGAACAGGGAGAGAGTGATCCAGACCCCTCTCGGCACAGCTCTAGACATAACCCACCTGGAAGGCCTCTCTCGGCACAAATCTCCCGGCCGGGGGTCTTGGCTGAGTCCTCATCAGGGCTCTCAGTAAGGCTCTCGCCACAACCAAATGGCTGGGGGTCCCGACGAGCATGACTCGATAAAGGGTTCCGGACGCAACCTTTAAGTTAAGGCTCTCGGCATATACTTTCCGGCAGATGCCCCTAGGTCAACTCTCAGAGTGGAAGGCGGTCGTCACCTAAAAGAGCCTAGGGTGCACGTAAAGTTGACAAACATTCCAGTGACAGCAGATATTTCGGCATTCAAAACAAAAGTAAAGAAGCAGTAAGGGAATTTCGCCCTGTATGCAAAAATCACACTAACATAGTTCATAAACCTTAACTATATCAGAACAAAATTACACTAAGAGGAAAAGCTAGCGGGCAGATTCGTCAAAGTTTCCACTGGTTCCACTGTTGGAGGTCTTGTCAGAGGATCTGCTAGGAGAGTAGCCGGAGGAATTGTCGAGGGAGTGGCCGCTAGTTCTCGCAAGCTCAGCTGCACCGTCCGCCGGAGAGTCATCCTCTCCCGCAGGGCGGGCGATGGGCTCAAACAAAAAAGGCAGGATCCCTTGCAAAGTGAATGTCTCGCCTCCTTTGTTCAGCATCCTCGACTCTCGCAAAACTTCGATCATCATCCTCGTTGTTGCTTGTGCATTTTCCTGGACGATCACGTCGATTTCGTAGTCAGAGTAATGACGACGTTCTACCCTTTCCTCCCGCTGTGGGCGATCCTTGGCCAAGGCTAGGGCCTCCTCCAGACGATTCACCCCGACCCGCAGTACCTGGTTCTCGCCTTCAGCGCGGGCCGCTCGCGCGTGAGACAGTTCAATCTCTCCAAGATCCTGCGAGGCGATCCATTCAGGTAAAAGGCGAAAGCGTAAGAAATGGATCGAGAAGTGGGAAAGTCTTGCTTACCTCGGGGGTCGGGCGAGCAGAGAGAAGTTGTTGGGCGGCAGCCAGCTCGGCCTTCAGGGTGGTGGCTTCCTCCACAGAGGCATCCCTCGCCTTAAGCATGTCCATGAAGTTCCGCTCTATTGAGAGGGCACGGCTCCCAGCCATGTGCGAGAGCTGGACCATACTAAGCTGGGCCTGGGCGGCGTCAAAAAAGAGGCCCTTTGTTGTTGTCCGGTCAAAGGAATCGGCGTCTTCCCGGCTATATAGGTTGTATCCCAGCATGAAGGCGTGGCTGGAGATGACGTCACTCTCCCTCTAGGAGGGGAGAAGGGTAGAAACGGCTATACGGTTACTGGCGGGGTCCCACTGGAGCATAGGGAAGCCCTCTGTGTCCTTGTACTTGTCGCCAAAACCAAAGTTCCGATGCTCCTTTGGCACCGGACCGCTGGAGGGCTCGGCCAGAGTCTCTGCAGCATGCGGGCCAGCTTCCGCCTCACCGGCCGCAGAAGAGATCTCGGCGGGAGTCTCAGAGGCAGGCTGGCGAGCATCCGCCCTGGTGGTAGCGGAAGGGATAAGGCAGGGGGTCTCGGCAGGCGCCGGTATCACCATCATCCCCTTTTACACGGTGGACGGTTTCAACTCTTTGGAAGGGGGCCGGAAGGGAGCTTGGCTTCCGCTTCGGAACACTCGGTGCAGAGGAGGCTCCAGGCTCTTTTCGGCAGGCGTCGACGACCGCCAAGGCGTGAACCAAGGCAATAGAAGGCCCCCCGGACTCTTCAAAGGGCTGGTGGACGGGAAGATCTCGCTCACCTACGAAGCCCATAGTTTTTATGAAGCCTTTCGATTCGAAATAAGCTCTCTCAAGATTAATCCAGAAAGTTACCTTCGCCGGGGGGAACCGGTTGGAGGGTTTCAAGGTCTCTCCGGAGGAAAGGAACGTCAAAAACCTCGGAGCCAAAAAATTCAACGAGAACACCTTCTCGCTCCCCGAGAGAGGGAGGCTTGTAGGTCGCGCCATCGTACTGACTGGGGGCGAGAGGGACGATGTCGAAAGGTTCTGAGACAAAGACGAACCTCTCCACAAAGTGGTGGTGTTTGTTAGCGAGACCTGCCATCTTCACAGACTGGCCGGAGAGGAAAACCGACCCTCCCTTGGCTCGGAAGTTGACCAACTTAAGAAAGACTGAGAGGTTGAACTCGATCCTTTCCGCCCACATATAGCAGGCGAAAGCCACAAGGAGGGCAACAGAATTGGGGTTGAGTTGAGCGAGTACCACCCCATAGTAGCGCAGGGCTTGGCGCACCTCAGGCCAGAGGGGAAGTCGGAGGCCCACTTCAAAATGCTCCAATGGAATAGCGAGCTCCCCTTCCGGCACGATGTTCACCTTATCCTCGCGACCTGGTTTCCGCGCGGTGAACCCCGGCGGGATGTAGTTCTTGTTAATGGTAGTGAACTCCGCTTGCGTAAGCCGGCAGGTGATGAGTCCGATTTATATTGGGTTTTTCGGACTAATCTGGGCTAGTTTTCACGCGTTTGCACTTCACTTTTAGTTCATTATCGTATATATTTCATCTTATCGTTATTTCCATAGGAAGTACACATTTAAGCCCGTGGTTGTGTATATTTTTCTATACTCCGTTTTGTGCTTGTCTGGAATGTCTGCACATATCAGTGCTGCATTTAGGGGTCGTGTGCGTGTTCCGGGGACGTTTGGAAGCAGGAATACTGCGCACGATAATCAGATATAGTGTGCACGACCACTGGTTATGCGCCGATGATCGTGCGCAATGTACCCTGATTTCCAGAATCTGCCTGGGGTAATCGCACGACCACTGGACATAGTACACACGACCTCCGATTATGCGCCACTGATCGTGTGCATTGATTCCTCTTTTCCTGGAGTCCTGTCTGGGGTAATCGCACGACCATTGGACATAGTACGCACGACCACCGGTCGTGCGCCATTGCTCGTGCGCAGTACCCCAGTTCTCCTTCCTAATATGTCATGCCAGTGCGCACGATCACTGGACATAGTGTGCACGACCACTGGTCGTGCGCCCGTGATCGTGCGCATTGTTCAATTCTGCTTTCTATAAACATGCAGGTGTCACCCTAATTCCTGATAGCGCATCTTTCCTCCGCTGTTTCATATCCGAGGAGGAATTCTATCATCCTCCTTCAATCTCCACTCTATGGATGTGCTCCGGGCAAGCTCTCACCGCCAAATCCAAGCCGGAGCTTCCTCTCGGCCTCCTCCTTCATCCTTGAGCTTCAAGAAGAGCTAGACCTAGCTATCTCCACCACGCTAGAGATGTTGTGCCATCCTCCACCGGCTCGTGACACGAAGAAGACGGGTCCATTGGGAGTGAGTGACAGCCTCCTCTACCCCGGACGTAGTTGAGGACCGAGCTTGGACGCGGATTGACAACCCGACGATTCCAACCGTGAATCCTCAGCAAGACTTCGGATCCGGTCGATTTCGCACACTTTTCTTCTCTTGTTATTGATGGTTTAGTTGAACTCTTTGTATTTGATGAAGTTATGCTTAATGTAATATAGGTTTATGTGTAATCATGTCTATGTGATTGGATGTTTTCGTTATTTACTTGAGGTGCGCCTATTTGTCCATCCACCATCCATCCACCCTTGCCGCACTAGCAATTGCTAGTGGCGTGCGTAGAGAAGAGGTGCTTTCGACCCTCATTCCGCCGTTCTAACCACCTCATCTGCAAGCCTACTCGTCCATCCGCCCAATGATTCGCTGCATAGCGGCCCGACTAGTCTTCCATCCCGCCTGGCGAAGCATCGCATAGCGGCGTTGCATAGGAGTAGTTGTTAGCCTTTTATTTTCTTTTTCCGCAAATATCAAAACCCCCATCATTTCCGCCGACCTTGAGGACTTCAATCTCAAGTCCTTCTCGACATTAAATCCACCTTACTGTGTTCCTTGAGAGATCGATACTTGGGAAAACTCGCCCATTTTATATTACTTGTGCGACTGGTTCACTGCCGTGATCTTTAGCATCAAGTTTTTGGCGCCGTTGCCGGGGAACACAGTCGTGTGAGTTTTTGGAGAGGGGAATAGGAGATAGAAGCCCTTTTCCATTTGTATATTTCATGGTTCTTCTTTGCTTTAGTTTTTAGAATCTGTTTCTTGTTTTTATTTGTTCTTATTCTAGTTATAATTTTTCTGTAGCAGGTTTTCCTATTCTTTTATATGTGTTGTATAGTTAATTATTGCTTAGAAACTTTATGTTGGTGCATTCTTCTTGTTGCACCATGTATTCTTATATGAATATTCATTGCCGATGGTGCGAGGATTATAGGCATGGTAGTGATGAGTGCCCCACTGAAGATTGGGAGCATAATTCTCGTGGTTCTATGTATGGAGCACCGTTTTCCTATGGTACTTCATACACCCAACCCAGGTCTTATGGTCACTCCTCTTCTACGCATTCATCTTTTTCTTATTCCTCTCCGGTCCCACCTGGATCGAGGAGTAATGGAAAACGATGTTTGTGTTGTCGTAGCACCGACCACTTGAAAGATTGAGCAGAATTTCAGCGCCAGTTGGAGGAGGATGATGAACCAGGTATCCGATTCACTCTATCACCCTCTCAAATGGTCGTCCCTTCTGATTCTGATGATATATTCGCAGCACCACCTTGTCTATGGGGGACTGCTGCAGATATGTCCATCAGACTTTATGTTGATTGGTGTGACGACATTGTGGTGCCGTCTCTCCCCATGCACTCTTCCCCTCTTGTTGATTCACCCCCGGAGGAACCCGCACATATTTTCTCTGATGTTGTTGTTCCTCCGCCTTCTTTGCAAGAATTATCTATCCCTATTTTTAGTGAGTCGGTTGATAATGTTCGGCCGGATTGTGATTCTAAGCCTGAGGATGTACCCATGTTTTACGAGAATATTATTTTCATTAATGGAAAGTATTATGTCTTGGAACATGTGGACGCACCGAGGTGTGTTGATGAGGAGATCCTCTTTGTTGAGGAAGTTTCCACTTCCTTGATGGATGAGGAGGTCCAAACCACCACCGAGGACCTCGAGCTCGTGGATTCCCCTCACCATGACTCATATGACGTCGTCGATGATCTATGTCAGGATCCTGCTGGGAGTGAGACCGGGACCACTCCCCCTATTTCTGATTATTTTAGTTCTTCTTCTCCTTTATTTCTTGATCCCCCTTCTTTATCTGAGCCTGGGCGGATTGAGTCTTCGCAGGAGCTTCAGGAGGACTTGGAGCTTTCAGCTCGAGTCATCGATGATATCATCCTCTCTCGCGAGGAGGTTGATTCCTCCTCTGTTGAGGAAGCTCCATTGATTGCTTTCTCATCCTGCCTTCTCCCTGTAGTAGACGATACCTTGCTGGCCAATGATTCATTTTGTGGTGAGAAGAGTGAGGACCAGCGCTCCTTCTCTTCTTACTTCCTATTTCCTCTGCCTGCGAGACCGATTCGTTGATATGATACGATGGGGCTCGCTAATTCGTCGTGTATAAGGAAAGATACCCGATGAATTTACCTTAGGTGACTCACGGAGCTGACCGAATTCGCTGTCTTGTGTAGACGGACTGAACCAGACCTCAGGATTCGTGCAGATGGATTCCTTGGACCTATCTTTTCAATAAGACTTAATTTAAGTAATAATGAGGGGCGGTCCAATGAGGATACGATACGTGGTGGAGTGACTTAACCCTAATACGTATTATAAAAAGGAATAAACCAAAACCCTAGCCATCACTCTTACCGATCAATTCTTGCCAAGTGGTTATCGTTGTCAAACACGACAGAAACGAACCAGTTGCCGAAGCCGATCTTCTCTTTCCGTGAAGGGTAACACCAACGAAGAAGAACAATGCCACAAAGGAGAGTGACGAGATCCATGGCCGGAACCGCCGGAAATAAGGTGAGCTTCCTACCCTCTCCCTTGGTGCTAGATCTTTAGTTATATTCTAGGAGTGATGTCGACTCAAAAGGGTTGGAATTGTGAGATGAAGATTTCCTAGGGAGAGACCATGCTAGGACTTGTGTCCTAGAGACTAGAGTCTTAAAACTTTCCTCTCTTTATTGTGAAGGAGAAGTACTTGGTTTCATGAAGAGAAGTGGTCTTGTGAGGGTGAATAAGGGAGGAGAAAAATCTATACTGAGTTTTGAATAAATGGCTAGACGAGGAAGACGAACTGATGTGGTTCGTCTTGCTTTAAGATGAGTGTAGAAATATGTTTTCTGCGCGCATTGAACTTCGAGGCCGTTTTCAAGTATGATACAACAAGATCCGGGCTTTCGGCTAAACATGAAAGTCATAGCCCTTGGAAATAACTTTTCAACAGATGGTTATACGTTTTAATATGAGTTCTGTAGCCTCAGGAAAGTCCAATCAAACTTGCTGGATTGTTTTGTTATACATATAGAAATCTATTTTTTTGTACGCAGCAGACTTCGAGGCTGATTTCAAGCACATTACGTTCTGATCTGGGTGATAGACCAAATACCAAAGTTGTAGTCCTTGGAAATACCTATCCAACGGATGGTTATGCATTTTCATACGAGTCCTGTAGACTCGGGAATGTCCAGTCAATGTTGTTATACAGTCAAGTCTTACTTACAGGTTGCTCTCGGGTTGGTGTAGGATTGGGTTTGAACTTGGTAGAGAAGTCATGGTAGATTAATGTTGAGATTTTCATGTGGTTGTTGAACGTAAACAGTTTGTGATTATGCTAAACAAAATATTGATGTGTAATTAATAAACCCTGGTGTGGTATGGAAATGTGGAAGGGTTGGAAGTGCGTGTGCGTTTGCCGCACTGAAGCAATGTGTTGATAAAGGACTCTGTGTGAAGCCCTATATGTGAAATGAATGTGGTATGAGCCGACATGCGGTGCCATAATCTTGGATTAAGGATAGTGTGGCAAGTCTACGGGCTCGCTAGTCATCACACTGATGGGAGTTGACAGATAAGACTTTGGACGGTTTGGTTGTGTCCTCGGTGCTCATTCCCGAGGCTCTCTCCGTATCAAGTGGACGGATTGGTTGTGTCCTTGGTGCTCATTCCCGAGGCCATTTCCGTGCCATACCTATAGGCCAGTTTGGGTTGTGTTCTTGGTGCATATCTACCCAAGACCCCTATGAGTCGTAGTTTGCATCTAAGCTTTGTTGTGTGATCTTAGCGTTGAGGCGTATGGAGGCCTAGGCTTGTTAGTGTGAATGTCTACCTAGTAGTGGAAAATCACATTTCGCCATCACCATCTGGCCATGATGGATGGTGTTTGAGAGGTTAGCTACCTGCTCGAAAAGTGGAAACTACAAGTCTATGTCGACATAGCAAGTGTACTGATGAGTTTGATTTATATAGAGTTTTTCGGACTCATCTGGGCTAGTTTTCATGCACTTGCACTTCACTTTTAGTATGTTATTGTTGAAATTTCATTTATACAGTTTTTCACGCTAACTGCATTGTTTTGGCCCATGGGTGTGCAATTGCGCATTCTGTTGTTGGGGGTAAGCACATGGTGCTCCCCAGGGGCTCTTTCCAGTTGCTTTTGTTGCATTTCTACATTGCAGGAGTGTTCTCTTTGATTTTATTTGTTTGTATACAGGTGGTGCATTTTCCCCAAGACTGCAATGCAGGTATGAGGAAAATGCACGGTCGTGCATTGCCTTAGTGCATGGTTTCTTCCCAATCGTGTGTTTTGTTTGTGTAGGAGAAACATCGAGTGGAGCTCGACGAATTTCGTCAAGCAGAGCCCGACAATCTTCACGCACAGTCGACGCATGGTTTCATCGTAACCGTGCGCGAAGGAAACGCACGGTTTTCCCGTAGGTTTTTTTTTGTTCCATTCTGTGGTTAATCGTGCGCTTTGTTCACGCATGGACGAAAGCGCCCGTGCGCGAGTAAAACAAACGGTTCCTCTGTTTTCTCCTGTATTCCTGTGCTCTATGTTTACCCGTGCGATTTCCTTCACGCAAGGGCGAAAGCGCCCGTGCGCAAGTAAAACGCACGGGTCAACGCATCTTCATCCGCAAGCTTGGCCTGGAAGTTAATAACACACGGTTAATGCAAGGTCGTGCGCCAAACCGTGCGTGCCTATTTTTTTGACCTGCTTCTATTTAAAGCGCAAATTTTCCTCCATTGAGGACAGATTTTCTCTCCCGCCGTTTTCCGCCTCCGAAGAAGGGTTCCGCCATTTCCCTTCATCTTCTGCCTTAGGGAGGTACTCCGGGCAAGCTTTCAACTCCATATTCAAGCCGGAGCTCCCTCTCGGCCTCCTCCTTCTTCCTTGAACTTCAAGAAGAGTTTTGACCTATCTTTTTCCATCAAGCTAGGAGAAGTTTGTGCCATCCTCCATCGGATCATGACACGAAGAAGACGGGTCCATTGAGTGTGAGTGACACCCTCCTCTACCCCGAACGCAATTGAGGACTGAGCTAGGATCCGGATTGACAACCTGACGATTCCTTCCGTTAATCCTCAGCAAGACTTCGGATTCAGCCGATCTCGCGCTTTCTTCTCCATTTGTTGTTGATAGTGTAGTTTAATCTCTTGAATTTGATGAAGTGTGTTTAGTTTGTAAAACGTTTGTATACAATCATGTCTATGTGATTTTATATTTTCGTTATTTGCTTGAGATGCGCCTTTATTTTCCATACTCCACCACATCTGGTTGTGTCGCACTAGCAATTGCTAGTGGCGTGCGTAGCGAAGAGATTCTCTTGACCCTCATTTCGCCATTCTCACCACCTCATTTGCAAGCCTACTCGTCCATCCGTCTAGCGATTCGGTGCATAGCGGCCCGTGTAGTCTTCCATCCCGCCTGGCGAAGCATCTCATAGCGGCGTTGCATAGGAGTAGTTGTTAGTGTTTTATTTTCTTTTTCCACCACTATCAAAACCCCCCTTCGTTAACTCCGACCTAAGGACTTCAATCTCAAGTCCTCCTCAAAATTAACTCCACCTTACTGTGTTCCTTGAAGAGATCAATACTTGGGGAAATTCACTCATTTTATATTACTTGTGCGACCGGTACACTTGCCCTCCAACGCATCAAGTTTTTGGCGCTGTTGCCGGGGAACACAGTCGTGAGAGTTTTTGGAGAGCGAGATAGGAGATAGAAGCCCTTTTCCATTTGTTTATATCATGTTTCTTTTTTTGGTTTAATTTTTAGAATTTGTTGCTTATTTTTTTTTCTTTCTTTGTTGCTTTTCTACTTTTTATTTTTCTACTGCAGGTATTCCTTTTCTTTTTTCTGCTAGTGTAGAGTTAATTTTTTCTTAGAATATTTCTGGGTGAATTCTTTCTTACTGCACTATGTTTTCTTATGTGAATATCTGTTGCAGATGGTGTGGGGATTATAGGCATGGTAGTGATGAGTGCCCCACTGAAGATAGTGAGCATGATTCTCGTGGTTCAGTGTATGGAGCACCGTCCTCTTATGGTACTTCATACACCATACCCAAGTCTTATGGTCACTTCTCTTCTACACCTTCACCTTTTGCTTATTCCTCTCTGGTCCTTCCAGGACCAAGGAGTAATGGAAAACGATGTTTGTGTTGTCGTAGCACTGACCACATGTTGAAAGATTGCGCAGAATTTCAGTGCCAGTTGGAGGAGGATGGTGAACCAGCTATCTGATTCGTTCCATCCACCTCTCAATCGGTTGCCCCTTCTGATTATGATGATATATTCGCAGCACCACCTTGTCTATGGGGGACTGCTGTGGATATACCCATCAGACTTTCTACTGATCGGTGTGACAACATTGTGGTGTCGTCTCTCCCCATGCATTCTTCCCCTCTTCTGTATTCACCCCCGGAGGAACCTGCACATATTTTCTCTGATGTTGTTGTTCCTCCGCTTTTTTTGCAAGAATTATCTATCCTAATTTCTAGTGAGTCGGTTGATGATACCGATGATGATCTATGCTTGGATCCTGCTGGGAGTGAGACCGGGACCACTCCCCCTATTTCTGATTATTTTAGTTCTTCATCTCCTTTTTTATCCCCTTTATATATCTGAGCCCGTGCGGGTTAAGTCTTCGCAAGTGCTTCAAGAGGAATTGGAGCTTTCAGCTCGAGCCATCGATGATAGCATCCTCTTTTGTGAGGAGGTTGATTCCTCCGCTATTGCGAGGAGGTTTATTCCTCCTCTGTTAAGGAAGCTCCATTGATTGCTTTCTCCTCCTGTCGTCTCCCTGTAGTAGACGATACCTTGCTGGGCAAGGATATATTTTGTGGTGAGATGAGTGAGGATCAGTGCTCCTCCTCTTCTTACTTCCTTTTTCCTCTGCCTGTGAGGAGCAGGTATGATTATTTAGGCAGGGGGGTAACTGTTTTATCGCCATATCGGTACCTATTACCGAAACGGATAATAGAACAGTTACACGTGCACTTTTATTTTCATAGGCCAATTAGCTAGAACCTTTTCCTTAGCCGAATAAGTCGTATTGGGCATACAATAACCCTAGTAGTTATCTTCCATTTAATGCATTTTTATTTTTTCATGTATATTTTAGTTTTAGTATTTCTTTGTATTTTGTCTATTTTTCTTTTGTTTTTACGGAGCTCACCCATGCAGGTATTCATGGCAAATCGTATTGGCGGGGTTGTGATTGTAACATCTCATTTCCAACTAGACCCCTAAGAGTGGTTTTGGTCATTACTAGGTCATGACAAAACCCAAGGAAGCTAAAAATGGCCAACTGATAGAAGGCCATGGTGAGAATCACCTTGGTCTACCTGTGGCACAACCACATCACAAAACCTAGGGTTTGACCTTAGGGCTTCACCATGACTCCATGACCCCACCACAACATCACTAACCTATTAGAGGGTCCACTAGAGCCTTAAGGTCCCATTGGAGTCAACCCAAAGTGGCCAATTTGACCTAGGACCACCATAGGCCTAAATTGGACAAGGTGCCCTAACAAAGGGCAGTTGGCCTCTAA